>JAHDVE020010949.1:0-416124 GCA_022606495.2 Halesus radiatus
TATTAAATTGTAAAGCCGCTCATCTCAACACACATTGTCCTATTGAGTGGCAAATGTTTTTGTTGTCATAATTAAATTTGATGAAATTAAAATAAATTAATAAATTAAATTGTGTGTAAGTGGTATTATTATGTCTTGTCAAGTCGATATTAGGTCTTTGCTAGGCAGATTGCCTATTTTAAGGAACCAAATGCTCCAATGCGTGGTGTATTATTCTGGAATTGAATTAAATGAAAAGACACTTTGTTTGAATCCACTTTTATTTTTGTTTAAATATATTGACTAGTTTCGATTCGACTAAACCATCTTCAAGACTTAAAATATACTCATATATAAAATATTCAGTCTATTTTAAGTCCTGAAGATGGTTCAGTGTATTCGAAATTATACAAAAATAAAAGTGGATTCAAACAAAGTGTCTTTTCATTTAATTCATCATGTCAATCCACAATGTGTTTGCTTATTTCGAAAATCTATTCTGGAATGATTATTCTTCTTCAATCTATGTACTAAATGCATTATTAATAGGTATGAATAATTTTAAGTGACAACAGTTTTTCAGGCTCCCCTCTGCCCAAGGCAATTACCATTTAAGCTTTGGTTATTCGATTACGTGTCTTCTGCAAAATAGTATGTATGTATTGCAGAGAAAATAATATATAGAGATGCCCTAACATGCAAGGGGAAGAAACTAAAATAAGAGGGGCGGGGGGCAAGCTAGGCGTTCCGCCAATTTGAGTAAAACAGCAACTTAATAAACTAGTTCTGCTTATTTGCAAACACCGAATATTTAGTATTTGCTTTGACCCTTTTTATAAATGTTTTGTAATTTGATCAAATCGAAATCACGCGAAACGAACGTGGACGGCAGGGAACCAAAGCTGGTGCCAAAATGAGTTTCACGCTACCTTTGCCTCCAGCCGTCGAAGTCGTACTTAGGGCAAATCTATAAATTCTAACGTCAGTGGTAGGTATCGTGTGCTCATTGAATAAGCGTACACGTAATTTGATCAAATGTATACGTTCAACGCTTATTCAATGAACACATATAAGTGGCTTTGATAAGCCTCTGTACATTTTTTAATTAATGTTTTCTTTGTAATAATTGAATTTTTCTCTGTTTTTGTAAGACTATTGATTGTTGATTATACAAAACGCGTTCAATTTTGTGTTTGAACGATTTCAATTCATAGCTTAACGTTACGCTTTGTTGAAGATATAAACCATTATATTATTATAACTTATAGTACTACCCGGATTCACCCGAGTTTCAACGCACTCTACGCTTTTTTGAAAAATAGATTTAATTTAACGTTGTGAATTTCGTTTTAAATAAATTAATATTTAAAGCTCCATAGTACACGATTGAAATCATTTTCCACGTTGAAAAAACTTTACACGTCATCTTCTTATGCTTATGTTGGAGGAGAGTTGGTGGAGGTCATAGTGGAATGCTGAGGTTATTCAGTCAGTCGATGGCATCGGGAGTCACTGGTTTAGCACAGATGTGCCGTAGGGTTACTGATGAATGGGACAATCTTCTACGATGTGTACTGTTGTTTGAATTTATCCACATTTACAAAATCCAGAATCCTTTAGACCCCATTTATGCAGCACAACGGCTGTGACTGCACCGGATGCGGTTTAATGAGGTCCACGTATTTCGAGAGAGAGAAAACACTAGCAGTTTAATCCACAGTAAGGTGCTTGTTGTCATTTCACATCCGAGACAAAATTGCAGTTTTAGAATAAACGTCCTTGAAGTTTTAATGGAATTAAAAACCCCATTTATGACTCTCGTGTAAATTTAAACGTAACTAATATTTTCTTTGGTCAACGTGGAATTTTTAATTATACTAATGATACAGGAATTAAGAACTGGATTAATGGAAGAGTGTGTATGAGACGAATGAATCAAGTAGTATGTGCCAAGACAAAGTTGTGTGGCTGCCTATCCTTCTTATCCACCCCTGCGGAGAAACGGCTTGGCGGTTAGTTAGTATACGTGTGTTTTTGATATATTTTCTAAAATGTTTGAGAAACTATTATTATGTTAATTACTTATAAATTCCTGATAATTAATGATTCATTTTGAGTTTTCATAATAAGGAACTCCATTGAAAAATATTACGGGATAAAAAAATATTCATGTAAATCAACAAACAATATTCAAAATATGGAAGTTATATTATATATAATTATACATAGAACTTAAAAATGGTTATTTAAAAAGTGAGTAAAAGTCATCCCAACAAAACATCCCGTTATATTGGTACCATTGCATTCGAATCATCTGACGTCACGAGTCTCTGCCGCGCGTATTCTGGTTTTGAATTTGTACATAAATTTTTATTTGGATGACTTTAAGTCCTATAATCGTTGCTCAATATGAATAACTAATAAATGAAAGAAATAACAATATTCACGGGCAAACCAATTGTCAATATGGATATTATAATAATATTAATATTAAATACTAGTATTATTCTTTATTCAATTCCATTTTAATAACTTGTTGAAACTTATAAACCTCATTGTAATATTTAATCATTGTAGAAGACAATATTAATCAATCCTAATTGAAACACGAAACCGAAAAAAACCACAGACAATAAAAAGGTGTCAGTCGCATCTGGGAATCTATCCCAGGACCTTTGTCTTACCAGGACGACCATTCTACCAATTGAGCTAATGAGACCAGTTCATTTTACGCCATCTTCAGTATCGTACCTCAACTTCAGGACTTATTAATATTATCCCCCATTGCATGCCATAGTATTGGCTGCGATCTTTTTAATAATTACAAAGATAGTGTCTCGGATATACCTATCCGTTGGAACATATATTGACTATTCTACAAGTCTGGAAAGAATATTCAAGATGCGACTGATACCTTTTTTATTTTCTATGTTTTTTTTCGGTTTCTTGTTTCATTTAGGATTGTTTAATATTAACTTCTAGTATTATTCTTTTTGTTAAAGTTTCTAAACAGATGCATATTATTATTAATTTTGTGTTTCTGTGGTATACTATGACTATAATATAAAACTATGTACAGTAAAGCTCATCCTTGTTTTGACATTTGACATTTTAACCTCAAAACCGACAGGTCATAGATGTGGTGTTTTGGTGGGCTTCGCAAAATTAAAATTTTTGAATGTGGTTTTAACTATGAAAAATTGAGAAAAAAGAAACGTTTACTCGAATTTAAGTTAGAACGTAATTATTGATTAAAAACTTATACTTTTTGGTAAAATAGTCAGATTTTCTGCATCACAAACTCATAAATCTACTTTCTGATGTACCCATCTCTAATTAAGGGTGCGATATAGTATACGTTGAAGATGAAACAAATTTCTTGGACATTAAACATACATAATGTATTATGAACCCCCCACATCTAAATAGAAGATAGAAGACAGGCTGGACCAGTCCGTCATCTCCAGTTCTGGGGGTAGGGTTGAACGGTCAGACCTTACGGCTTGACGGAAGTGGTGTATGGGGTGGTGGGGGCTATAAATATTCGGCCGGCATCGTATGACAGATTAGCGTCAAGGGCGGATGCGAATTAGGCCCGACGTTCCAGGGCGGTGGCAAGAACTCGCACTGTTAGCTCTGTAGGCCCATATCGGACGATCAGAGAACTTTAGAAAACAATTTAATGACTCGGCTTAGTCAATAGTGGGATTCTCCGATACGAGAACTTACTATCGGAAAAGTGTAGGCACAAGGAGCGGTGGCCAATAAATTCCTGAAAATAACGATATTATTCATAGTTTAAACAATATTTATTAATAATTTTATTTCAGAATGTAAGGAGGAGGTATGTATGGCAGTGAGGCATGGAACTGGCAGAGGAATGATGAAAGCAGACTGATCGGTGTAGAAATGAGATCCCTGAGGCGCATTACACTACTTTTTTTTACTATTTTATACGCCCATAGAGCTTTATTATTATTTAAAGTTTTGCTAATAAAAACTGTTTGCAAACAAATATTAACTCACATACAGGTGTTAGTACTAAAACAATGGTTGCATACAACATTGTCTATTATTACAATGAATTAATAAGAAGTATTTTGTTTACACTACTGTTTTAATATATAAATATCAACATATTTCGAAAGCGAAGCTTTCCTCATCAACCTGCACAGTATACTAAAAGATAAACGAGTATAGAAAATAATAATATAAGAATAGACAATTTACTAACATAAACAAAAATTATGATGAATTATTAAATTATTAAAGTGATGAAAGTAGGTAAGTAAATAATTAAAAATTATTGAAGAAATAGAAGATTTAATTCTTGTTTCTGTTTATAATTTGTCTATTCTTAAACTATTGTATTCTATTTTTTATCATTTGTCTTTACTTTAAATTATTTTATAATAAATAAAATAAAATAACTGTGTTTCAATTGCACTTTATTATTTCTTCGTCCAACCGGTTTCGGTTCAACTTGAACCTTCCTCAGGGGTGAATAAAAATATATTGGTATATAATTAATATATTTTTATTCACCAATATATTTTTACTCACCCTTGAGGAAGGTTCAGGTTGAACCGAAACCGGTTGAACGAAGAAATAATAAAGTGCAATTGAAACACAGTTATTTTATTTTATTTATTATAATTATGTATTCCCACAAAGTGTTTGCTACATGTAAAGATTTAAATTATTTTGTTATTATTCATATATTCCTGATGATGACAGCATCGCTGTCGAAACATGTAGATATTTATAAATATATTTATAAAGTGATGTAAACAAAGATTTTTTTTTAATTAAATAATAAATAAAATATTATTTAGAAAAACTAAAATAATAATAACGCCATAAAATAACTACACATATCGACCCCTTGGAATGAGAAGGTTCCATCTGACACGGCAATTTTATGCGATAATGAGTGTTAAAGTTACCTTCCATAGATCACATTATCGCATGACATTGCTGTGTCATGCGATAAACCTTGAACCTTGGAATTGAAATTATTGAAATGGTTTATAACTTTATAACAAAAATATATTTATCAGAAACTATATTTCGTCATGGAAGAACGGTTAGGCTGAGTTTTAAATATTGAATCTCTCCTGTTTAAAATGTCGATATCACTTACATATTCATATCACATACTAAACTATGCATGTGAGGAATTGGAATGTGAAAACTTTTGTAAGAACGGCGGAATAAATTCGTTCTATTTACCGAAAATTGTATATTTTTATTTTAGAATTTTACAGTTAGAATCTTACGTACATTACATCACAACCGAAATTGTTCTGTTTAATATCGTATAATATTATAGATAATTTTATTTTTTATTTTGAATATCGCAGAAGATTGCTCCAAACCGTCTGAAGCCAGTGGGACTATCACATCCCCAAATGGGATATGTTGTAATGCTGAGGCAATGGGAAGAGGAATTAGATCACAAATGGGAGTATTGGGAAATATCGCTTTTTCCTCCATGATGGCGTAGTATATATATATACATAGTTTGAGTCGGAACATTTGGACCTCGCTCGTGGAAATTTTATTTCTTATACATATATTTTTTTTATGTGAATACCGCACAAGAGTCTCCACTGCTTCTTTCTAACCGAGGCAGTGAGACTATGGCATCCCCATTTGTGGTATGTTGTGAGGCTAAAGGATATGAAGAGGATAAGGTGATGGGGAAGAGGAAGTTTCGCAACTACGCTGGCTATTTAGACCTGGTCATAAAATGTTTAGACATTTCAAGCAACGTTTCGATTCTGAATACCGGTCTTTCACCAGGGCGATACTTAAAGTATCTAACACTCTCCAACGTGCCAATGTATATATTATTTCAATACTGCAAGGTTTGGTGTCGATCTTTTTAGCACGTGATAGTGTTATCTGTAATAATGATGTTGTTCACGCTTCTTATCTTCAATCTATAAAAAATACAACATTGTTTAATCAATATTTTAATCCATAAATTTCGTTTAATAATCATCATTTCAGTCGTATTACTCATTATTTTTTTATTGAATTTTATTGCGTATGTCGTCTATTTGTACGATAAATCATTGCGATTAGTACTTTATATGTGATTATAATAGGTGTGTCTTTTATCGTGTGTAGTATTATTTTTATACGATGCAGTATGAAAATTTACTAACTAACCATCATGTCTTTTCATAGCAGGGAAAGGCAAAGAGGACGAACCGCCACACAACTCCGTCTTGGCACACACTCCTTACTTTATTCACCTTCATATTCTTCTCTTATTCTAATTCTACCGTGTAATACTCACATGGTTGTGCAAGCTCTTGAACCTGTGTTTAGATGAGAGTTATACACCATTAAAATGGAGGGCCGTTATCATTCCTATATATAAAGGTAAAGGATTACACGGAATGTGGAAATCATAGGGCTATAAGCCTTCTAAGTTCGCTATCAAAAGTAATATCAAAATTATAATGTCTTTAATAACACGAGGGTGGATTCGTTTTTCTGATTCATTTCAGTTACATCACTTTTATAATTTTTTCGGCTTCTCTAGAGTTCTTCAATCTAGTAGAATATCGGGCGTCTGGCAGCAGTGGTAGCCAACTGAGGATAATTACATCCGACAGGCGGTTTGCTCATATTCCTCGCCCGCGGGGAAACACCGGTCTGTGACGACCCCTGTTTAAATATTAACACTCCAATAATGAGAAATCTTTTGTTGCATATTAATATATTACCGAGTTTCAATAAGGAACAAAACTAACTAAATCACATTTTTTCTCATTATTACCTCTCATTCTCGTCTCATGAATGCTTTTGTTACTGCGATTCTTGACTTTGTATAAGTAATTGATTAACCAGATTGTGCTGTCTTTCTTTTGCCTTCTGACGTCTTCTTACATCCACATATAAGCCCACTCGTTTTTTAAAATTGAGTGGGCTTATCTTGAAATATTCGTGACAAAACTATTAGGGGGATCTAGCCTCTAAGAGTTAGTTTTGAGATATTGACGGCTAAACTTTTGTATTCTCCACGGAACAATGTCTCTCCACCCAAGTTTAAAAGATGTCATACTCCGCCTTCAGACGAGAAAGGGAAAGTTATTTTTCTAAGCAATAATCACCTCTAAATCCGTATATTTTGAAGTATATGACGCCACTGTACAATGGGTTTGAGTATCAATATGTAGTGGTTTTTTTTATATCTTGTCTCAGATGTCTCGATTGTTGCTTACGATGACTAATTAGTTTCTAATTTTCTTTTTATTCAATAGTACTTTTGATTCTCCGTCGATGCTGAAGAGGAACGGCTGCGCTACCTGTTTCATACATAACTTAATTTTGGATTTGAGGCCAAAATACCCATCCAAACTGAATCATATATTTTTTTTTAATTAAAGGTTTAGTAAATGCCTAGTACTTATAAGAAGTATTTTGTTTATTTTTGTTTAAGATTATGAAGTATATACCATAAAAACAATCAATTTTCGTAATTTTAGAGGCACATTGAACTAGCCCTTAAGCCTTATCCCTTAACGAGTTAACAGTACACCGTACACTGGACATTTGCCTTGCCGGCACAATCATCCCTTATTGCATTACGTTCAATATCCAATTGGCATAATAAGCAGCTATCCAGTGCCTGCGCAATTTGAATTGGCCGGTCTCTGCTGTCATAGTCTGAGATCGGATAACCACGTTCTGCTTTATTTATTGTTTCTTCACATTTAAGGCCATCCACCGGCTAAAATTTTAACGAAATCACTCGCTCCTTATGCAGGTGGCGACAAAGTTGAAAATCCCGCTGTACATCGGCCGCATGTTTCGATTTCGGCAAAAAAAACATCACCAAAATGCGTGTTTTATTCTATTAAAATGTTTAACAGTCATATTCTAAAAAACTTAATTTACCACAATGAACAATACGAAAATATGGGAAAAGGAGTTCATAAGTAGGAGATTTTGCGCTTTAAACATTTTTTTAATGTCTCATGCTTTATTTTTTTCTAAGCTTATAAAAAGACATGCCAAAAAAATCCACGTTTAAATGAAAGGCCAAGGTGTGATCTACTTGCAGTATTTAATTCAATCATTTATGATATTTCTAGGCCAACAAATTCTCAAACCGAAAACACACGATTTTGCGTTACTTCCCATTGCATCGCCTTAAAATGATTTTTTGAAGGATCAGTTATTGACCTCACATGACTAATTCTGTATCGAGGATAACCATTTTATCAGGGAATAAAAATAATCAATGATCGTCATCATCAATAATCATCCCAACATAAAAACACACACCCGTACACGCTCATCTATTGAGCATTCTATATATGCATCGACAATTTATCGTATGTTCTGATTTTCACACTTATCTGTGCAGTGAGCAGAACTGTCGATAAAAATAATTGGAAAATGTTGTTGCCAAATTTTGATTATTGTATTGAATTATTTTGAAATCATTCGTCATTTCCCCTTTTGGCCGCCTCCATAGATTATTAATTGTGTTTGTGTTTAATTCGTAGAAGTCCATTTATTTTTTTATTTTTTTTTATTTGATGTAAATCAAATTTAATAATGTTATTATTAATTTCTGCGATTATTTTTAGTTTTTATTATTGTGACAGCTGTTTCGGTGACAGTTTATTATAATACCGCTGTTCTTCATTCTGTGTTCTCGAATGAAATCGTATTTGCAATAACACGCGCGATGTTTTACCATGCGACAATGTGGATTTAACATGTCATTATCGTTGATTATTGTCGCTGTAAATTACGTTCAACATTATTTCGCAATTTTCAAATTTGGAATTCCACCGACCGCGTTTTGAACGCCGGCGGATTCCGGCGCAATGTAACTTTTGAACGATGCCAGTTGTTGTCGCCCGGGCGAAATTAATTATTATTATTTTGTGCGCTTTTGTGCGTCGCCATTGTCTGTGTGCTCAGCCCCTTTCAATCAAATGTCACTAATTGTAATGAATGGATTCATTATCCACACTTCCCATGGATCATTGAGAACCGCTGTTCTTATTGATTCCCTGCAATGCGAGGGTGATGGTGCTTGCTAAATGCTATTTGAATATGGCTAAGATAAAATCGGAGTCGTGAATTGGGTTCAGATATTTTATTGATAACTAGCTGATGTGTACCTGGCCTTGCTCGGGATTAAAGTTTTATAGTTGCCAATTCTTGCTTATCGTGCATAATTAATTTGACAGCGAAAGTAATGCCCTGTGACGATTATTACTATCTCTAAACAATGAAACATTAATTGGAACATTTTATTTTATTCCAACATTTATTTTTTTCAAAATTTATCGAAATAATAAAATTCTTAAGGAGGTACCTACTTGTGTTTCCATTTTTAAAATATTCTGCTCAAACAAACCTTCTTCTTTTGAATATAAAATCTGTGGCTAACCAGAGTTCTATATATATGGGCTAACCTCAATGAATGTAACCTCTCGAACGGCGGGTTCAATGTTTTTCATACTAATTTTAAAACGTTATAGCAACAGTTTTACGCATTGGATTTCACTCCCGGCACTAATAAGAACAAACTGTGCTATTTTCAGCGATTCCGTTCGAATAATTTTCGACAAAATCGAGGACAGACAGACCATCGTTCATTTTTATATTTAGAGATTATTTTGTTATTGTTTGACTCGGAGGAGTAAAACATTGATTTTGTTTTTAATTTTTAACAAATTCACGTAAAAGCATTGCGTAATCTGTAATGAAATACATTACGAAGTTCCGCTATCTTGACGTAAATACATTTTTCTACCGACCTTTCTGTTTTAATTTTATGTTCGCTATATTACTCGTACATTATAATGATCATGCTAATGTTTTCCTATTTCTGTCGGCTGCAATGCGTTTCCCAGAGCAGTAGCCCTTGAGGTGATTTTTCACAAAAACGGCGCTATATAAATCGTCCAAGTATTATTTTTATTATTATTAGATACTCTCCGTATTGTCCTAAAAGATCACCATTTATAATCAAAACGTTTTTTGAAATTGCTTTACCCGTATTTAATGGCCTAATCTCAGGTACTTCTTAACCTTCCTCGATCCCATCTCGTTTGTTTGGGTAGAATATTCTCAAAATGGAAAACACAAGTAGGTACCTAGTTAAGAACTTTTTTTTTTGTATTTTTTCGGCATTCACTATGTAGCGATTTCTAGACATTTTGTTTGTCGCCTTAGAAACTTAAGAAATTAACAGAAAAAATAAATCTAGAATTAATTTAGTTAACAAAATAATAGCTCCGCGTAAATCACCTTTGTTAACCATATTTCCTAGTAACTTTGTCTCCTCCCACCGTCCACCCCCCTCCAAATCACCACTCCCACTACCCTCACCTAATGGTGGCTAATTTGTTTCTGTACTTGTTTAATTTAAGTTAGTTTTAAGAACGCCATTGAATGACACAGTTGTGTCGAAACCGGTAGCGAAATTATTAAATTAAAAGTAGCAAAATAATAATAATAATAATAAATGGATTATTTCTATAGCGCCGTTTTCGTGAGAAAATCACCTCAAGGGCGCTTTACAACATAATTTATCTAACCTATACCTTATCACATAGACTTATATATAATAATTTACATATTAGATTAATTACTAATGGCTTACAGCTAAGATTTATAACTAGAAAATACCTAATTCAGACTTATAATTAGTGACTTACATCTAAGACTTGTATAGATAGCGACTTACAACTTAGACCTGTAGCTAGTGACTTAAAACTAGTGAGAGAGTCAAAACTTCCAAACAAAAGAATTTTATTATTTAGATATTTTATTGAAAAAATAATTTTTTGTAATGATGTAAAATTTTTGCATGAATATTTCTTTGTTTAGTCACAAATCATTACTTTCGCTGTTAAATCAACTATGGCACCCAAACGATAAACAACAATTCACAACATCATAACTTTATTCTGGAAATCCTGGGCAAGGCCGGGTACACATCAGCTAGCGTTTGATAAAAATAACGTGCTTACAAATGACCTATTTGAAAATATTAAATTCAAATTGGCAAACTAAAAAAGGTTTCCATTTGCCTTTCTAAAATGTTTACTTATGCTTTTATTAATTTCTGCCCATAAAAACATTCTGCATTCTTCCGTTTTGTGACGAATAATTATGGTATTTAGTATTTAATTAATCGATCGTAATATTTTTGGCATTGCCACTAATTGAAAATGAAATCGACTTATCGATGTGGAAATTTAAATCATCGGGCATTGCATTCGGAGCTTGTGGAAATGGTGGGGATTATTGCAGGTATTAATTAGCAACGTTATTAGGGCGGTTTATTTTTCGTGTTTGTGGGCTTTTATGTGCTTTATTATCATTGTTGGTTTTAATTACAGTAGAAATAAATGTGTACTCATTTGTATTGCATTTTGCTTGCAATAATTCAATCCTTTTTTAAAGTCTCTTTGTTCCGTCGACTTTATAGTTGCAAATTATCGACGTTAACAAAAAACTTGCCATTTCGGTAGGACTTCCTTAACGTTTTTTTTTTAATTTTTTTATTATTGTATTATCATTGTCATCTGAATCCTGCCTTCCATTCCTATGGTCGAAAAATCACAAAGACTCTGATGCTGGCCAGTTTCTCACCGGAGTCATTGATTTTGTGATTTTCCAACCGACGTGTAAGATGTGGCTGTGGTCTAGTCGCGCCCTTTCTATCTATTGTTCATTAGGTGACATTGATTATTGATATAATAACGTAAGGAATATCTAAGTTCGTTGTGACTTGATCAAGAACGCAATGGTAGAAAGTCACGTGGTTTTTTGAAGAATTTCTACTACAGATTTTATAATTTTGCTCACTTGGTTTCCAGAAACCCCTGAAAACCAGTTAAATGAAAATAATCTAGTAGTAGTTAATGATTGTCTACGCGTGTGGGCTGTCGTAACATAATCTTTACATTTTCATATTATTTATTTTTTTAATCTGACGGGTGGGGTACGTCAGATTTGAAGACGTACGAAAAATCATTTATCTGTACCTACATGCCAAAAAATGCTGCAAGTAGGAGTTTTCTTATTAGATTTGCGAATAAATTAGCTGATCAGTGTAGTACAATAGTTAACATTGTTATGTTCGAACATCCCCTATCCTCACCCTTAAAATCTTCATTTTGCGGGTGAAGAAATAGAATATGGAATATAGAATAGATGCATGTTCTCCCACGGAATATCTCTGCTGACAGAGTGGAAGGATCTCAAGTGCAATATCATCATCAATCATTCAGTATCGTCTGACAGCTCCGGGGAGGGTTGGGGCCGAGTGGTAGGTGGCGATGATAGCCACGGGGTGACGGGAGGGGGGTAGTCTCTACCGAGGGTTCGAGATGAATTTCCACTGACCCCTTGATGCGGTTAACACCAGTAGAAGTAAAGTTGATGATTCATCACATTTTTTATGCGATGGAGGAAAGTGGATAACAGATTTTAGTTTGCTGGAAAAAACAAGTAATGCTCAAAATTTCAATAAAATTGGTATGATTTTTCGTGCTAGGTCTTAATTCTAAAACTTTCATCAAATTATTATCGACAAAAATATAATGAGATTTTTTTAAATCATCGATTTTTTAAGTGCCAGCCGATTCGTTCAAAGCAAGACAAGTGTAATTTTAGTGTAATAATTTTATCACGTTGTAAATCCACTGGAAATAAATGAACTAATATATTTTTGGACTGCCGTGCTAACCAAACCTGCAAATCAAATGTGAAAAGCGTTTACCACTTCATTATTAGTTTATTAGTTGATCAGACCAAAAATTTATATAAAATGAGCAAGGAGTGTTCAACACAGCAGCTCGTCTAATATGCGGTGCCACCAAATACTGTCGCATCACTCTTGTTCTACGTGATTGCCTACTCTGGCTTCGAATCACATAAAGAGTTCAGTTTAAATTTTGTCTTATGTTATACAAAACACTGAACGGGCTGGCACCATCATACTTCACTGATCTCCACGTGAGGGACAATCTTACTCAGAGATAATTCACGCTCAGGTCAGCCAAGTCTGATTCGTCGAACAGACTGGTTGAACCCTCTTATATGAATTCTGATAAATTTGGAGACAGAGCTTTCAATGGACTAGGCCTACATTTTGGAATGACCTTCCATTTAATTTGAGGTCAGAAAGCAATTTCGAAACCTTTAAGAAAAGTCAAAAAATATATTTATTTAAAAGGGCCTAAACCTAACAAGATTTAAAGTGCCCTTTGGCTGATTTTAGTTACTAAACAGCGCTCAGAAAAGTTTACCATTCATATTATATATAAAACGGGCATTTTATGGAAAATAACTGGTGAACGAGTCAACGCCAAATTACGTATATTCCTTTCATATCGACAAAAAATGCACTTAACGAAAGCTGCTCGATAAAGTATTTTATTTGACAGATTCTTTATGCCAGTCATATAGTAAAATGCGACATCATTTCCGCAGATAGCGGTATTTTTATTTTTGTCTCCGACAGTATTCCGTCATTTGGGGTGCATCATCCCACCCCCAACGCTCGGCTTTGTGTCAAAATAGGCAGGGTGCATAATGAAAAATAATCCGCAGTCATCACTGCAAAGTGACTGTCTGCCTGGGGCACCCTGCACCCGCAGCCCACTGCCTATTGCGATGTACCGGGTGCGTCATGTGATCAGGCAAAGGCTTACAAACAGGATTACAGGGGACCAAGGAGAGCTCTAATTTGCATTGAGCTATATTTTTTGTTTGCCGTTTGATTAGTGAGTGTGATCGCTGCCATTTTATCATGTTTGTGCAAAATGAACGTCTACTCTTTTGTACGTTGATATATTTAAATACAACTATGAAGCCAACATAATTACATGGTTGTTTGTCAAACTCGTTTTTTTTATATCAATTTGCATCTAAATAATGGCGGTATTAAGACAAAACGTGAGATTTAATATGAAAATGTCATAAAGCTTCACACGATCAGTTTTACAATCGGCGTCGCGAATTTTTGGTGCACAAAAAAATAGTCGCTTATTCATTTTATTGCTTCCTGCAAAGATAGACATGCCATGTTTAAATTTTTTTATTGTCAAATAGAACCTTAAAAAGACAACATTAGAATTTTTTAAATATTTGAACAACACATGTATCTCGGGACTAGAAAATACTTCAACACAGTTTTTTTTGTTCATAATGGCATGTTCATATCAAACCGTTTGTGCTTGTTTGTATAGTGAATAAAAAAATTTCAATATGGCGGGTACGTCAGGATTTCTCCGTAGTTCACGTCAAATAATGTTTACGTCATTACGTGCACTCTAGAATTTATTTCATTTCGGAATGTTCGTTTTACGCTTCTGTAAATTTTCATATTTGATATTCCTAGTATCGAAATTCGTATTTCATCATCTATCAAATGAAAATGTCGTTCCGTGTGTGCTTGCCTTTCCGATATTATTTCCCAAGACGTATTTCATATATTCAGTTTGTACTGTGCATCGAGGAAATCCAATAGAAAACTCATACTTTATGAAATCTTAAAACTGCCATTCTCCAAGAATGTTCCTTTTGCTCTTTATTTTTTTTCTGACTGACGTAAAAGTGATTAAATCTGCTTTGCGCAATGCGTTAATAAAAATTTGAAGAAATTTATAAATATGGCAAAGTATTGTCTAAATATAAACTGCCTAGATGCTATCATTTTCTGTGGAAAAAAACACTGCAATTTATTGAATATTATTTTATCGACAGGCCTTTGTAAATTACACACAATACTTCTAGCCTTAAGTCGTAAAAACTTGATTGTTAATATTCTGTGATCGGAATTACAGATTTTTGGATAACTATCCTAAAAACAACTTTAGATCACATGATTCCTAGTTGTATAAATATGTTACCCGCTGAACTGTATTAAAACTAAACCATTAATAAACACATTGAAAATTTGGCTAGCTGAAAGAAGCTATTTGTATTAGAAATAAGGAAATATTATTTTATTTATGATTGATTGCTTTCGTTTATGTTTTTATTTTATTTATATTTTTAATGTATTTTTGTAGAAATATTTTATAGTTAAGATTTTTGAGAAATATTTATGTTTTATGTTTGTTATATATGTTTTTTGTGTTTTTATTTTACATATTTTGTAAACTTGTTTGTAAATTTTAAGTTTTAAATAACAAGCAGTAGTTTATCTAGACTTTTTGCATTTTATTGTTTTTTTTTTTTGTAAAATTAAATAAAAAAAATGTTCCTGTAAAATCTTAAAAAAAACTTCAGAGTCTGATTTATTAGACGTCGGATTGTATGCATTAAAATTTGCCAAAATATGCCATATATTTTTTTTTAAATTTATTTATTAGTATCTATATAATTTTGATATTACAAGGTAAGGTATAAATATTAAAAATTCATATGTATTATAGATTTTTTTTCATAGTCCTCCTCATAGTCCATATTGATTGAAAGGGTACAAATGAAAACAAAGGATAAAATATGGGATGTGCAAGGTGCATTTATGAGTGGAAGGGGATGCATGGATCAGATTTTCTCGTTGCGTATGCTCACAGAGAAGTTTTTGGCAAAAAAACAGAAACTTTTCTATGCTTTTGTAGATCTACAAAAAGCATACGACCGAGTTGACAGAAAAAAAGTTATGGAAGGTGTTGTCCAAGTATGGAGTGAATACAAATCTTATACAGGCAATTGCATCTCTGTACGAGGGAAGCCTTGCATGTGTTAGGGCAAACGGTGATTTTACGGGGTGGTTTGACATCACAAAAGGTGTTAAGCAAGGCTGCGTAATGTCACCGTGGTTATTCAATCTATACATGGATAATTGTATGCAAGAATTGAAAGAGGTGGGCTTGGGCGCAAAAATGAGTAGTCTGCAAGTTTGTTGCCTGTTGTATGCTGAAGATGCGGTGCTGATTACTAATAGTATAGAAGATCTACAGTCCCTCGTATCTAGGATGAACGAAGTATGTATGAAGAATGAGCTAATGATGAATGTAAATAAGTCCAAAGTCATGGTGTTTGAAAGAGAGAGTACGAACACAGTGTGCAATATAGTTGTGAATGATGAATACTTGGAGCAGGTCAGACGAGTTTGTGTATTTGGGAAGTATGTTTACGAGAGATGGAAAGACTGATAGGGATATTGAAAGAAGGGTGAATGCAGGAAACTCCATTAACGGAGGACTGAACGCGGCTGGCGCAAACAAAAAGTTGTCCAAAGAAGCGAAGCTAGCAGTCCACAATGGAGTGCTGATACCAACCCTGATGTATGGCAGTGAGGCATGGAACTGGCAGAGGAAGGATGAAAGTAGACTGAATGCTGTAGAAATGAGATCTCTGAGACGAATGTGTGGTAAAACCATGTATGATCGTGTGAAAATGTTGAGATTCGTAAAGAATGCAAGGCTGATGTAAGCTTAGTGAGCAAGATTAAGAAAGGGACGCTTAGATGGTTTGGGCATGTAGAGCGAATGAATGAAGAAAGGAGTGTAAGGAGAATATATGACGCGAATGTGAATGGAAGAAGAAGCCGGGGACGTCCAAGGAAGACGTGGCACGATCAAGTGAATCAAATACTTGAGTCGGCCATGTCAGAAGTCGGAATAACAGAAGAGAATGTATGAGACGTTGTATGAAAGTGAATGAAGCAAGAAGTGTATGCCAAGATCGAGTTGTTTGGCGGTCCGTCCTCTCTGCCTACCCCTGCGGGGAAACGGCGTGATGGTTAGTTAGTTAGTTAGTTAGTCCTCCTCACTAGGAGATCCTGTGCTGAGGCGGACCAGGTTTTGCACAAAGGGGTTTCAACGACTTCTATATTTCAACTTCAACGTTAGGGTAGTGTTTTTCCAGTAATTTCTATGACGTGTTTTTGAGAACAGTAGTCAGTTCTTGTTCTGGTAATTAAGCCAAGTTTTGCTGGACTTAATTCAATTATTGATTGATTTATTTTTTTTTGATATTGAGTGGGAGTTTATTATATAATTTTGCAGCTAAAAATTCAGAGTTTCTTTGTCCAAAAGAAGTATTGCATTTGGGTATATTTATCTTGTCTAGTTGCTTTGTTCTGGTACTATGATCATGATGAGTCATGGCCATTTTCTCATTTTTAAGATGATTAACTAGAATATTTTTGGCAAAGATTCTTTGGATAATTGGAACGTTGAAATGTTTATAAATTTCTTGACGTCCTTATGGGGACCTTTAAAATGGTCTTTATGATGCATTTCTGGGTTGTATTTAATGGTTTCATATAATTTGATGCAGCTGAGCCCCATCCCAAAATTCCATATTTCAAATTCCTATATATAAACTTACAACGCCAAAATATACACTGAAAAATTAAAATATTGATATTTAATTAAAAAAGCTCCAATTTTTCGCATTATTCCTTTCGGGGGTTCAAATCGACCGACAGGGTATTGATCGAAAAGTCTCAAATATACAAGTGCATATATTCCTGTGTTTTTGTCGTAATTATTTTTTAACTTCATTACAACTGCCACAGCTCTTGTTTCTTGTTAAATTTTCAGCAGTTCTCTAGTCATAATAATAATAATAATTGGATTACTTGTATAGCGCCGTTTTGGTGAAAAATCACCTCAAGGGCGCTGGACAAATATTAATTCCTATTCTTTATCTAATTATGCACAAATAGATACAGAAAAACATACTTACCTGGCAGGTCGCTTCACATGAGCACAGTTTTATTGGAAAGTTAAAGTATAGAGATGATATTTTTTACAGTTGTTATTATATCGTCCTTTTATATTTTTCTATTGTTATTACATTTATTAGAAGATTGGTGGCATAAGAAGAGTTGGCGTATATTTGAAATACTTTTAATTTTTAGGACTGGAAAATGTTTATAAAATGACTTTAAAAATAGTAAGAAGCTTCTAATGGATATTACCTTTTTTATTTAGTTTCTACACTTTTAGTTATTTACACTGTTGCGGGCTGTGGACGCATTTGCGCACCGATGCGTGAATTTTTTAAACTTTTTCAATAAGTGACTTTAGGTGAGCACCGACCGGCTAGCCTAGCTATGCAATCTACATGTAAATCTAATTGTAAACAAGGCGCGAATTCCAATAATAATAATTGGTCCAAAATCTCGTTTATTATCAACTATGGCCACACTTGAATCTGATGAATATTGCCAAACGTACAATAAAGTTTCAATTGCTTTTCATTTCGCCCTCATTGTCCAGAGTGTCTACAAAACGCCAAAATTGGTATTAACTTTTGATAGAATGAGGGGTTTTAATTGACCTTAAAATCATTGGTTTTCATAAATTAATGGCTATTAATTCCACGATAATTATTATGATTTTCTCGTTGAACTTTTATGTCGTTAATTTGATATACGTGTCGCCATTCTAATTTTTTTCTTAGATAATTCTTATTTTCGTGAGTTAAATTGGTTATCGGTTTTTTGTTTATATATTTTAAGGAGATCCAATTCGTGAAATTAGGACGAAATCACACACTCATTATGCAGGTGGCAATAAGGTTTAAAATCCCGCTTAACACCGGCCGCACGTTTCGATTTATACAACAAAAAAAGTTACCAAAATTCATGTTTTATTTTATTTTGTAACACTCAGGCGTAAAATATTTGAATGTTTTTCGATCATATTCTAAAGACCTTAGTTAGCCACATTTTATAATATAATCAAATCTGAAAAAGGGTTTGTAGGTTGATGACTTTACACAAAATCCATTTTTTTAGGCATGATATTTATATTAAAACTGAGGCCAAGATGGATTCTATTCGAAGTATTTAATTAAATCATCTACAATATATTTAAGCGATCAAATTTTCAAACTAAAAATACATGAATTTGCATTAATTTGCATCGCATTGCCTTAAACCAAAATAGGTACCGTTTTAAAGTGTGTTGAATTAAAGGTACCAATAAATAAAGTCAACGTATCAACAATACAATATTTTCAAAATTTTAAATGATGTAGGATGTAGATGTAATTATGTTTTGTGAAAATTATCAAATTATAAAAAGTTTCTTTTCAAATTCAGACAAGCGTTAAAACGTTTAATTTTAAACATATTTTATTGGACGATTATTTTTGTTCTATATTTGAAACGTGTAACTTTTTTTCATTAAGTGAAAAAAAAATCGGTTTTAAAACTACGGTACAAAATTCGACATAGAATAGTGAAAAATTGAAAAAATATCCCAACGTGCACTTACTAGCCAACTTTTCGTAATACATTAAAGCTTCAATATCACGAGCCTCTCCCGAGAGTTTTGACTTAGAGTATTCATTATACATCACGCATGGCGAATTAGCCCGTGTCTGTGTCTCTCTTGTGAATCTTACATTAATTCATATCACTGAGCCCGGCCGTGTCGTCGCTTTATCAAAGAAATTTAGTAATAAGACACATCCTTGGCACCAGGCCCCAGGTACCATCTACCAGCTGCTAATTAATTAAGCACAGAGCTCGTGTTTAGTTATTGTTACACGCTTAAGCCCCTTGTTGCCGGGAACTTGAGCTTAGAGCTTTATACGGAACTATCGGAGCAAAAGGGAATCAAACACTGGCATCCACGTTTCTGACAATTTATTTATTCGTTTTCTGGAAGTCGACAGTTTATATTGTATTCATTCACGCATGTATTAAGCGGTATATCAAAATTATAACCAATCACAGGTTCCAAGATAAAAATTAATTAAAATAAAAATAACCAAATAATATACGATATTAACAAAAAATCGCTCATGGCGTTCTTATTCAGGAGACAATTGACGATGTGCACATATATTTAGACAAGATATCATATTATAATAATGATAAAGTATATAAAATAAATTATAAAAAGATTAAACTGTAAAATTATTAAATTCATGACAGAATTATAAAAACAATGATAATAAAAAAAAATTATATATACAACGGAACCAGTCGTTTATAACCCCCAATATTTAGTCATTGAAGAAGATAATATTTACAATTCCTAGATGAAATACGAAACAGAAAATAACAACTACTTTAAAAAATTAATCAAACCCTATGGCCTTAATTTACCGTACATTTAACATTTTAATACTTTATGGTTCTTGATATGAAAACGCGAACTGAAAATAGTTGCGTTGACCTGGAGAGCTATTCCCGTTATTTTTAAGGAATATTCCTTAGCTTTCTCCTTAGGCTTAAATACTTCTTGATTATTTGCTGAATTCCGGTGAGACATAGTAAAAAGATTTTAAATAGATTGTTATTATATATACATAGATTATAATATAATGTAATTGTTTTTAAAAGTTTTGGTTCAAAATCTTTGTCACTTGAAGATCAATTTGCGTTTTCAAATAATCTCTTAATAATATGTCTCCGCATTATGGAATTTCGCAGTTAATCAAGAAGTCTTTAAGCCTAAGGAAAAAGATAAGGAATCTTCCTTAAAAAGAACGGGAATAAACCTCCTGGACTCTCTTCTAGACAGAAAGCGCTGTTAAATTTAATTAACAATAGAGCTCACCTTGGGCCAACTTTTACTGCTTCAGAATTGTACTTGTATTTCTGCATTTAAGTTAAGGTAATAATCTCAACTGACCAAAACATATCTTACAATATTAATATTTATGGATACATTTTAATAATTAATAAATGAACAGTGAGACTTGCTCCGTTGTGGTTTGCTGGTTGAACGTCCTCTTGATAGTCTATACTAAAACATGACTACATGTGAAATTTGTTCGTGAATAATACACGACGTGAGCACACGCGACATGTGGCAAAGTTGTCACAGATTGCGACAACCTTCGCTCAGGTAGATACTTTATCAGTTTCATGCATTGCAGGTAAATGGGGAATCCTTAATGCACCGACAGGTGAACACTGAAAATATCAGCAATACTGTACAGTAAATACGTCTTTACGGATTTCATCACTATATTGTAGGTTGGTTTTGGTTGGTTGGTTGGATCCAAACAAAAGCTTTCCTTTTCAGACTTTCGTATTCTTAAATTCAATATACCTGGGAGTACCACTCTTGTATTGCCTGTATATCCTAATTGCACTTCTATTATTTCATTAATTTTATTTGAAGCCTCATGCTGTAATCCGTTTTTTTATCGAAGTACAAACCATATTTAGAAAGATTCAACTCAACCAAATTCTAATCAAATCTCTGTACTGTACCACCCATCATAAAATATGCGTTTTCTTTCCTAAAAACGAGCAGGAACATAAATAATTATTAAAATAAATACCAGGATTAAATAATATCTCCAACAGCATGGTGTTTTCTAATATTATGTCCTCTGCGCGCGGAACCGTATATAAATTTCACTAATAAACAGTGTTGTCCTCAAGTGACCTGCCAGGTCAATATGGTCCTGTATAATATTATCCGTCTGTACATAAAAACAATAACATTTTTTTTAACGCGGCATCACGTTCATTGGTCGGATGCATTATTCGCATTATTTGATATTACCGATCGATGAACTGGTGAATGCATTTGTTAGCCATAAGTTGTAATAATAGATTATCTACAGTTAAAGATATGACAGAGCATAGGAAAAAAAAATATTTGTACAGCGCCCTTGAAGCGATTTTTCACAAAAACGGCGCTATACAAATAGTCTAAGTATTATTATTATTATTGGTTTTATTTAACAAGTTTGTATCAAAATTAACAAAATTATGATATCACTACCCAGGGCGAATAGATCTTAATTGGGGAAAGCAGGTGGTTTTCATAGTGTAGTATTCCAAGCATTGGAAATTGAGCCGGAGATTGTACTCAATAGTGGAAAGCTAGCATTTCACGCAAAATAATGTATGAATCTTTGAGTTTGAATAATACCATCACACAGTGTCACTTTTAATCAATTATATTGATTATAGCAATTTTAAGTCTCTTTTTTATATTAACTCACATTGGAAGCCCTGAGAAAAATAATTTCCCTCAAGGCATATGTCATCTTTGATGATGCTGTATGGAGGGTCTTTTTGAGGAGAGGAAGGAGTGAACCTGGGTCTTGAAGAGACCCATGTTGTAGGAGGGGGGAAATACAGAGACCGGGAAACCGTTCCACAGCCGGGCTATTAAACTCAAGAACGAGTCGTAGAAGCGGCCCATTCTCATGTGACGAATGTCAACCGTGCAGAAATGTTGGGCGCGCGTTTGGCGTATTTCTCGACTATACACCGGTGCCGAAGGGATCAATCACGCTAGTTCCCCAGAGAATCTTCCATTGAAATACCAATAGAAAAGGGACAGCATTCTCACCTGGCGCCTTTGCTCTAAAATTACAATCCGTTTGTTAAGATAGAGAAATCTATCAAACGGACCGCCCGTTTCTGCACAGGGTTAACCCCTCATAAAAAAAAACATATCACGATCAAGTCAATCAATTCTTTAAGACGGGTTATGTGAAGTGCACGTATTATTTATTTGTTTTCAATAAATCAATTTATGTATTTATTTATTCACACCTAGAAGTCTTTTTACACGTTGATACATTTATACGATAGGACATTATACAAGTGACATTAAGTCATGTTATATTCATGTGCAGTGTCTGTTAGTCTACTTCCTTAAACGAAGCCATACATCAGGATCGATGTGAGTTTGACTTTTGTTTTATTTATTTATTTATTCACATACTTAGATTCGATAACATTTTCGTTATGGGTGGGATAATTACGTCACACTGTCATCATTTATCTTTCTTCAATATCTCCTAACTCATTTTCTTCTTAAGACAACGCGCCTTCCCTTTCCTCGACGTTCAATCCACTTCACATAATAAAATTAAACCGAAATAAGTTTAACAATTTCAATTCCACCATCCTACTATCGAATCATGTCGGCGCCCAACCTCATATTCCCATACAGAAACAGCCTCCGTCCCCGGGGAGGTTTGCGAGCACGTAAAGGAGCTTTGTGTAACACCCTTAACAATTACGTGAATAAGTTATGTCTCTAAAGTAACACTGGTTGGTACTGCAGACGGGCATATTGTTGATATAATAACAATGACGCTTATGTAAAGCGAGTTAACTTTTCTTGTTCACTTTGATTCAAATAATTAAACAATATTTGGATTTAATTATCCTTTATTTTATAACATTTAAAATACAACAAGTAACGTACAATTTCAAAAGGAATTATCATGTGAGCAATACGACAAGCAACTGCTTGGATTCACTCGACAAGATAGATTAATTCACTTAGGGTGAGGCAGCCACTTTTATAGCTGTCTTGATTAATCTAATATCTAAAGTTTATTTGGTACAAAACAACAAAATAGTATTATCAGTTACGCAACGGATGTTGACGTTTGTATTGAGTACATATGCATCGATATAAGACGGAACTAGATAATGTAATCTTATTTGAGAGTTCAATGCACTATTTTATCTACTAGACAAGATGAAGTGAGGAATGAAGTACGGGGCGTCCTGTGTTGTCTTCTTGGAGGTGAAGGTCAGCTGGGGTAGTTAACTCTCCCCCCTTTAAATGGGAACTCCTTCGGGATGCGAAGAGTTTACATATTTTCCATAGGATATATCCAATTGCCATTATTATTAGGCAACTTGTTAGTGTGATATGTAGACTTCCACTGGTGGAGGTGGTTTCTGTCACGTTGGTGGTGATGCTGGAATCTTCGTGTGGTTTTTCTATTTCGTCCATATGTAATGTGGGTAACTGTAATACATGTAGTTCTTCTCTGGAATACGTAATGACTAATGTTTCCTTGTTGATAGTCCGTCCCATATTAAATGTTTTTCCTTGTATGCTGCATTCATCGTTGGTCACGAGTACTGATTTAGAAATAACAATACTCTGTTTATGTTGTAGGCAATGTGCTTGTAGTGGGGTGGGCTTGTCACGAAATACATACATCATATTGTCTCCTATAATATGGGTATATTCTTCTGGGCATGTGATCTTGTGAAGGCTGCAGTTCTGCTCGTTTTGGGTTTCTAACACCAAGGTGGTGCAATCATCAATGGTATTTACTTCTTTGTTACATAAGCTGTTTTGGTCCGAGATTATTTGGCATTTGCTTGCGACATACATTTGTTTTCCATCTCTCAATATTCGTCTGGATGGGAGGTGGGGTTGGAAGCATTGGGTACCTGGTTTGGATATTATGGGAATAATTTCATAATACATGTATACTGTATTCTCTACTAGTGGAAGGGATAGAATAAAATGCAAGGTTTGCTTGGTTTTTATGAGTTGAACTTGTAAAAAGCGTTGAATAATATCAAAGTCTTTAGAAAATAAGTTTTCTGAATTTATTTGTGATATTGAGTCCATGAAGACTTTTGGTTTAATAATGCTAGGGTGGTACATTCCATGAGCGGCAAAGGTAATTGCTTCCGTGATTCTAGTTACTAATTCAGTTATTGTTTCCGTTTGATAAATTAAATGGGTGATCAACAAATCAGTTTGATCTTCATAATGATCGTGGCTTATTTGAGCCCATATAACTAATTGGTTAAGTGAAATATTTTTAAGTTTAGTGTAATAATCTTCTAAGGTTTTCGAAGTAACAGAGATTCGTTGTTGATTCAAATGTAGATTACTTTCCATTTGTTGCGTTATCTTATTCATATCATTATCATCTAAATTTCCCGTTATTAATTTAATTACCGACCCGATACCATTTGTAAGACCTCGTTTATGTCTAGTTACAATAAGGTTATCTATCAATGCTTTATTATGGTCAATTAAATATTTTAAACGTTCTAAGCCTACATTAGGTAAGGTTACATTATTATTTCTTATAAATTTATTGTAATTAAAATATAACTGTAATCAGTTCTTTTCTACAACATTCACTGACGATTTGGTATAACTTGTCGTCATTGATAATTACCGCATATTTATTCTTGTTTAAATATTTTACATAATTTAAAAATATACATTGCGCATTATCGAGGGGGATACACCAAACATGATCCGTACCTGCTTCTTTTGTTTTCAATTTACGTAATTCCTGATTACTCGATTCTGTAAATATCCTATTCATACGTGGGGGTGGATGCTTGTGACGAATCGGGATTCCTCCATTATCGTCCACATGGCTATGCATGGTGTCGGCGACACTCTGGGCATCCGAAGTGATTTCTACTCTTAACGAGTGTTGATCATCACTAACCTCACTATGATGGATCTCTACTCTAGATAATAAGTCGGCTACATGGTTTGTACAGCCACGTTCATTATTCTCCAATAATTCATCAAGTTCGATTATGTCCATTACATGGAATAGTTGAACTTGCTTTGTTGGAGTTTTTTTTTTTTTTTTTTTCAAAATGCGTCACAACCGTACCTCTATGGGTCGTTATGGTGTGCGCCGTTCGTACCGAAAATTCTTTGTTAATTTAGTTGCAAAAAATATATATATATATATATGAGTAGAGCCTGAATGATTTGAACTACCAGTATCGATTAAAAATTTATGTTTTATGGAGCTTCTACATATGGAAGTCCATTACAATAAATAAATTAATGAATGTGGTTTAGTTGGACGAGGTTTTTTGGGGATCTTCTTCGTTCGCCCAAAAATCCTGGCCTCCGTGATCACATTGAAATAGCTCCTGTGCCGTACGTCCATTACCCAAGTCTATGACTGGGCCTTTGAACGAGCGTGGCATAGGCGCTGTCCTCATACTAACATCCTCGTTACGGCGTTGTGGGTTTCCTAGATATTTAGAATTATTTTGTTGCGACATGTTATTATTTCGAACCCCGAAATTCTGTCCGGGTTTGTTGTTCGTGAAGTTATTGTGTTGCCACGGTTTATAATTATTATTATTATTAAAATTGGTATGATTCGTTCTATAACCGTTTGGATTATATTGTGGGTTATTAAATGTTCTATTGAAGTTTTGTCCGAACTGAGTTGGGTGAAATTTATTTTGCGTTGGTTGTGGGGAATTAGGCACATGTTTAGTTCTGTTACAGTGGAGTTCACCATGCGCCTCCAACATACGTATCTCAACACACAGGGTGTCGTAATTTTTGTTAGATTTGCACATTTAATATGTGTGGGTAAAAAATTTAACAACGTATTACGTGCCGTGTCTTTATATGGTTCCATTAGGAGCTGCGCACTCGCTGGTCCATATTGGTCCGAAATTTTAATTTTTATTGAAAATAATATTTGATTCATTTCATGAATCAGGGTTCCGAAATCTCTATTTCCCCGATTGAAGTTAATTAGCTCGGTCTGAAGTAATGTGACCGACTTGTTGTCACCACATTCAATTTTTAACGATTCCAAAATTTTTTCGATATTATTTTCGTGATCGTTCATAAGGATCACCTGTAATGCCTTGCCGCGCAATCTCGAAATTACTCTTTCTACATTGCTTGGGGTATTGCCGTTTCGTGCAATGTAACCCCTAGCTGATTTTATAAACAAATTAATATCTTGCGCAGAACCGTCATACTCCAGAATCGACTCTGAGTATTGGAGAGCGGATCTCTCGTTTGGCTGTGCCATTTTATAAAAAGATTTTTTTTTTGGATTTTATCTCTAACCTTTTGGATAAGGTAGGGAAAGGATCTATCGTACGGATGGGATAGACGAACAATTGAAAAATGTACTTACATGAATGTTGTCGCAGTTAACGATTTTTTTTTTTGGTTGGTCCTTCGCGTTGAGGTATTTAAAAACACCTAGGGAGTCCTGGCTACGGCCAAGTTTAACAGCTTCCCCGAATTTTATGACCCACGTACTGGGCGCCAGTTAACTTTTCTTGTTCACTTTGATTCAAATAATTAAACAATATTTGGATTTAATTATCCTTTATTTTATAACATTTAAAATACAACAAGTAACGTACAATTTCAAAAGGAATTATCATGTGAGCAATACGACAAGCAACTGCTTGGATTCACTCGACAAGATAGATTAATTCACTTAGGGTTAGGCAGCCACTTTTATAGCTGTCCTGGTTAATCTAATATCTAAAGTTTATTTGGTACAAAACAACAAAATAGTATTATCAGTTATGCAACGGATGTTGACGTTTTGTATTGAGTACATATGCATCGATATAAGACGGAACTAGATAATGTAATCTTATTTGAGAGTTCAATGCACTATTTTATCTACTAGACAAGGTGAAGTGAGGAATGAAGTACGGGGCGTCCTGTGTTGTCTTCTTGGAGGTGAAGGTCAGCTGGGGTAGTTAACTAGCGGCTACCTGCTGTGTGAGATACCTGCTATGAATAGATTTAATATTTGCACGTTTGCATTAATAGCTAGGTTACACGGAGCCAGTAGCAAGGACAGTGATAATTGGTAACTAAATCACTGTCTTGAGAAAAGTTATGAGTGCCGTCCACATGTGTAATTAATTAAGTGATTTATTAAACTCTTGATTGTGTGTACGTGTCCAAACAGCATTTCTCTTCAATTTATTGTAAAAAGCCATTTCTTCAAGCCTCTGGTAGATGTTTGGTTTCAGTTTCCTCCGTATATATATATATATATTTTTTTTTTTATGTGAAGTCAGTTATTGCTGAACATAAGTCAACTCCTGTCTTAAAGTGTTACTATTTTTGCAGTATTATTGTGAATGTGTTATTTTTGTATAGCCGTGTATATACTGTATAATATTTTGTAATTTTATTAGATGAATATGCACCTAAGGAGTACTGCAGGAGTATTATTAAGAATAAGCAAGAGTGTATGTAATATGTTAAGAATGTATAAACAAAATGTAAAAGAAGCACTGTAGGAATACCACTGAATAGAGTTATTTAATCTTTTTTTTAAAAAATTATTTTTGTATAACTTATTGAAGTTTGTAAGCCTCATTTCAATATTTAATCATTGAAGAAGATAATATTAACACGTCCCAAATGAACCACGAAACCGAAAAAAATAACAGAAAATAAAAATATTTCAGTCACATCTGGGACTCGAACCCTTCTCTTCTTCAATGATTTTTTTTTAAGTTTATATATAGCAAAGCGCACTTGACGTGAAATAACACAAAACTGCGCTAAATAAATTCTTTCTTATTATTATTATTAAATTGCTACTTAATGGGAACTTACTACCCACTGGGCACGACGCGGGGTGACTTAAAATGAACTGTACGATTTAGTTGTCGCTTATCACTCTCCTTGTTATTGGCTGCGTGTAACGGAGCCATAAGTTTGAATAACTAACGTACGAATTAATATTCAAACTTGCCAGTGCGGTTGACTCACCTTAATTTGCTTTTATGAACATTGTGGACAAAAAAAGATATGGTTGGAAAATAGTTTTTTCAATAAATTCAGTGGTGTTTGTTTTTCACCTGATAAGTTCAAAACGGTATCTTCATATCGACATGTTTTGATCCAACCAACCGTTGGGAGTTATGATTTTTTATATTAAATAAAGATGTCAAGATTTTCCCAAATGAAAATCAGTAATCATATTTTGACACAAAACAAAAAAAATCCAAAAAGCAGTTATCAGGTTGTGCCCAAATATCACCGAATTGTGAGTCTATATTTTAACATTTTTTTTTATATGAATACCGCACAAGAGTCCCAACTGCTCCCAACCGTCTGGAGCCAGTGAGACTATGGCATTCCCAATTGGGGAATGTTGTCAGGCTGAATTTATTGGGGAGGGGAAGGAGAAGGGGAAGAGGAAGGTGAGGAATACCTGTCTATTCAGATCTGGTCATCAAACACGGCTAAAAACCATTTCAAGCAACGTTTCAATTCTGAATGGTGGTCTTTCACCGACTAAATACCGACAAACGTTATCACAATTAAATTATTCATAAATGATTTCACTAAAATATTATAAACCATTTTATATTTATAAAGTATGTAAGCTAGGCAAATTTAGAAAAGAGGTTAAAATTACTTCTCATAGCATAAAACAATATTGAAATATTCCGTGGAAAATCAGTAATTTCAGAGGCTTGTCAACATTCTTGATATTTTTAGTAATTGGCCCACTCAGAAATTTCCACAATCTTAACAAGTGCTATTTAACATACAAAATAAGATCAAACGTATATTTCCTGATTTTTATAAATCTCTGTCGTCATATTCAAAAAAACTTTTTTTTTAAACTCCAGATAGAAACAAAAGTTAGGTGTATGTACGGAATCGAAAAAAAAACAATTATATTTTATGCGTGCTGGCAATATTTACCGTAAGGTCAGAGCAGGCGCATGGGTACAGTGTAGTAGGTAGATAGTACACAAACGGGTGACAAATCGCTGTTGGTACGTTCAAATGGTATGGCCCGGGCGGCCTTTGTTCTTCGTTTGCTACGCGTTTTAACGTAAAATGCCTTCGGATAATACGTAGACATAAAATGGCATTACTAAAATGTATTGAGAATTTACAACTTTTTATGAAATATCCTTAAATTCCTTTAAAAACTTTCACACATCCTTATGAACGAGGATAGTTTGATGGTTTTTTGACGGCCTCCATGGTCGAGGGATAAGACTCTCGACTACGAATGCGAAGGTCGCGGGTTCAAATACCGGCATGCGCAAGTAATTTTTATTTAATTAATTTGTGTTGTTTCACAATTAATTCATTTAAAAAAAATATATGATATATTTGCACACGTTCCGGAGTGGAAGATACTCTCAGTATCGCCCTGGTGAAAGACCTCCATTCAGAATTGAAACCTTACTTGAAATGGCTTTTAGCCGTGTTTGGTGACCAGATCTGAGCAGGCAGGTATTTCCCCACCTTCCTCTTCCTCTTCTCCTTCCCCTCCAATACGAATACCTTCAGCATCACAACATTCCTTAATTGTGGATGCCATTATCTGGACGGCTCCAGACGGTTGGGAGCAGTTGGGACTCTTGTGCGGTATTCATATAAAAAATAAATATAAACAATTGTGTGTGTTTTTTTTTATAGTCTGATATCTTCTTTCTGTCTCGTATCATTGATTTGTATGGAAGTCTCTATTTTAATGTTGCAGTTTGTCCTAAAGTAAGGTGGTAATAAATTGCTATAAACTTTATAAATAAATGTAATTACTTGGGCATTTTCTCAATTGACCTATATTTATTACACTTTAAAATTTGTCTCATTCTATTCTAGATTATTTTGAGCTACCTACACTACTTGGATAGAAAACACTAGAACAGTAGTCTATCATGTGAAATGCGTATAGTTTTATACTGTAATTATTTCGCATAATCGTCGCTAAATGTCACCCATGGGAAAATTTGTAATTGCTCTTAAAAGCTATCACATCGAGAATCCCCACAATAAATCGCGAAAGCCCCGACAAATCATGCAAACGAGTACAATAATACGGCACCTTTATGATTATTTCGGTTTACCGCAAATATTCCCGGTGACACGTGATATTTTGATTGTTATTTATCACCTTGGCTGTCGTGGGAAATTAAATTTAACATGTTCCCCGTCTTAATTTTGAGCCAACCCTTCGTTCGCTTCATCGGCGGTGTTAGCCGCTTCGAGCGAGATCTATTTGTAGGATAATGTTTAACTTGTAAATAAGATAATTTATTTATATAAAACGCCTTGTCAAATTAATATTACATATTGTTTTCTCGTATAGAGAAATATATTCATCAATCAATTTTAAGGATCAGAATTTAAAACTGTCTTAAACATTGCGGGTTTAACTGTAAACAATACAAATAATGTATCTATTAATTTTATACTGGTAGTTAGAAAAATGTGTAAGCTTTCGAAGGAAAAAATCCTCAAATTGTAATCTTTAAGTTCTATGAAATACATTACTTTACATATTATGTTTGAAAATAGATGCAATTTGAAAACCATTATCAGAAATTTTGAATGTTTAACCTAAAATTACGGTACGGATTTCATACGGAATATGAATGATTACATTTTAAGAATTATTGTCTTTTAAAACCTTACACATTTTCCTAATTACCCATATAAAACTTACAGATAAATAATTCGTAGTATTTCCGGAGTTAGCAACCTCCAAAGTGCGTATTTTTGCGTCCTGACCATTAAACCAGCCGTCTGACCCATAAAAAATCTAGAACGATGGAATTATTTTTTCTGTCTGGGTTTTCTAGGTCAATGCGACTATTATTACATCGCGACATCGCTTCCATAATAAGGAATGGTTCTTTGAAATATCCATTTAAGTGGAACCATATTACTGTTTGAAACTTGTTTCTTTTTCATCAATCCAAATATCATGCGATACCAGGTAGTAAAGCTAGTGAATATATTTTTTTATTAATTTCAATTTTTTCTTTTGATTTATTTTCAAAATAATCACATTTTTAGTATTTTAAATAAAAATCACATTACAGATAAACTTTATCCCAATATTATTTACATTCTAAGATTTAGGATTATATATTATTTCATTGCTGGCAACCCAAGCGTTTATTTTATAATTTTTACCTAAAATCTTGTTTTCCGCCTCACTAGACTATGTCTATTCTGTTAAGAGTTAAGCTTAAATTTCTGTGAACCAAGCCATTTATGTCTGTAAATTGAATCTCTATTTACTTATTAAGTTTTTAATCCAGCAGGACTGGGTGGGTAGTGCAAACCCAGTCTGCCATATCACATGAAATATATACAATATAAAATAAAATTTAAAAAATATATATATATTTAAAAATTAAAAAAGGTTAAATAATAATACAAAAACATATCAGAATAAAATGTGAAAAAAAAAGTTGAAAAAAAATTAATAATAATAATTAAGGCAAGATAATTACATCAAAATTAAAGAAATAAAATGAAAAACTTAATAGATAATAGTAACATAGGATAAATTAAATAAATTTAATTTAATAGATTGTCTTCAGGGTGGCAGTCGCATCATCTGCACGCATCGCTCTTTGAGTGGAGAGCTGAGCCACGCGGATGCAGCCATGATAATGGCGTTTGTTAGAACGTTGTATAGAACACGTTTATACATAGGTGTAATTATAATGTGTTATACCACTTACAACTATTTAAAACGCTGTTATAATAATGTTTCGTTTAACAGTTTGTCGATGTTCATACAACCGTTTGTCGGCGCACGTGACGATGCACAACTCTACGTTATATTCCCTCAAGTTATATTGAATACTAGTCATAAATTGTCCCCAAATAGTACGCAGCCATACCCCAAATAATTTATTTCGTATCACTTATGCACCCACGCAAACGTCATAAATAAGTTCATGCCTTGGTCACTGGCTTTTAATCCCTGCAACATTTATTGCCAATTTAATTTGGCCATCTGTTCATAAATGTTCCCTGCTCCTAAGGGCTCGGTACTACTATGAACAGGCTCGCTCCATAAAGGGGTAGCGAATATGCATTTTAAGTAGGGTAGGATTGCTAGTTGACATGCACTTGACCACTCGCGCGTAGGGAGAATCCTTGTTAATGGAGAGAAACATTTTTTGTGGAGGGAAACCTTGTTAACTAAGGGAAACCTTTTTTGGCATAGAGAAATCGTGTTAAAGGGAAATTTTGTTAACGAAGAGGGAAATCGTGTGGAAGGAAAACGTTGTCGACAAATAGAAACATTGTCAAAATAAATAAATTTAAAAATATGCTTTGTGTTTTATTTTATTTATTTATTTGAATACCACACAAGAATCCCAACTGATTGCAACCGTCTGTAGCCAGTGAAACTATGGCATCTACAATTGAGGAATGTTGTGAGGCTGAAGGTATTGGGGAGGGAAAGGAGAAGGGGAAAAGGAAGGTGGGGAAAATACCTGGCTATTCCGATCTGGTTACCAAACACGGCTAAAAGCCATTTCAAGCAACGTTTCAATTCTGAATGGTGGTCTTTCACCGGGGCGATACTGAGAGTATCTTCCACTCTGAACGTGAGCAAATATACTATATATACTTTTAAACTAATTAATTGTGAGACAACAGAAATTAATTTAAGAAAATTTACTTGCGCACGCCGGTAATTCACCACTTTATCATATACATAGATATCTACATGTTTCGACAGCGATTCTTTCTTCATCAGGAATATATGAATACTATTATTAATAATAATAATAATTTTATTAATACTATATATTCATATATTCCTGACGAAAAAAACATCGCTCTCGAAACATGTAAGATGTACACATGTTATAAAGTGGTGAATACAAAGTATATTTTTTTAATTCATAATGTCGCAAAGTGAATACCAATCGTTTGAAGGAATTACAAAAGAAACATTGTCAATGGACAGACATTTTGTTAACGAATAGGAATATTTTTTTTCGTATGTCACTAACCATTGACCAATATTTTTTTAATTATTTTAACGATCATTCTGAACTTTGAGACACTCTCCCATGCTATCTGATTTATCAGTGATTATTTATAATTAATTGGGATGTTAATAAACTTTTTTTTAAGATACTGAATGTTTTTTAATTTTTGGTCAATGCCCACCACTGGACTTTTCTATGTGTGCTATATTAACATAATCTTAGGAATTACTATGAACAGAATCTTTTATATTTTTAACACTTTTGTTTTTTTTCCAGGTATGAAAAACTTTTCCACACACCGGAACAGTTCAAAACGCCCTGCATTACAATAGAACATTTAGTATGGATCAGGGGTATGTGATAATTTTATTATAATTTGGTTAATTATATTTGCAGGTTAATTTTACATCACTTTTATCACTTTTTATAAATAGTTATAGCTAAAAAAAATGCCAATTAATAAAAATATATTAATTCATAAAACATAAAACTTTGGTTTATCTCCAAATAAGTTAATTATTTGTTAACGACTGCCCCCTTCAGAATAGCTACTTGTTCTAACTGCAACATTTCTCAACGCTTTTCCCTAATTTACGGTCAACGGCTTCGAAATCTCCCATATATTTACTACCCTTATTCCCTATTTGACATAAGGGAAGCAATTAAACAACTGTTTACAGGCGGACTGGGCCGTTTCACCCTCCCCGGGATAAATGGTGCTAATATTGCCCGACCACTCACCACTGCCGTACGAGATACGAGACACAGCCATACAGTTGTATTGTTATCAGGGGTCGTTAAGTGTGGTCGGCGTACCACTTGTGGCACTAAAGTTCTCCCTGGAGAGCGCTGACTCGCTAATTAATATCGGTTTGAAAGTCGTTTGGTAGAAAGTATCTAATACTCTCAATCTCAAAAATATTATACTACAATATAAATACTAAATATTCAAGGTAAGTCAAGTTTGCTAATATACTCGTCCTTCATAACCTTGCCTTTACAAATAGTTGGTTGAAAAAAACCGTGATAATAACAATTACAAACTGGGTTAGTAAATTTATCTTACTAAGAGTAACATATATTTGGAACTAGGTTAGAAGAATTTACGTTTTTATGTTCACATATTTCAAAAAAATAATCAAGTAATGGAAATCCCTTTCGCAATTTCTACATTAAACCGTATCATTAACTGTCCAATCTTCCTTTGTCCCTACGATATAGAGAGATGGTCACACGTTTACGTGTAAATACGGACAAAGATATCCTATTTACTTCCTGGTGAGTTTAAGGTTGTTTCAATATCCCTATTCTGCAATTTGAGCACGTTCTATTAATACGGAGCTCAAAGTAACGTAACTACGTTTGTGTTCTTTTAAAACTCACCCTTGTGAATATGACGAGTAAATGAGGTTGGTTCTAATATTCTAGAAAAATAATCATCTATTCAAATACACATTCAATAAATCTGTACTGTACGAAAAAAATATTTTTTAAAAAGTAGTACCTACCTACATATCTGTACCCTCGAACCAAATTGTAATAAGTCAAACAACCCATATTTATTTTTTTTATATGAATACCGCACAAGAGTCCCAACTGCTCCCAACCGTCTGGAGCCAGTGAGATTATGGCATTCCCAATTGGGGAATGTTGTGAGGCTGAAGGTATTGGGGATGGGAAGGAGAAGGGGAAGAGGGTGATGGGAAAATACCTGGCTATTCAGATCTGGTCACCAAACACGGCTAAAAGCCATTTCAAGCAATTCTAAATGGTGGTCTTTCACCAGAGCGATACTGAGAGTATCTTCCACTCTGGAACGTGCGCAAATATACTGTATATTATTTTTAAATGAATTAATTGTTAAACAGCACCAATTAATTAAATAAAATTTACTAGCGCACGCCGCGATTTGAACCCGCGACCTTCGGATTCGTAGTCGAGAGCCTTACCCCCCATCATGGAGGCCGCCATATTATTCAGTGGAGTCATTTTAAATTCGTTGAAATGTGTTTTTGCATTTGAATTCAAAACTAGGATTCTTCGTTAGACGGATTTAAAAAAAAAAAATATATATATATATATATATATATATATATATATATGTTATGGTTGAGATTTTCACGGGTGTAAGATGTAGAATAATTTTCTCGGTTTACCCGCGTAATGTAGTCCTTAGAAGGACTTTTTAACTCCTGACGTTTCGGACAAATCACATTGTCCATCTTCAGAGGCCTTATGTCTTGAGTTTTGTTTTGAACTGATCGCTTGAGCGTGTCCGTTCAATCCAAAAGTCAAAACCTAAGTGGTTGCAAATCATTTTAATAGTCTATATATATATATATTGTTAACATACAAAGACAGGCGATCTTAATACCATGACAAGTGTAATACATTGGATTTGAGCGGGGAACGCGGGAATGCGGGAGAAGGTGAGGAGGGAGGTTAGGAAGGTGAATTTGAGTGAGACAGTGTGTGTGTGTGTGTGTGTGTATACCCTGAGATAGGTTTCTTCCAGGGAACTCGGGATCTACGACTAGCTCGCAATCGGCAGGCCTCGGAACTCTTCTTCAGGATCGTGAATCGACAGGCGGTCTTATAATTGGGGATTGTGACTCGAGACTTTATCAATTAAAACACTCAGATGCTTTCAAAACTCAGAAGTTTACTCGGAAAAGGACACAGACATAGTAAGATTACACAAGGGGAACAGGCTAACCTAAATATTACAAATAATGTTACGGGTAATCTCTCTGATTCTCTCTGGAAAGTTCTCTTCGAACGTGCATACTTAAATGTGACTTGAAATAAAATTACAACACAAAGAAAGGGGAATAAGCAAGATACAGCTCACGGTTGGGGATACTGTGGCTCGGACATGGTGAAGTCGAACGTCTATCGTGTGTCCGGGTAGTAATCCATGGTCAGGTCCACGGTGAATGGTGCACCTCGGGGAGGATGTTGTCAAGGCCAAGTCCACGGAGAGAATGCTGGAGTGCAGCGAGCGTGGGGGAACCGGAACTCGAGTGCGAGTGGTGTTTATTTTGTCGCTAGGGGTGCTAATCTAACGAGCGGCTAGTATTTATGGGATATTTGCGTTATGTAACAATATATATATATATATATATTATACGGGTTTAGCTTATAGGTTTTGTCTGCAGTAGCGAGCACAGGAATGTATTCTGCCTTAGAATTAACCTCAGCTTACGTCTAATATATCGAATTTCGTTGTGATTTATTGATATGTTTTCATTTGATATCATAAAGAAATACCCTTTAAAAATTATCTGTAAAAAATTTTGTTTCACACTAATTTTTCTTTAAATTTCTCGAGAATAATAAACTATTACTCAAATCTTTTTTCACCTTCTGGTTTTTTATTTGAACAATTACGTATTTTAGTAAGGTAATACAAAGATTTATCAAAAATAAATACTCTAGTACTTTGTTGTTTCTCCTTTATTTTTAATAACTGCTTCAATACGAGATGGATTTCACAATATTTTTTTTAATGCAATCTCCTGTAAAATTCTCAAACCACAATTTAAAAAATTATTCTCTGAAGTTCTTCTTTGATAAAAAAAAAACTCAATGGTTCTAACCCATGATTGTGTGGAAAGCTCGCAAAATCGATAACCATAAAATTTGTGTACATTTATTACAGTTTTATTGCAGTTTCTTTCATCGCATCTCATTGAGTACCATTCAAAGCAAATTGATCAAAGCCAGCGTCATCAATCACATCCTTTAATGGTTGCAAATGGGCGTGCACTCGATTGAAAATATCTAATGGGAAAAATCTCTCATCGGACGTTCATCGATCCGTCGTTCCACTCCATGGATTTGTTCGCGATGAACGTTTGATATTCTGCCTGGTGCTGAGAGGTACCCTTATAATTTTTTTTTAAATCTCGTTTGGTGATGTCCTCAAAATAATATTTTTAAAAAAACTGCGAAGAAATGAAATATGATAATAAAAGAATTTTGCATTCAACATAGGACCTAAAGTTTTAGTACTCTTGCAGCAAAAACTCTCGATCAGTAAGATGTAGCATCATGAAATTTCCTAAACTTTCTCTGTGCGGACGTACTAGGCGAATGCAACTATTCTCCAGTTCAACGTCATTTAGATGTGTCACAAACTGGTCTGTCAGAAAAAAAAATAGTTGTCTACGATTGTGACATATTACATATTGTTAACAGAAAACATTTTTTCAGAAAGGAAAATCTATGTCGCGATAAAAACTTTTGAAAGGCGTGTTTTTGTGGTTGTTTTAAGCTGTGAGCTTTCATACAAGTAACCATTTAACGCTAAACAAATATAACTAAAAGCAAAATTTATTCCAAATTTTTAAGAAATGAGTAATAAAATATAAAAGTGTTTCGAAAATCCGCTGTTTCTTGTACAGTATTAAATTTCAGTTTTGTTATTTTTCCTGCCCTCTATCGAAAAGAAATCTTTGTTAAAATTCAGCTTATTTTTATGTTTCTTACTTTCGAAGCTCGGTGTGAAAATATTCTATTTTTTTCATCTGGCCTGAAAACTTTTCTAACGGAGCCTTTGAATAGAGAACAATCAATCGCGCTTTAAAAAAGTTCGAAATGTTATCGAGTTTGCAATCTTTCGAAATAATTTATTTTGTGCTATCATTACTTTGTGCTCAACCTTCGATATTGCCTCCCTGGAAAGCCGTAGTAGCATTTGTTAAAGGATTTAACTTAACTTAACTAAAAAAAATGTGAATCGTAAAATAACTTTGTAAGGTAACTATCAATGTTGGAATAAAACACTTTCTTTGTATTGTGTTTTCCAATGAGAGACCATTCTTGTTAGCATGGCGAACATACAATAGTATTAAGAGGAACGGCTGCACGGCCTGTTTCATATATAGCTTAATTTTGGATTTGAAATGTCTCAAACACTTTCATGCAATTTAATAACCATATGCTACCACTTTATGGAAGTTACCTAGATAACAGAAAGAACTTTGTCTCACACGGAATCTTTCATTCCGTTTTTATGGGGTTCCCCAGGAGTCAATCCTAGGGCCCCTTCTCTTTCAGTCATAATTTTACATAAGCATATCATGACAAAATATTACCTCAGAAGCATTTTATTGTTTTATGAGTTGGAGTTAATTGACTCTTTCTTGCCGTAGCATATAATTTGTCACACTGACAAGAGATTTACGACAATAACAGAAAACATCATCTGATCTGATGAGTTCACTTCACCGTAACATTGCTTAACTTAATAACCCTATTAATGAATTTTAGATGATACGAGATTCGCATAACAGTAATAAATATTGAAACATTATTAATTGCTATTTAATTTTGCATTAATAAGAGATATTGGTAGATTACGCCATATCTAAAAATTGCCACTGCAACTCAGAAGTTTGAAAAGTCGTTCAGTTAACGAATGATCGTGGTGTTCAAATCCGGGTAGCGACATTAAAACCTTACCTCGTACATTAGATAGGTACTGTATATTGTTTCAATGTATACTAATTGGTCTTTGTCGGGTTTTGATTCGGGTTTTGATTTGGGTCCAGATCCACTGATCACAGTACTCCGTAGTGCTCATCATGACAATCAAGTGGTATCGACGACATAAGTTGCATCTTAGCGCGGGATCGTGATAACACTCGGTACATATTCCTAAATAATATGAGTTGGCGGTGCTACCCCCTATCGGCTACCACCCCGTTTCAGCGTTCGTGTTATCACCCTTATCAGGCCCCCTCCCCGCACGGTTCAATAGCAAACAGAGATGTCTCGTGCTGTTATGGGTCCCGCGCTATTATGCCGAAATCTACTCCCTACCCCTAGCTCCATAGGGGAGGACGCATCGGGGCGGAACCCTAGCAGGTTATGCGCTGAATCGAACTGTGCTATTCTGGACATTATTTTTTGATCAATATTTTGAAAATGTTTGTACTTTTTTTTTTAAATTTAAATAAAATATAAATACAACATAGTTTTCATGTCTCTATATAGAAAATGTGTTTATATTGGGGTATTTTATTTTTTTTCAGATTGTACATTACTTTTACAACAATTTGGTTGCTAGTTTGAAGGGTAGTTAAGAAAAACCTTCTGTTTGTAGACAAATATTAACAATGCATCGGGTTTTCACATTGTTGGGTAGATTTTATTGTTTTGGATATAGATAAAATAATATAATATTCAGAACCTTTTACCAAAACAACACACTCTATTAAAATCTGTTAAAATTAATCCAAAAAGTGAAGAATAACGTTCAACCTATTTTTCGTAGTTTCTCAAGCACAGTACTGCATAAGATTTTTCTCCTAGACCATTTAATACAGTTCCGTATTGATCCATTCTGTATATAAAATATTCATAACAAAATACATAATCATTTTCTTTCTGACATACACACTTCTCGCTTTTAATAATCCCGCACGCGTAGCTTTATTGATATTTTAAATTCAACCTTTATTTTTTGTTAAATATGAAAAACTGATAATCTTTTTATATCGAGATCCTTAAATGAAGTTCCGATCCTAGTTTAAAAAATTAAAGTAGGAAAGAAAAACAAATTAATATAAAGCACGTCAAAGTCCTCCACTTGAGTTTTAAAATCGCCTGAAAATCTTGAACGAAAATAATTTGTATAAATTATATCTGAATTACGCCAACCCCGTGGCTAAATCTCCCTTCCTTCTACCCCCTCCTTCCCCATCTCCTTCTGAATGTAAATTGGCTACATTTGTTGTGTACCTATATAGGACTCACCCCCTGAGTTTCGTACCGTCCTGGTAGCTATACGGCCATACTTCAATTCTGAGTGTTATACTTCTAGAATTTAAAGCCCATTTTATTATGAAAACTGTTTATTCTTTTGTACGTCTTTCAAAGGGGAAACCTCACGTATTATGGTGTAGTTCATCCGTGTTTTTCTTGTTGCCCTGATATCCTCATGCATCTTATCTCGTTAGATTACAATATTGCGGAAAATCTGTATGTACGAAGCAGTAAAAGCTCTGTGGGCTCGGGCGTCATAATATTTGCAAAGCTTTTATTTTATTCAAAGATTGCAACTATGGCAGTTCCTAACTGCAACCTACTTTCTGAGCATTGGAATTACCAGCCATCACGCTGCGGTCCTCTTCGCCTTCTACAAACCCGGGCCTCTTTACATTCGCTTCCTAGCACCGCCCCCTTCAACACCTCTCCTTCTGTATCGTAGTCCTGAGTCCTTCTAACGTTTTATTACTAAGATAGAAAGTGTATTGTATTTAACAAATCGACCATTAATATTTCGAGTCATTTTGAATGCCTTCCTTCACCAGAGGCGCTATTCCCGTTCTTTTTTATGAAGATTCCTTAACTTTTCCTTTAGGGTTAAAGACTTCTTGATTAACTGCGGAATTCCGGTGAGACATGTTAAACCTAAATAGATTCTCAAGAGATTATTTGAAAACACAAATTGATGAAATACGAGTATATTCAAGTGACATAAGATTTTGAACTAAAACTAAAAAAAACAATTACTTTATGTTATAATTCATTTTAATATACTTTTATTTTATTTTTAAATACCATAAGTAAGGTTTTAACGAAGAATCACGTTTTATAAAAAGGTACCTACCTCATTGGATAGTAATGACCTTTTTTTGTATCTAGTTCTAAAAGTGACATTTGAATTTGCGCTTGACGTGAATTGTCTAAGATGTCTACATCTATATAATGTTTAATAATGTATACTAGCTAATTATGTTTAAGGTAAATAATAACGTTATAATTGAAAAAAAAAATAACTTAATATTGATATAAACAAATAATTATCAGCCTGAAACACTCATCCAAACACTCATCCAAATTGAAAAAACCTTCCGAGAAAAGATAAATGTCGCTGACAGGACACGAACCTGCACCCTTCTGATTGCCGGTCAGATGCTCTACCGTTGAGCTACGTCGGTTTATTGAGGGATTTAGCCGTTACAAGCCTTTCTCATACTAATAAAGTTGGTTGTTTACAGGTGAAATACAATAAAAAACAGTAATTATTGAATGAAACACTAGTATATATTGATTAACTTGGCGGGTTTGCGATAATATTTACTAAGTAATTATGTTTAAAGTAAATAATAACGTAATTAGTAAAATACTTAATATTGAGTTTTCCTCTTGTTAAAACATCGCAAATATTGAGTTTTTCTCTCGTTAAAACATCGCAAATATTGACATTTTTGATGAATGTCGCTCGCTGAATTCAACTGACATCTGTCATCCGAGAGAATCGGAACCGCAGTTTATTAAGAAGGGTTTAACCCTAAGGAAAAAGTTAAGGAACCTTCCTTAAAAAGAACGGGATTAGCGCCCCAGGTAATCCAAATAGTAATACACATGCACCCATTTCTACCCAACCATTTTTAGTTTACAATTCATTTCATTCATTTCTATCTTGAGTTATTTTTATTTATTTATTTCGTAATGTTTTACAAAAATCGCAAAAAATCTGACCTTGCTGCTGGGGTATCCCGTTCTAAGGTCACATCGTACATGGTTTTATGTATGGATTATAAATTAAGTCAAGCTTTTTGTATGTTTGATCAATTTTTTAAGTAAGTTTTCGTATTTAAGTTAAAATATTACTAGATTGTATGTGGGTTTCTAAAGTTTTTTTTATGTGAGTACCACAGTAGAGTCCCTACAGGTCCCGACTGTCTGGCGACAGTGGTATTCTGGAGAAGAAGAGACTAGATATGTTGCGAGGCTGAGGGAAGTGGGGAAGGGAAGTAAATAGATACTTTCAGTATCGCACTGGTCTACCCCCATTCAGAATCGACACGTTGCTTGAAATGGCTTTAGCCGTGTTTGATGACCAGATTTCAATAGCCAGGCTCTTCTCAATATTCATCTTACTACTTCGTTGCCTTACCCACTTCCTTTAGCCTCACAACATATCCCAATTGGCGATGTCATAGTTTCGCTGGCTCCAGACAGTTAAGACTTTTGTGCGGTACTCACATGAAAAATAATAAAGAAATTAACTGTCAAAAGATATCCTCTGTGTATATAAAACACTGAAAATTGTCGGCTCTGGTGTCATTCAATTTCTAACGATTTATATATTTGAAATTTCCTCAATAAAAATGGCTTGTTGGATCACGGGCGAAGCCGGGTAGTTGCTTGTTACGCTCGTTACCTAATAAACAATTTCATACCTCTTCCAACAAACGATAATAATTCATTGTTATCTTTTCAACTCTAATACAGCACGCATACCGTCTTAGGCGTTAAAATATTTAACTATCCTCGTAAAGTAAAGTCTGGCTTGGTTTTCTCTATTTTCTCTTGGAATTCTAGTTGGCCACTATGCCCTATGGCCTCAATCATCAATCTAAATATTTATTCTTATTAACCCAGTTTATAAGGCATTTTAAAGTAGGCTGCCTGGTTTTAAGAAAGGCTTGGATTTGAAGGTTACACTATTAAACCCTCCATGGCGACACGATAAATAACATTTAATTGATTTTTCATTTATTTAAGCTAAAGTATAAATTCTTAGACTATAGTATGGTCATAGAAAAGTGTTTATACTGTTACCATATATTCTCAAACTACTGTTATCTTTTCATATACCTCCTAAGGTAGGTAATAAGGGTAGTGTTAAGTCACTGTATTTTTTTTTCTTCATTCCTTTGTTCAAACAGTAAGATATATTACTAACAAATTAATAAGAATCTCTTTGTTTACACCACTTTTTTTTAATATATAAATATCAACGTGTTTCGAAAGCAAAGCTTTCCTCATGAGAATAAACAGTATACTGTTGAGAAAATCTTTGCTTTCGAAACAAGTTGATGTGTATATATTTTAAAAAGTGGTGTATACAAATTTAATATTATTATTTTATCGATAATAACGCCACAGAGTGACTACAAATCTATTGAAGGACAGATATACTACTACTTATTTTTGAGTTTTTAATCCAGCAGAACTAGGTGTATAGCAAAACCAATCTGCCGTATTACTTGAGATATATACAATTTGTTACCTTCAATTTAATACAGAAATGAATATAATAAACAAAGTTAAAATTAGAATATAAAAATACGAAAATATATTTTTTTTAAATGAGAATAGAATTACTTGAATAATGGTAATTAAATAAAAATGAAAAATAAATTGACAAACATGATGGTTGATAATAACATAAAATACATTAAATTAACTGTGTAAAACTCTATGTACAAGCCCTATGGAAGTTAAATCAATACATAAGTCGCTGTTTTGATACTGATTTACATTAGATCAACCTTACTAAAACACCCCTATTGTAGTTGTATGGGTGATTAATTAATAATAAAAAAAATTAAGTTGTTATTTAAGTAGGAAAATGACTAAATAACTTTTTTCATGTAAAAATAGACAATCCCGTTAAACTACTGAATTTGAAACACCCGAACAACGGCCATGAATACTTTAATGGGTGAATACGTGACGATATATTTCTCTTATAGCCGACCACCACGTTGCAAAAATCCTGCAGGACGAAGGAGTATTGGGAAACCAATCTTTAGATTGCTGAACGATGTGGGGACCACCTTGACGTAACAAGGTGTTCTCATGCAACGAAATTTCGTGTTATTTACAGATGTATCACATTAATTAAAGCATGCTGGTGAAAGAATTTTGGTAAAATACCGAATAGTACCGAAGTTATAAGCCATTAAAATGTTGATAATCTCACCGGCCGGTGATACGTCGCAGTTCGTAAAATGACTGGCGCCGCCATAGTTGCCATAGGCGCGGCAGTATACGGTACTGCCAATCGAATTGTGAATTGTACTGAATTGTGATTCATTACGTCACAAGCGGCAAAGTTCGTTTTGAAAGCTCAACTTCATCATTTTTTTTAGATATTGTGAAATTAATTTTACAGTCGTAGTTAAGTCTTTAAATGTAATACATTTTCATTAAAATAAATAGTTGGGAGACAGCCTCATTACCCGAAATTGCTAAATAAGGTTCAAGTCAGTATATCCATACGCTCGATGCATTTCTGTGTCCTATATTCTTAAGCGTTGTAAAACAAAATGTAAACCAAATACCTGTCTGACGAAATTGTGTAATTCATAAGGTGAGTGTTGTGCTAATATAAGGCATGCAAAAAGTATTGTTTTTCTAGCAAAGCTCTTAGTAAGTGATTTATTTGTAATAAGTATTTATTATTTACGTGTGAGCTTAATCTTTAATATCTATTTTTTTATATTTAAGAGATATAGTTGAATGGGGGAATTTTGAAAAATTGTTTTTGTTCTGTAGGTTTTACTGATTTATTGTAAACTGTTGATTTTCCCAAAATACAGTGAATATGTGTTGACACCAAACATTCATTAATACTTTTTTATATTAATTTCTGGGATATTGTGCCGTGTTGCGCTTAGCTTTAGTGTTATTCATCGGGGTAAATGTGTAGATTGTTTAGGTTATGATTAGAACGACAGAGTTAATAGTTCTTGGTATCCGGTACATGGCTAACTAACTAACCATCACGCCGTTTCCCCGCAGGGGTAGGCAGAGAGGACCGACTGCCGAACAACTCGATCTTGGCATGCACTTCTTGCTTCATACACTTTCTTACAACGTCTCATATATTATCTTCTGTTATTCCGATTTCTGACATGGCCCGACTCAAGTATTTGATTCACTCAATCGTGCCATGTCTTCCTCGGACGTCCCCGGCTTCTTCTTCCATTCACATTCGCTTCATATATTCTCCTTGCACTCCTTTTTTCGTCCATTCGCTCTACGTGCCCAAACCATATAAGGGTCCCTTTCCTAATCTTGCTTAATACTTTGCAGCTACACAAAAACTAATCGTCGAAAACCACATAATTTTGGGAATAAAAATTATTATTATTAAACTGAAATACTGGCCCTTGAGAGGATTAACGCGCGCATTTCATTTACATATATAAATACACACTTCACCATAATTTACACATCTTCCCAGATGATGAACACTCTAACGTTCTCCGAAACGTTGGCTAAAGGCGAAAGAAGCGCAACACGGCATAATATCCCAAAAACTATTAAAGAAAATACTTTTGACCGAGAAAACCCGAAAAATAATTATTATCTTAAATTCCATTAAATTTGACTCATTTATAAGCCGTACCAATCTACCAATGCACATGCGTGTAGCACGTTAGCGAATGTATCCAGTTTCATATTGCCTATTGCTTGGTATTCTTTGCACACGCTCGGAGACTTCGCAAATCTAAAATAATGTTCGTTTTATGTAAATGTTATAGTTGTTGGTTACTTAGGGGTGCAATCTGGCTCCACCCCCTGTGAATAAGTGCAAGCGAATAGATTTGCCAGAGAAGTTTGAAGTAGATTTCCTAAAGTGATTGAGAGCTTTAAGTTGATCCCAAAACATGAAATGTTTATTCTAATCGTGTATCGACGATGCCCTTTTCAATTATCTCTAAAATTGTTTTAATCGGGGGGGTGCAAAAAACGATACTTCAAAATAAATCGGTCGATAAATTTCTTTTTTTTTATGGTAGCTCCGTTGTAACATCCATTTCTGTTGCTTGGAGAAATGGGAAAATGATGCTAGTGCTATAATACTGGAGGATTGAAAACGTGAGAGAATATAATCCTACGCATTTTTCCACTCGAATATTAACCGATCATAGCGTAATAACGTATTTATCAGCGCTATAGCTATATCTCTACTTTAAGAAATGCCCCGTGAAAATGTGTGGCTTCAGAACATGAAAATTTGTGCGAACCACTGACGTAAGAATTAATAGACTTGCCCCGAGTACCATTTCGGCGGCTGGAGACAAAGATCTCGTGACAGCCATATTCACTGTCGTCCACGTTTGTTTCGCGTGATTTTAACTGAGGTGAGCAAATTACAAAACATTTATAAAAAGGGTGAAACTAAATACTTTAATAAAATGTTCTTTTTTTGTAAACAAGTCGAACCTTTTTACTTATTTAATGTTTTATTTGAATTATCGTAACGCATAGCTCGCCCCCCCCCCCTTATTTTGGTTACTTTCCCTTGCGCGATAGGACATCTCTGTATATTATTTGCCCTGCGGTGTGGACTATGTATTACTTCTCAGTACTCGTGTTTATTGAGTACCTAAATCTGTCAATCAGTTCCAAAATGAAGAACGTTCTATGCTTAGCTATGTTATTACAGAGTTTGGTGTATTTTGGATTATGTTACAATCAGTTGAATACTTTGAGAATCAACCATATCAGTACAATATTAAATAGTAACACATTTTAAATACTATGCAATTAATCTATATAATCACGTGCCTGCATCTTAAAAACAAAGAAGAGAGCATACACCAAAACATTTAATATAACTTAATATCTCGATCTGGATAAAATCAAAGAAACAGTTTTTTTTTTACTTTATTACACCAAATCAAACATAACAGCATTAATATTAAATATAAATAAGTAATTTGCAGTTTTGTCTTTTTTTTAAATATTTTTATTATTCTCAAACATAATTGCAAAAACATTTCACGATAACACTATATCATAAATACGAGAACACCTCAGTACAGGTTCTCCTAGTGAGGCATTCGCGATAAGCTGTTATATATTAATAATTTACGGTACATACACATCATTTTATATATTTTATAAAAATTGTCTGTAAATAAATAGAAATGAATAAATAAGCCAGTAACGCCGATGAATAACGACCTTGGGACGGACTGACCTATACATAAAATCGCTGTAAGTGTATATAGTCGACATAGGTAAGATTACAGGGAGTATTCTTTTGAAATTTGCTTTGAAAAAGTGAAAACGTCTTTAGAGTATTTCTGTTCTGATGGATATGGTTCTTTCCTGCAACTCCATAATCTTCAGTTTGTTTTTGATAATATTTTATCTCTTTAATTTCCATTTTTCGTACAGCTAGTACCTACCTACGATTATGTTCGTAAGTAAAAATATTATGATAAATTGAATATATGTTACCATGCGCAAAATTAAATGTTTCATTTTTATTACTCCATTATACTTACCAAGGACGATCTGTTTTAAATCGTTTGCTGGAATAAATCGGTGGCATTAATTTTCTTAATCTAAATTTTTATGTCAATAAATATTTCCCATTTAAAAAAAAAATGTTTGCCAATTAAATTAATCTTACAAATATTTCTTTTTTTTTTCTTCTTCTAAATGCAAATATTTGTGTTTAAAAAAAACTTAGTTTCGATGTACTACTTGCACTAAATATAAATGTCTCTTTATACCACATTTATTTATTTTTTCTCCTTAACTGCAATGTACCTACTACATCACTTTATTTTTTTTTGATAATGACCAACATTTCCGGGCTACGAAGAATCTGACAATATCTGAAAATCTCCTACTACCATCGCAGGAAGCGGAAAATATCGTTTGTGTTATAATGGAGGACTGCCAGCCGAGGAATTAAACTCACGACTCCTGAATGAGACCCAGACGTGATGCCAACTAAGCCAATGAGCGGTCACGCATATCATGTATCACTTAACCCATTAATAATTAATGTACACTCCTCTTCTATCTACAAGCAAATGATTCTGATGGAAGAGTAGTGTATAATGTACGATGTGAAATAAATTTAATGTAAAACTATGTAACTAAAAGTTTCATTAATAATTAATTAATGTTTGCCCAATAAGCTACGACCGAGGCCACTAGGTATTTAATTACTGTCAGTAATATTAGTGTTGCCTTAAATACTATTTTTTTTTTTTAAATTTTAAAACGTTTTTCATTTTAAAACAAATATTATCCACTGTAAGAAAATTTCTTCGGCGTTAAATCAGTAACCAACCATCACCCCGATTCTCAGCAGAAAGATAGACTGCCATACAACTGTGTCTTTACAAAAACTCTCTGATTCATTCATTTTCAGAATTTTCGGGTAGTCCACATAGTGTGACCAGCCCAATTCAGTCCTCATCTCAGTCTCCCCTTGTAATAATCTGTTTATTAATACGTATCTTCACATGGAGCGGCCATTAAACTTGCAGGGGCCATTACGGCGGCCGAATCCCGCCATTAATTCGCCAGCCGCCAAAATGTCCACGGAGGGGAGTCCCCGATCTCCCACCCACCGGAAACTGTTCTCCAAATATTCCCTACACGTCACGTCCATCCGGAGTAGGCAGATTCGTCGAATCGCCCTTTCAAAATGCTCCTTGGACAGCCAGTGTACCACAAATCATTCTTCTTCAGACTCTTACTGACTGAAAAAAGTATCTGTTTTAATAATTTACTGACTTCACACTATATTCGAACGTTGTATTAAAAACGTTTTTCCTCTTATTTGTTTGGGATTGGACCGGTTTCATCCAGCCATTGTCATATTCAGAAGAACACAATTATTTTTTTGATTTTTAATAATAACTCCACGCATTGGCGGTGTTGGAAATCATTTTCCTCGTGTCGTATGTAATCTAGGGATGCAGTATGGACAGTATTTACCAAAGGAGGGAGTGAACCTAGGTCCTAAGACTCACGATCTAATATGAAGAAAATACAGAAGGTTAACAAATCATTCCACATCGAAGCTATTGAACAGAGTCGTAGAAACGGTAAGCGAACAAGTCGGCACAGTGATAAATCAACACACTTTTGAAAAGTGATTGATTCACTAGCGTTCTTAAAACTAACTTAAATTAAACAAGTATATAAATAATTAGACATTATTGGGTGAGGGTAGTGGAAGTGGAAGTGGTGATTTAAAGGAGGGGGGGACTGTGGGAAGAGTCAAAATAGTAAGGAAACATGGTTAGCAAAGGTAATTTACTGGGTGCTATTATTAAATAAACAAACAAAAAATAATTTTCATGTTATTTTGACTCCTCCCACCTGTGAGTAACAAGTGTACATAGTGGATAAAACTCTTCAAAACAAAATATCTAGAAATTATTTCATAGTTAATGCCCAAGAAATATAAAAAATCACAATTTTATGTTAGATTAGGTTTTATTCATACTTTTAATGACTATATCGCTTTTCAAAAGTGATTAAAAAAACCACTTTTTCGTGTGGAAAATGACAACCGCATACAATCGACGTTGTGCTGTGCTTGGAAATTCAGAATATTTTATGACACCTGGGGCGCAATTCCCGTTCATTTTAAGGAAGATTCCTTACGTTTTTCCTTAGGGTTAAAGACTTCTTGATTAACTGCGGAATTCCCGTGAGACATGATAAAAAAAATCCTAAATAGATTGTCAAGAGATTATTTGAAAACACAAATTGATGAAATATCTTCAAGTGATATAAGATTTTGAACTAAAACCTTTAAAAACAATTACATTTTGTTATAATTCATTTTAATACATTTTAATTTTATTTTTAAATACCATAAGTAAGCCTTTTAACGAAGAATCACGTTTTATAAAAAGGTACCTACCTCATTAGATAGTAATGACCTTTTTTGTATCTAGTTCTAAAAGTGACATTTGAATTTGCGCTTGAAGTGAATTGTCAAAGATGTCAACATCTATGTAATGTTTAATAATATTTACTAAGTAATTATGTTTAAAGTAAATAATAACGTAATTAGTAAAATACTTAATATTTAGTTTTTCTCTTGTTAAGACATCGCAAATATTGACATTTTTTATGAATGTAGCTCGCTGAATTCAACTGACAGCTGTCACCCGAGAGAATCGGAACCGCAGTTAAGTAAGAAGGGTTTAACCCTAAGGAAAAAGTTAAGGAATCTTCCTTAAAAAGAACGGGAATAGCGCCCCTGGACATTAGTTATAAATTACGTTTTTTTATAAATATATTCGGCGTTTTCTTCTGGTCGTTATAAATTAAAGTGATTGTTCACTACAATCAGTTCAGATAAAGGAAATATTCAAGTGAAATGTTTTCTTTGTTCGAAATACAATAATAATATTTGTGATTTCGCGTCACCTGACTGAAGGCATACACTATATAGTATATAAATAGTCAACTTCATATAGCGCTGTTTTGTGATAAAATCGCTACAGGGACGTTTTTACTAATATTTACATTTTTGCAGAGTCTCCACCGCCATTAGGTCGGTTTTATGGTAGCAGTGATATAGCTATTTGCTGTTGCTAGTGGCAAGATGGGCGGTTCGTGAATTTATTCGGCGCTTTTTGAGCCAACCTCCTCTCTAATGTCGATTTTCTGAACACACCATTCCTTTATTGTTTGTTTTCTGTATCATTTTTCTCTTCCATTATGTCTTTTCACTTTTCCCAGTCTTTTAGTAACCGCCATTAATCTGTTTCCCGCCATACGCCCTCGGGCTCCCCTAGCACCGGAGCCGGAAACGATCCCTATATGCAAACTGCCCCCCGTCCGGTTGTGTTCACGTCCCCCCCCCACACCGTTTCTTTTAAATAGAATTCTTTTTATTTAATTGAAAAAAATTACTTTAAATTTTTAATTTAACTTTCAGAAGCTATAGAAATATAGTAATTTTTATAATCATTTTTTTTAATTCTATTTCTGTGTAATCATCACACTCGATGGTGATGATGGCAGCGATTCGTAATACCTACTTAGTCGCCTTACTGAAATGTTGTGGCTAGTGTGGAGGGATGGACGAACCCTCAACCCTTACAGACATGAAATAAAACTAATTATTGTAAAACATATTTGATACTAGTGATACTTGCGATACTGGTAATATTTGTGATACTGGTGATACCAGCGTACCGATGCACGTATGCGAAACACGAGTGGAGCTGTCTCTGCATCCATTCGCAGTTGATGTCGACTTAACGAGAACGGGTCGATTCTCCGACTCATTGTTTTTAGGCGGCTCGGATGTGGAACAAGCTACCGGCATCTGTTTTTCCACCTTCATTGTAATCTGGCCTCGTCAAGACTCCCATTAATAAATCCCTTCCTAGAACCCCTGCGTTGGTTGACCCGCCTCACAACGCTGCCCAGCCGGGTGGTGATACAGTTCCCCTGTCTACACCGTACAGACAGGGGAGCTCTTGTGTAAAATAAAAATAATATCATTGCGACAAATAGCAGTAAATTTACAAGCACAATGTTTATCTTTGCTCGAACGAATCGCGGAAGCCCTGCATAGTGAACGAAACGAGAACGCGGCACGGGCGGCCGCTTTCACATCGATAAGGTTTGTATTGTTCCCTCATCGGTCGATTGCGTTCCATCGATGACCACAGCAAGTGACTCTGATTAGTTGTAAAATGACGTGTATTTTATCAGTAATGTCAGATAAAATTAGAATTAAAGTTTTACACTTCATTGTAATATTAATTACTGAAAATAAGAACCAAAAATTCCAAATGAAAATATGAAACAGACGAAAACGTAGAAAAAAAATACTACATCGAAGACACCATCTATGGACAAAATTGTATTCGATCAGAACTTTGTCCTTTCATACAAAGATGGCAGCCAATATATGGAAAATACTACTAATCTATTCCGAAAGCCCAAAATGTCAGATAAATGTGATTTAAATTCTAAAAATTACAATAAACTCCATTTGTAAAGTACGTACTAATAAACTGCGAGTGTGTGTGATGCCCCTATGATTTTCGATTATTATGTGATATTTAAACCGCAAACTCCTATAAAAATGTATTTGTTATTGACATGAAATCGGAACGGCAGTTAACCAAAATGTCTTTAACCCCGAGGATAAGGATAATAATAATAATAATAATAACAAAGCATTTATATAGCGCAGTTTTGTGTTATTTCACTTCAAGTGCGCTTAACTCTAAATAAACTTAAACATGATTAAATAACTCCATTCAGTGGTATTCCTACAGTGCTACTTTTACATACTATTTATACATTCTTAACATATTACATACATTCTTGCTTATTCTTAATATTACTCCTACAGTACTCCTTAGGTGCATATTCATAAAAAAAAAAAATTACATTATATTATACAGTATACATATGGCTATACAACAATAATACATTCACAATATTACTACAAGAATAGTAACATTTTAAGACAGGAGTCGGGTTATGTTCAGCAATAACTGACTTCACATAAAAAAAAATAAAAAATATATACGGAGGAAACCGAAACCAAACAACTACCAGAGGCTCGAGGAAATGACTTTTTATAATAAATTGAAAAGAAATTAAAATTTATAGAGAGAAGGATTTTTTAAATAAGTTTGTTTTTAAAGCCCGTTTAAATTCAGTCAATTTATGGATATTAGTAAGAGCTGGGGGAAGTTTATTCCAAATGAGAGGGCCATTTACGCGAAAAGAGCGATCATAGTAGACGGCTCGATTTGACCTTGAATGTTCAATTAGACGATTAGTAGCATCTAGATCTGCTGACCTCAGAGTAAGCTGTCTATCACTTAAGTCCTGTCGGATGCATAGTTCAGATATATAGGCTGGCGCCATTCCCTGCAATGCTTTGAAGGTCAGTAAGCAGATCTTGAACTCTATTCTTTCAGGGCATCGAAGCCAATGAAGCTGATCCCTTAGAAGTGGGGTTATATGACAATATTTAGATTCACCAAATATCATTCTCGCCGCAGCATTGAAGACGGACTGGATTCTATTGAATTGTTTTTGAGGGAGGCCAGCATATGCACTATTACAATAGTCCATACGTGAAACAACGAAGGAATTTATGAGTGATTTTGCTCCATCAGAGGGAAGACATCTCCTGATTGATTTTACCTGCCTAAGATGGAAAAAACCAGAACTTACAGCTTTTGTAATTTGCGATTCAAGAGAAAGACTATTGTCTATAGTGAAACCTAGGAATTTTATTTCTGTAGAAGGAATTATATCTGTATCCTGAATACGTATTGGATTGGAATCAAGGATATGTCCTATCCTTAAAAAGAACCGGAATCGAGCTCCTTACATTCGTTTCCCAACGCCGCTCCGAACAACACCTACAATTCAGTTTCAATTGTAAAGTACTCTTAGTACAAATTACTCTTTAAATTCTCGAATCGTTCTAATTCCTCCCTTCGTACAAATAAATAACATCAATGATTACAGTGCATCTATACTATAGAAGTAGGTAGGTACTAACCGGCTAGCCTAGCTATGTAATTTTGTTAAGAAATTCTATCATTTATGGATATAATTGTATGAAAAGATGAGTTTTAAGTCTAACTCTGAATTCTGGCGAGTCATTCTTCATCATTCTTAAATCATTTGGCGGTTTATTCCAGACTTTGGAGCTTGACACTCCGAAAGCACGCTCACCGAACTTAGTACACGGTACTCGCTTTGGTTCCTTCAACCTTCCGATAGCTGATCAGATGACGTAGCTGATCTAAGGATTGACTGTCGTGAATTGGTATTTTCAGGAATACACAGTTCCGAAAAGTAAATCCGAACCATTCCGTCAAGTAACTTCAATACCATCCAGCAAAGCTTGAACTGAATTCTTCAGAACATTTACATTCACGCAAGCAAATTAACGACAATACACATTAACGTTAACATGTGAAGGTATCGTCAACAATTATTGTCAATACATACTAACGTCGTTCTCATACATTCACAAAACAACAATTCATAAACACTTTAAAATTGAGAAATCGGGCATATTGTGAACATTGTCCTATTGAACGAGATAATATTAAAAAAAAATGATAAATCGAACTGGGTACATTCATAATTATGAAAATATGAACTGTTTAATATTTAAGTGAAAACCGATTATTAGTTCGTTTTTTACATATCTTTACCGTACATAATAATTATTGTAAACGGTTTGTTTTCCAAATAAATAAATAAAAATATAAAAATCAAAAATTGGTCCGGTGATGAAAGGTGATAAATACAAGAGAAATGCGAGAGATATTTTAGATTTTGTCCGGTTAGTAGCCGAGTGGTCAAAGCATCGGTTTCGCAAGTTAAATCCCCTACTACCTAGACATATCCATCATTGCACAAGTAACCTCGGAATTTTTGTCCTAGATCTCCAATCGAAAATGCACCAAAAGAAGAATCTACCATAGGTACCTTATAGTCTAAGAACATAATAAATTCACTGACAAAGTTAGTTGTACCTCCGTAAAATACTCACAAATAAAAAAGATCGTTTATCACGCGGTTAAATGAAATTACTTTGTGATGTAAAATAATAAAAGCCATCGTAATAAATTTACAATTCTTTTATCAAGTCATTTTCAAAACTCAAAACGTGTACCTATTATTATCAAAGTCTTTTTTGTCATTTTATTTAAAACGCTTCCCATATTTCATTTCGCAAAGTCATGAAGGCAAAGTTATGAAGGCTTATTTTCATATAAATCCTCTACAATAGAACAAACACCGCTTTATTTTCAACCAAAATATAGACCCTTAAATGCCCGGGTGTCACGCCATCATAAAATTATTTGCGAAATATGTTCGCTTAAATTGTCTGTGTTTTTTTTTTTTTTTAATTTTGTGGACGGAATTCAATTGATGAAATTTGTTTCCGAAATGATTGATTTCGGAAACGCCTGGAATATTATTGATCGTTAATGTTTTTGACAGGTAAACTGAATATCTTATTAGATTAATAGACACACTTATCTACCATCGCCACGTAATGCACAAGTTTGTCGACGTAAATGGCCACTATCCGCCAATGCAAACGGTTTTCGAATAAATTAAACAAATACACGCAATTATTATTATTTTTAGTTTTTTTTATTAGCGACTATATAAATATATATAGATAAATCTCTGTATTTGGTTTAAACGTGTACGTTCCTGATGAAGGTTGCGTTCAACCGAAACCGGTCGATAATGCATAAATATAATAAAATAAGGTGGCTTAAAACAAAAAAATTCTTTCATTTACATTATATCATGTAATTCATATGTATATACAGAATACGGTGTAGGTATAAAAATGTATACAGAATGACAATCTAAAATACAAAATGATATACTTATTACTATATTTAGGCCGAGCCTATTTGAAGCCGGGGACGCCCGAGGAAGACGTAACACGATCAAGTGAATCAAATACTTCAATCGGGCCATGTCCAAAGTCGGAATAACAGAAGAGAATGTATGAATGTGAACGAAGCATGAAGTGTGCGCCAAGATCGAGTTGTTTGGCGGTCCGTTATCTCTACCCACCCCTACGGCTAAACGGCGTGATGGTTCGTTAGTTAGTTTAGTTTGATTTTTTGTGTTTTTTCGTAGTCCTCCGCTAAGGGGCCCCCTGTGCTGAGGCGGACTAGAGTTATCGTATTTTTTTTATCATTTCGCATTTACTGTAATGTATTTTAATCGCTGTAATATATTAGTGTACAACTGTTTTATGGAGACTATGAAAAATTAATAAAAAAATAATTCAATTTAAGACCAGTTTAAAGATGGCCGTGGCAAAATAAAACTGATCCTGTCCCAATTTAAGTAGTCGGTCAAGTTTGTTTTCTATCTCTATATTTTCAACAAAGTATTAAAATTTTAATATTTCCATCTAACCAAAGGCGTAATATTGAATCTGTATATATTGTAAAAGGTTCCGCAACATTCGAAATTTGAAACGTCATTAAATCACACTGTTCGCCTGTGACGTATGTGTCTACGTATTATGTGTTGAGGGTTGAAATTAAACTAACAAATGCCCTTACGATTGAATGTAAAATTACACCCGCGTAATATTATTATTATTTTAACTGCGTAGTCCCATCGGAACGAGAGAATCTCAAAATAAGGGTGAACTCATCCAATAGCCAATTCTCCCGGTCGTTTTTTAAGGTTTGCACCTTTTGACGTGGGGGCGTGTTTTACCCGTAATAATTATCGCGGTGGCCTGATCTTCCGGTAATCCAAGATGTGGAATTTAATTTCGCTCCGACGATAAACACATCTGGGCCTAAAGCGCGCTCTGACGTCATTAATCATGCACGTCGGGCCCGGGACGGTAAGTGGCTTCCGTCGGATCGGCAGACGCAGGGCCGAAGTGGCCTCCGGAATCCCCGACGGGCCGACGATCGTCAGTAACCGTTTCCATGTGGAAATCATGTGATTGTGAACAAAATTGTGATAAATGCATGTTATGTGTCAGTTTACCCAACTTTACCAGTGTTCGTGTATGGTAACTACAAGAATGTTGTCTACAAAGGTTAAAATTATAAACCATAAATACATTTCTCATTTCTTTTATTTTTTCTTCCAAACATCTATACTCCCTCGCTTCGTGTTAGAACGCACGTAGCCCGGGACTTGTCGGATATGTAAAAATAGATTTAAACGGTTTTTGATTTTTAACCCTTTGTGGACAATATCCTTGTAGTTAACCTTAAACGAACACATGGTAAAGTTGGGAAAACTGACACATAACATGCACTGATAATATAAATACCTTCTCCTGGCATCCATATGAGCTTAAGACTTTTGTTTCTATATGGTGTCCATCATTGAACACAGGCTTTCCTCGAGGCCATCTATCTATCTCTGTCTAACCTACATGCTACTTTCTCGCAAGTGTAGGCAGGGAGGGTGTTGCGTTGATCTCTCTCTTGGCACATATTCCATTTTATACATTGTTTACGTATATAGTCATCTGTAATTCTGAAATTATCTTCCTCGGGCGTCCCTGACTTCATCTGCCATTCACTTCCGCGTCATGTATTCTTCTTACACTCTTTTCTTCATACAAAACATCTTTTTTAATCTTATTCATTGCGCTAAATTAAGCTCGAAATTGAAACTTACAAGGTTGCCTGAAATGGCTTAAGCCGTGTGTTTAGTAACCAGATTAAGTACTTCCCAACCTTTCCTTTCACAGTATTTTCAACCACACAGCTTACACCGATCGGGGAAGCTATAGTACCATTGACATCGGCAATTGCTTTTTGTCCAGTATTTATCAGTAGTGATTGAATAAAATTTTCCCGTAAACATGTAAATGCTAATCCCTCCCTGCTCACGGGACTACCGTAGCCACTGCCAGGTTATATATTATACATGGTGAAATTTAAAATGGCTGAATCCCTAATGCCGCTTCCGCGTGGCTCCACTCGAGAGCAGCCGGAACTGCCGCCCGCGCTGAATGGACCAATTCCTAAGGCTGTTTTGTGAAAGGGGGTGTTTAAAAAAGTAGGCTCTGTGAATGGGCGCCTTCATGGCAGAAGCCTACAGAGCGGGCCTTACACGAAATTGCACCTTAAATGTATGAACAGAACTCAATCTGCTAGTAGGGTACAGTGACCCTTTTCATTTATTTTGCATTTATCCAGAACAAATAAATTAAGGAATATAATGGTTTTTTTTTTAATATGTATTTTTTTTATATATGCATGTTACAATGAAGTTTTTGAGCTTCAATATGTTATTTAAAAAAAATCTAATAATAATTGGATGATTTGTATAACCCCGTTTTTCGTGAAAAATCATCTCAGGGATTCTGAATATATATTACTTGCTAGGGTTTATATTATTATGTACAGAAACATACTTACTTGGCAGGTCAGGGTAACGAGTAGTAGAAGTAATTTTTGTTATAAAATTACACATAATTAGAAACGGTTGATAGGAAAACATAATAAAGCAAAACATAATATGTAAAAAAAATGTCATAAAACATAATGTCATGGGGACAGCTTGACAGCAATTTTGTGACATGCATCAAAAGACAGTCAGTTTATCGACTGCAAGTGACGTTAAAGATGTCAACGGTCACTTCTTCATCGTTAAACAGTTGAACCGCTCAGTTGATTGACTCATCCTGGTAAGCAGAAGTTCTCATTTTTGGAGGATAAAATATTACGTGAGATCTCCCACGAGCATATTTTGTTAGTCAACATAGATGGATTCCCTATGGCTCCATAGAATCATTTCAAAAAGTGTTTACCTATAAATATTTTTCGGCGGCTTCTGAGGTGTAAAACTCAAACATTACTGTTAAGAACAAGGATGGATATGATAATGAATAATATATATTTATTCTCTCATATAAAGGTAACGCTTAAACCTCTTTCGCACTCTTTCTATTTCCAAGTATATGGTTCTGTTCGGAAGAGGCCCAAATAATGGACTGTTTTTTAAACTATGATAATTATTTTTCTAATTTAACTTTTTTTATTGATGGAAGATATAACCGACGACTACAAGAAAACACAACTTCATGACTACGACACCTTTGTGATATTCCTCTGAATTCTTTCGGGCTGCGGTGTGCTGGGTGAGGATTAACATGATGATAGTCAATTTCGGATATGAGAGGGCGACTGAAGACGAAATAGCCGTATACATAGAAAAACCTCTTCGTGCGTTACATTACTCTTCTAGGTTTGTTTTCATTTGAAAAGTCTTCAATGTAAACAAAAAATCGTATCGAAACACGCAGCTCTCCAATGCTGTTATTATTATTTTAACTATAATGTAAGACTATTCCTTACAAAACTAGGAAGAGATTTTTATCAAGGTTGTGTTGGATATCAAGTTTTGATATTATCACACGCATTGTATTATCCTTTAAAAGGATCCCCGCTAATAACTGGTGCACTACCTTGAAGAAGACACGTTCTATCGTATAAGTGTCGTGTACCAAGATAATATCGTGCATGACTTTACCACTTTCATCCAGACTATTTTTAACCAATGAATGGACCCGAAACGAAACTGGACATCTCACAAATATGACCGGTACATCTAGATAAAGTCAAACCGGACTTAATTTATTTCATGAATTTAGATTTCTATAATGCTAAGGGATAATGAACTGTCTTTTAAGCAAATTATATACTTAAATGTAATAGTTTTTCTCTTTCAAATGTTTAACGGCCAAACAAAATTCTGAATTCTTGAGAAAAAAATAATAAACATCAACACAGACATAACCACTCTACAAGAAGAAGACGTGCAATAAGACTTCCCTTTCGAAAGAACACAAAATCCCAAAACTCATTACTATATAGAGCCATGAAGATCTTTCAAGAAACACCGGCCAATATAAAAGTAGACGAAAATGTATTGAAATTTAAGAAGGAAGTGCCGAAATAGGTAAAGTGCAATTTTTAATGTCATAATTTTTAAAGTTTGATTTGTAATTTTTAATTATATTTAAATATAGAATACATGTAACCAAAGTACATGTGTTATATTTAAAGTAAAATAAATAAAAAAATAAAGTAAACATATTTCATAGAAAATCTATTAAATTTAATGGAAAAAACCAATTCGTACATCCCGGACCGCTAGAGGTGCTAGTGTAGCATGCTGCCATCCCAATACATGGAAAATGTCAGAAGCTGGGCGTATTGTCTATTTCCATGATATTTGCTAGTACCTACCTGCTAAAACATGTTTTCCTCGACTAGTTTGCTTAGAGCATTTCTTTGAAATAATCAATATGCGGCACGATCACGTACAGTCGTTTTATTTGTATAATTTTTATGCCACTTATCATTATATTACCCTTTATAATGTGTTGATTTTTTTAGTTATGATAGCCTTAAAGAGGTATTTATTCTATTTACAGCTTTACACATCAACAAAATTGAAATAATAGTAAAATGTTATTTTAGTTCCGGCTTGCTTCAACGCTTACCAACCCCGCCGCACAGAATGCTGTTTACAATTAACTCCGATCCAATTTGGTTAATGAAGCGAATTATTATTCCCAACGAGCGCAAACCTCAGCTTTCTCCTCTGGGCAGCGGGGGCTTTAGCGCTATATCTGCAGCGTTGGACACACAGCCTTCAGTTATCGTGTATTCTTTTCTAATTATTATATTTTGTAGGCCTATATATTTTCATTTATATATTTTGTTAGCTATTAATTAGCTGTTAATTATAGTATTCAGTGGAAGCAAATTTAAGGCTTTCAAAACTGATTTAATGTCGTAATATATATATTTAAATTCCTCCACTCCGAAAACATATAATAGATTTAACCAAAGCTTTTACTCAAAATTAGAATCGAACTCGAATCCCTCTATATCCAACCTCGGCCGCTGGACCCCCAGCGCCGACCCCCTCAGTCTCAGCCCAAATTCCGTCTTATACCCTCCATTACCTTAGTGAGCGGGTTTAAATATGAGATTGCCATCAGCAAGTGCCGCTAGCATATAAAACACAGTTTACAATTCTCTGAAATAAAAATAAAGTAGCAATAGGCAGCCCGCTCACTGGGTAGAAAAGATTATCTTCACGTTTATGCACCTCCAACCACAGTTGACACAGGAAGAGGGAGAAATGTTCCCTGGCAAGGTACGCAAAATTTTTACAATATATATATATATATATTTTTAAAATAAATATCACAACACATTTCTATTTTTTTCTTGAATTTATATGTAATTTATTTATTTATTTTTTGTGATAAGGGGAAATTTTCAGAACGATAATGTTGTTTGGTGTAAATTTATCATATAGAAACAATTTTTCAAAGGAGAACGATTGTTAAAAAAAAGAATATTCACAAATTTATGTAAAAAATACATTTTTATTTTTTCCCAATTGTTCAATTTTATGGGGAAAAACACAGCTTTTCAGCCTTCATAGATAGCACGCCACTGCTTAATATCCGGGTACTTTTCAACCTTCCTCTTTCCCGATATACATGGCATTTGGGGATGCCATTGTCATGTCGGCTTATTGGGAACAGTTGAGACTCTAGTCACTCTAGTGCAATTCACATTTAAAAGGTCCCGAATCAACCATTACATAAATAAAACTCATAAAAAAATAAGTTTTTGAAAACATTTCGCTCCTGCTTGTTGCGAAAATTCGATTATTTGTTGGGTTCATATTTAGAATTTTTGCTGAACAAACTTTGACTAACATTTCATCATACTCGTATTTCCAAGGTGTAGTGAAAATATGAAAATGTGCACATTATTTTCTTCGACAAAATCAACAGGGGAACTGCATAAAAATGGGGTTGTGGTTACATTTTTTTAAATAAATGTGTTATTCTCTGAACTCTATTGAAAAAAGCTTTATTTGCTTTCCGAAACAATCCCCCATTTTAACCGGAACAAAATAATAATAGGTTGGGGGGAAAATGGGTCATTAAAACTTTCCATGTCCGGAATTAAAGTTAAGACCTTTATTACTACGAAACTGAGCCAGTTTTTACTGCGAACACTAAAATTCTAATGAGATTTTTGATTGCACCGGGAGTCACCGTGCGAATGTATTGCTCGTATTTGGCTTTAGTGTTTTATTTATTATATTTTAGCTCCATACTGCTCTATTTAAAAATATGTATTTATATATCCTATGTTTATGGTGTAAAACAGTACAGGTACGGTTTTTAAATAAATGTATAAATTTGTTAGCGGTGAATTATTTTTGTTCATTACTATAGTAACACTGATTTTGGAACAGTCACATTTAGTTCATTTCTTTTTTTTAATTTTTTTTTTTACCTTTTACAAAAGAAAAAATTCAGTGGAAAAGTGCCGATAAACTTCTTTTTTCTAGTTTGTCTAACGGGAGCTTGTTATTAAAAACTCAAAATTTACAGTTCATATTAATATATATGTCTATATAAAATAAAAACATAAAAAATATATAAATTTTAAACATAAATATTTCTCAAGAAACTTACTAAAAATATGTCTACAAAAATATATTAAAAAAATAAATAAATTAAAAACATAAACTACAGCAATAAATCATATATAAAATAATATTTCCTTATTATTTAATACAAAGCTTCTTTCGGCTAGCCAAGTTTTCAGTATATTTATTAATTGTTTTGTTTTAATATACGATTTTTTATTACAGCGGGTAACATATTTATACAGCTAGAAATCGTGTGATCTAAAGTTCTTTGTCCACATTTATTTGTGTGCTTAGGAACCATTAATCCTTCATTCAAATTGAGACGAGTATTGCAACTATCTTGTTTATAAAACGTTATAAGATTAAAAAAAACGATAATTAATAACTCATTTCAATATTTTATATGGTAGGTTTTGCCTATTGCAGTCTTGCAATTGGTTTGTATGTATTTACATATTTTATGTATTTTAAAAATTGGCACCTGGCCATGGTGTCTTTTAAAGACACATCCTTTTTTGCCATTTTAAATAATTCAAACGATTGCAGCGATCTTCTTTTTCCGCATTAATTTTACTGTAGACTATCTAAATCTTCTAGTTTTACTACCCGACTTCGCCATTCTTTATTCTTACAAGATTTCAACATTCTTATTTCGTATTGAAATCATTTAAGTTGAGAGGTTAGGTAGATTTTACTGATTCAGACTTCGCGCACACTTGTTTTTATTAATTATATTGTATTTGTACCACTGCTGTGAACCCAAACTATAATAATATGTATACCTGTAAGTTGTTACAGTCATTTGGGACGTCGCTACTGCAAATTCTATGGTTGCAAAATATCGGAGTTTAGTTTGGACCCCTGCACAGTTCGTATAGTTGTTTATTTTACACGTTAAACATTGAAAATAAAATAATTTAATCATTACCTTTTAATAAAACTTCAAAAAGTTGATTTGCTAGCTGTGTTGTCAATATAAAACGCATCGCGTTCTTACTGTGGAATTCAATGACCATGAAAGTAGAGCTTTCTTGCTAGCGTGAGCTTTCGTTGAATTACTTCTCTCTATTTTGCTTTTGGTCGTCGACTTTCACGTGATCTGATAGCGGGTTCCATCCGTTGAAATTCTGAAAAATAGGCATTCATCGAGTAGAAATGAGGTGTCTTGTTTCAAATTGGTCACGTGTATTTTACTATCTATTTTCAGCTATAAACATTTTTTTGTTAATTAATTAACTTCCCTTTATATGCGGTGGTAAGGATCATATTACAAATATATCAAAGCGGTTAAAAGATAATATTTTTCATTTATTGAATAAATGTGTGTTTATTTTGTGGCGTCATTATTAATAACATTAAAATGAAATACTTTAATTTGTAAATATTAAAAGATATTTATGTATTAAACAGCTGTGTAAACAAAGTATTTCATATTAATTTTATTTATGATATTCTTATTTTAAGAAATCACAAAATTACAAATAATTTTTGAAGAATTTGAGATATGATATCGATGAAGATGGCATAAATTGAACTGGCCTCGTTAGCTAAATTGGGCATTTGCCACGGATAGGCAGAGGTCCTGGGTTCGTCTCCAAGATGCGACTGAAGTCTTTTTATTTTCTGTCGTTTTTTTAGGTTACGTTAATATTATTTTCTACAATAATTCATTTTTTTAAGAATTCAGACGAAGACAACGAGGAAGGGGACTTACAAAACCGGTCAATACTAGATTTTTTGTTGTTGTTATTTACATCAAAGTTTTTTTTTATATTGTGTCTAATTATGGCAATCCAATTATGTGTGCTTTTTTTCGAACTTGTTCTTGCTTTTATGTCACTAAATAGCAATATTTTCTCTATTACTCTAATACTCGAATGTATTCTTAATTAAATTTATGCATATTTCTATTTGTTTAAGTCGCCTGTATCATAAATTTAACCATTTATGTCTAATTGACATGTATATTATTTAATATATTTGAATAGTGGTGGTCCTAGAACGGTACCTTGATATAGTCCATATTTTACTCCTTGAGAAATGAAAAAGAACAAACTGGTTGTTATCAGTCCGCGGCACAAAACAACCAACATCCTGGGAATTGTTCGCGAGCTAGACTGCACCCAGCACTCGTCTGAGTACGCCGCAACTGTGAAGAAATCATTCCTATGGCCCTCCTTGATTCCACCTTGCATTATTTATTTTCTGGCATGTTTATTGTTTGCGTTTTTCAGGCATTTCCATAAACTATGCATTCCTTCTCCGCTGGCCGCCATTGCCAGCGCGTTATCACGAGCTGAGTGAGTGTTTCCTACGGTGCTTCTGGTTTTCTAGCACTTTTTCTTAGTATTTATGACCCACATACGATTCCCGCGTTCTCCCAAGTACCTCGGCTTGCTGCATTTTTAATGATAATTGGTTCCGAGTGCAGAAAACGTGTGGATGATTTGTTCCGGGAATGGTTTAGACTTTAGACGGATATTTTTATGCAAATAATAGCTTAAAATGTAAATTCTGTTTAAATAATTTTAAATTAATTATAATTTCTCACGCCAACATGCCACCATGTTGTTTCACGTCATATCACTCCCTCCATAGACATTAGCTCGGGATCAAAGTGTATTATCGTAAATATTCAACATTTAATTTAAATAAAACAGAATAGAATATACTTGCGCAACCTTCCAGACTGGTAGATGCTCTTAGTATCGCCCTGGTGAAAGACTGCCAATTAAAATAGAAACGTCGCTTGCTTGACGAGCATTAAGCCTTGTTTAGTGACGTAAACAGTCAGGTCCACATTCTTTACCCTCACAATATACCACAGATCCAGATGCACTCACATTGCCTTTGGGTCATTTGGAAGCTTCGACTCTTATGCTGTAATCACATTAAAATGTTTTTCTTTTGCAGTTACTTAGTTTTATTGCATATTGTTTTAAAATAATTAAAAAAAAACATTTTTTTGTCTTCTTCATTGATTAAATATTACAATGAGCTTTATAAACTTCAATAAGTAAAAAAAAAAACGAATATTTCTTTCTAGACTTTCTAGAAAAAGTCAATAGATGTCTCAAATAAATAAAAATCGGATAGGTATACCTGAGACTATTCCGATTTCAATTGTTTTCGGGAAGAACTTTGCAATCATCATAAGGATAGCAGCCAATAATATGGGATTTAAAATGGAGGATAATATTAACAAGTCTTGAACTTGAAGTATGATATCGGTGAAGTGATTAAATAAAAAAATTGCTAATTTTCATAATTTTTTTGCCCAAGTTAAAGTGTGCATTATACCAGGGCGCATTTGACGCAATTTGGCGGTTTTTTCCATGGATGTATAGCCGCCTTTTTGCCCATGGATAGTTTCGCGCCCGCCTAGCGGATGTTCCGCCGCCGCCATTAGATTCTCTTTAGCGCCGGCGGTTTAATTCGTCTTTTTGCCACTTTTCCGGAATATTCCAAAATATCCCGGCCATATTGGTTTAGCCTGACAGCCGAGATTGAAAACCGCCGAACGATGTCTGTTTCCCGTTTCATTTGCATGTTTTTTTTAGTGCGGTGACAGCGTTATGCCATATGCATGTGCCGGTCCTATTGGCAATATTACTGACTAATTTTCCAGTATGAAATATATTTTTTTGAGAACATTGTGGCAATTAATTTTTCGGCCAATTTCCATCTGCAATTTTCCGATACAAATGTTTTCAATTCGATGTAATATTCGGTTATTCGTGGTTTGCAGAATTTGTTTACTTTCGATCACAGTCGATGTCGAGCAATTAGCAATGCTATAAGTAAACCAGCAAAAAAATACGTGCATGTGAACGTAAAAAAACCTTCATAACTTTTTTTTATATTTGAGATTACCCATCTTAATGCTGTGTATTCATTCCAACTTACGCATTTAAGCCTATTATTGCGAATATTTCTAATATATTGTTCAATTTTTCTATAACTGTTTCTAACTGCTCAAACATTCTGTTTCAATAACTGGTTCTGGCCGGTCGATTACTGAGTTGCAGTGAGTGTCATGCACTCCATATAGGCTGAAAATTTGTGCTTACCCTAAGAAAACGGAAAAATTACAAGGAAGTAAAATGGTCGAAAACTTTGCGTGATTGACGCGTGCAACTTTCTTAAATAGATGTTTGAATGAAATAATGATACATTTTTTTTATATCTACAAGTAGGCAGAAAACTTGTACGCTCATTTATTCGCTTGGTCGCAACAATCAGCGGAAGATATTGACCGGTCATTGGCTGATTTAGCATCGCATCTGGGTCTCACCCAGGCGTCGTGAGTTCAATTCCTCGGCTGGCTAAGTCCTCCATCACGACTTAAGCAACATCATTCACTCAGCCACTGACCGGAATTCATTTCGGAACTTGAAAAACTACACACAGCTTACCTTTGGTAATAGAGCAATGCAGGCCACTCCTGATTTAGCAAATTCGTCGAGTTTCCACCCAGGCATCGCGCCGTGGTTTGAATTCCTCTGCTGGCTAAGTACTCCATCATTGCACAAGCAAAACCTTCAAATTTTATTGATGTTAGTAGGAGATTTTCTTTAAAAAAACCTCGAAAATTACTTGAGATCATTTCTGTTCAATTTGAAAAGCTCTCAGTCCACACTAAGACATAAAATCAATTCGATATTTCACGCCAAATGTAAAATAAATATTATTTTCTCCATGAAATATAAAATCATTATAAATATTCCCACATGTTCAATCGATTCTCAGTTAACTTTCAAGCTCCCTTCTCCCGCCATTAGCGTAGACGCAAACCTTCCCCTAGAGAAGGAGAGAAAAACTTTTTTGTATTAAATGGAGAGCTCCCGCGGGAGAGCTTGTTACTCGAATGCCTAGCATTACAAAAAAGCATTGTGCGATTGCATCCAGTCAATTTTTCTCTCTTTACCAATTCAAACTACCCCTCCCCTGTGTCATCCACTATACTACGTAGGTACTTTTTTGTGGGTAATACAAAATTGTCTCCGCAGATTTATTTTTATCGTAGCTGAAATTTTTCTGTCACATAAAAATGACACATGGGTTGGTTGAACGGCTAGAGTTGGTTCAGTGAGCTTTCTGTTTGATTAGTGTAAAAATCAGTTTTAGAGAAAGAACGTGTTTTATATAATGTTTTAATTTATGGTTGGGTTATAAATAATGTGTAATGATAGCCTGTCCAAAAAGAGAAAATAAATGTAAAAAAATAATAATAATAATAATAAATTCGTTAAATAGACGTAATATAAGCATAATATAAGAATATGAAGTAATATTTGTGCAGCGCCCCTGAGGTGATTTTTCACCAAAAGCGGCGCTATAGAAATGGTCCGATTATTATTATTATTATCAGTAATGTACAATGTGACGTAGGATATTTAACATATAGCATAACGGTACTAGTGGTATATTATGTTGTATATCTTATCACTAACTATAGACAATCTATCATATCGATAATAAGTACTGGCGTTACTGACCGTGCTTGATTCATTCGATATTCATCGTTATCTAATATTAATAAATCGTTGGTGTCGCCGATATTTCTATAAAAATTATTCCTTCGTTGTCAACAATGAAAAAAACTATAAATATAGCTAGAAATGACACAATATTACGAAATTTTAAATCGTTATGTCCCAGACCCTATTAGGTCTACAAAAAGTATTAAACGATTTATCCCGAAAAATTTGTCATTCGGGATTCAAAATCGACCAAATCGGAAGAAAGTTCGAAAAATGTATTTTTTTTAATCTCGACTACAAATCCGGAGGTTGTGGGTTCAAATCCAAGCGTGGGCATGTAAATTTGATTTAATTAATCTGCGTCGTTTTGCAATTAATTCGTTAAAAATAATATATACAGTATATTTATGGTGCGTTCCAAAGTGAAAGGTGCTTGAAATGGCTTTAGCCGTGCTTAGTGCTTAGACCTGAATAGCCCGGTACCTCCGCACCTTCCTCTTCCCCACCGCCTTCCCCTCCCCGTACCTTTTACCCTTACAACATACCCCAATAAGGAATGTCATAGTCCCACTGGCTTCGGACAGTTGGGACTCTTGTGCGGTATTCGCATAAAAAATAGGAGTGTCAGGAGAATTCATAATGCGAAAGTAAATTGCAGAAGAATTAATCAATCAATGCAAAAATGATGTGAAAAAAGGACCCACCATGAATAACATAATACCGACAGACTAATATATCAATATTAGGTAATATCACAAAAAAACGGGAATGATACAGAACTATTCCTCTTGCACTTTGTTACCATCTGGTTAAAAAAATTGGATTCGATTTTAACCTTTAGTGCTTTGAATTATGTATGAAAGTGAAATTATAATCGCTTGCGTTAATAAGCCGTTTCCCAAACACGGACCTGACAAAAAATGACAGTAGATGTTTTGCGAAAGAAATATGCAATTTTTTATAGATTGTGGTACCTTCAATGGCTTGAAATAAAACTAAATATGTTACGCATCAGAAATAACAGGTTTGAGGTTAGAAATTATTATTAGTTATCATTAGAAATCCTCCGCTTCCAGAATAACTGAAGAAATAATCACCAAAGTGCCAATGACTTTGTCGTATTATTCAAGGGCGATTTTTACGTCGACAAATTCGTTAAAATTGGCATGAATTTTCAAGCAAAAACTTTCAAGTATTCGCAATAAACAAACATAATGATTTTACGGGCAAAATGATCACTGTAAAGAGCGAAATTATAAGCCGTAAGAAATATTAAGTGCGGAAAACATTTTATCTAGTTAAGTTGGGCTCAAAAATGGCACGTGTGACGTCAGAAGCAGTGGTACCAACAGAACATGGTGTTTTGATGGTACGGTTTTTAGTTCACTTTTATATAACGATTTATAAAATCTACGTATAATTTATATACAATAAAAGTTATATATTCAGAATCGGTATTTGCTGATCTATACGAATATATATTTTTAAAGCCATTATATTTTTCACTAGAGTTCCTTATTGAAATTAAAACACTTTTGTACTTTGTTCCACTTATTTATTTTCACCAGGACCGGTTTCATCCTACTACCAGTCTGAAAATGTCCGTGGTAGGATGAAACCGGTCCTGGTGAAAAAAAATAAGTGGAACAAAGTACAAAAGTGTTTTAACTTCAATTCTAGTACCTATTGTTATTTTTTTGTTTATTGATTATCACTTATGGAACGTATTGCATTGCACTACCCCTGCATACCTTCTGGAATAAAGAAATGATATTGTTATTATTATTATTATTGTAAGCAGTTGCGTGCAGTCCATAAAAGCTAACAATCTGTGCCTATCCTTCGAAAAACCAACCATTAAAAGGTTTTTTGAACAAAATGTGCTTTTCCAAAAATTAAAAAAAAAAATTCACGTCACAATCGTTCTACATTGATCAATTGTTTCCATTGGATAATTTTTCACATTTTAGTGAAATGATAAATTGGAATTTTCAAATATTCAATGCAAAATTATTCATACCTGAACTTGAAAAACTACACACTAACTGTGGTCATAGATCAATGCACGCCACTGCTTATAAGATTAACTAATATATTATCTCGCCTTTAATCGTCACCTTATTAGTCCGATAAAGTGCTTGCGATAGATAAGAAAAAGACGTAGATTACTAATAGCAAAGACTATATAAATTATATTTTTTCAATTTAGATAAGTTTAACAATATTACTCATCTCCTAATTATAAATGAAAACATGATAATAACTTTATAATAAAGAGAATCACATAGTGATGTTGTCTCCTACAACGCAATTCCATGTTGTTTACAAATCACATAGTGATGTTATCTCCTACAACGCAATTCCATGTTGTTGACAAATCACATGGTGATGTTATCTCCTACAACGCAATTCCATGTTGTTTACAAATCACATAGTGATGTTATCTCCTACAACGCAATTCCATGTTGTTTAGAAATCACATAGTGATGTTATCTCCTACAACGCAATTCCATGTTGTTTACAAATCACATGGTGATGTTATCTCCTACAACGCAATTCCATGTTGTTTACAAATCACATAGTGATGTTGTTTCCCACAACGCGATTCCATGTTCTTTACAAATCACAAAGTTATGTTATCTCCTACAACGCAATTCCATGTTGTTTGCAAATCACATAGTGATGTTGTTTCCCACAACGCGATTCCATGTTGTTTACAAATCACATAGTGATGTTATCTCCTACAACGCAATTCCATGTTGTTGACAAATCACATGGTGATGTTATCTCCTACAACGCAATTCCATGTTGTTTACAAATCACATAGTGATGTTGTTTCCCACAACGTTCCATGTTGTGTACAAATCACAAAGTTATGTTATCTCCTACAACGCAATTCCATGTTGTTTAGAAATCACATAGTGATGTTATCTCCTACAACGCAATTCCATGTTGTTTACAAATCACATGGTGATGTTATCTCCTACAACGCAATTCAATGTTGTTTACAAATCACATAGTGATGTTATCTCCTACAACGCAATTCCATGTTGTTTACAAATCACACAGTGATGTTGTCTCCCACAACGCAATTCCATGTTGTTTACAAATCACAAAGTTATGTTATCTCCTACAACGCAATTCCATGTTGTTTAGAAATCACATAGTGATGTTATCTCCTACAACGCAATTCCATGTTGTTTACAAATCACATGGTGATGTTATCTCCTACAACGCAATTCCATGTTGTTTACAAATCACATAGTGATGTTGTCTCCCACAACGCAATTCCATGTTGTTTACAAATCACAAAGTTATGTTATCTCCTACAACGCAATTCCATGTTGTTTAGAAATCACATAGTGATGTTATCTCCTACAACGCAATTCCATGTTGTTTACAAATCATTATTAAATTAAAAGATGAAGCTCTTTGCGCTCTATAAACTGGCAGAACACACAAAGTTGTAGTAAATTAAATAAATATCACTAATTTTAAATACAAATTTACCTTTAAATCAGTTAACATGTGGTTTAATCGGACAAAATGATACAAATCGCATTTTTTTTAAAGAATCGAAGATATTATTTTTGTACTGGAAAATAACGTTAAAAAATATTAATAAATTTGATAAAGAAGTTTAAAGTTAAATGCTTGATTTCTCTAAACAGCGATTTTAGAGTTAACGCTTTTTACTATATTTGTATTCTTTCAATTGGCTTTATGACTTTCGAAAAAAAATTGAAACTTTGACAATAAGAAAAAAAGCCACCGCTTACGAAACAATAATCTTACTATTTCGTATCAGAAGTTTCAAGTTTCGGATACTAAATCAACGAAACGAGTTCGAAGCCAAACGCCTAACTAAATCAGTCTTACTTGTCTTCTTTTCGTTGGATCCGGGCATTCCAGGCTAGACTGGGGCTTGTGGCTGGTGCCACAAAACTTTTAAGCTTGCTGTACAAAGAAAAGCTCTGGTTTTCTTTAAACCGTAGATTATATAAATGTGAAGAATGTAGAGAACTGCTAAATACAAAATCTGATATATACTTTCTTCACCTAACGTGCTTTTGCATTTTTTTGAATGTGATTACCATACATTAATCCTAACTACTTTCAACAGCCCAGAGTCGGTGGGACTATGGCATCCCCAATTGAGGTAGGGTTTAGACACATTCATAATTTAGCTGCGTTGATTAAAAAATAATTAGATTCCCTGACGTGCGCCCTGACGGAGTAACCATAAGTTACTTAACCCGGGGTGGCAAAGTGTCGGGTAACCTCAACTGAGGTTAATTATGAGGCTGAAGTGAGTTGAGAAATGCCTGGCTACTCAGATCTGATCAAAACACGGCTAAAGCCGTTTTAAGTAGCCTTTCGATTCGGAATATTGGTCTTTCACTCTGGAACTCACCATAATAGTCAGAAGTGGGAATAACAGAAGAAAATGTATGAGTCGTTGTATGAAAGTGAATGGAGCAAGAAGTGTATGCCAAGATCAAGTTGTTTGGCGGTCCGTCCTCTCTGCCTATCCCTGCGGAGAAACAGCGTGATGGTTAGTTAGTTTGTTAGTGAAATAACACATATAAATTAAATGTGAATTAAACACATATCAATTAAATGTGAAATAACATATATTAATTTAATGGCAAATAACATATATTAATTAAATGTGAAATAACATGTATTTTTTAAATGTGAAATAACATATGTTAATTAATAAATTAAAAAATTGGCACATTCCGGGATTACACAGCCGCGATCTCTGGATAATTTTGATTTGCGAATGATCGGTTTTCCTCCTGTCTAATAACTTTTTTTTTTCGAATGTAATATAAATTGGTTAAGAAAATTAAAGTAAATTTCTTGAAAAGGGTTTTCGTTATTATGTTCAATTTTAGACGATGGATCTTTTTAAACCCGTTTTTTTCACCTGTTAGATCGACAGACCGAGTGAAAAATCGAATTAGAAATACCTGTTAAATTTATTAAATGTGTAACGAATGCCATGTCCTCGTTTGTTTCATCTCGATGTGCCTCGATTATTTCAAACTATTGCTAAATATTTTTATTATTAACGTCTCGTTGATTCTTTCCGATGTTTTGTAAATTGAATTCTATTTCGACTGCTGCATTTCTGCTAAAGTTAAGCCGTTGTTTTTGTGGGGTTATCTTAGAAAACATAAAGTTAATATCTGTTGTTAATACTTAGCTCGATAACTATATATGGTACAAGTGATTTGGTTAGTTGATTTTAATGTAATTGGACAGTCTTTTATTTAAATCAATTTAATATGTATGTATGTATGTATAATGTATAAAAGTATACTAAGTTACATTTTGAAACAAAGTGTTGATATAAGTGTTGGATAGTGAAACCAAGTAGTTTTATGGAATCTGACAAAATTATTAAATTTTCCTATTTTCCTTCGAAATTTATCGTTGTAAACGATACTAGTCTTATTTATTTTATTTGCTTACTATTTATTTTAAAAAAACGTATACGTATTGATTATTAGACGGTTCATTGCCTAACAGCAATTTCTACCAACCAACCCTTAGTAAGAAAATGAACATGGTATAATAATTATTTTTGACTTGCACGTATTGTGAGAAAAGCAGTAAAACAAATTTGTATAATAATACATAAGCATTTTGAAGTAATATCTCGGGTAGGAAAGGGATAAGGGAAGAAGGGGAAGGGAAGGAATTAAAGGGGGTGGGAATTAACCATCATTATGCTGGTGGAAAGAAGAAAGGAAATTCTTCACTGTATCCTTGAAAAGGGCTTTGAGGGAGCATTTAGTACGTCAGAGGGCAGGTCGTTCCAGAAACGTGATGCTTGCACTGAAAATGAATGAGTGAATGGTGTAGCTTGGTGGATGGCAATCGCAAAGGTTCTTTCAAACCACTTAATAGAAGAAAGAGCCCGTTTTCAGATTTAAAAAAATATTTATAGGTGAATGTATAGTGCTAAGAATGTTGTAGAGAAGGGATGTATTTTGGTATTCAGAGATATGTTAATATTTGCAAAGGTCAAAAATATATCTTACGCCTGTATTTTCTAGTCGCTCAACTTTGTTCATAAGATCACAAATTAGATAAGTTCAAATTTGAAACTGCTTCCAGAAATGTTTGCGTGAAAATTCTAAACTTATTTTATTCACCCCCTCTATTAACTACACGAAAATTGCCTCAATTAAAAAGTACGTTTTCATTTGATTTTTTTTAAATGATAAGAATATCATGCCATTAATTATTTGAAAATATCATCGCAAATCACAGCAACCCTGCAAAACATTTTAATTACGTTGTAAAATGTATACTTACAAAATAATAGGTCACTTATGGGTTCATTTTTAAAGGGTAACCAAATTATGACATTACGAAAAAGCCGTTTCATATAATAAATGTTAACGACCTTTTTGATTGTCAAACTCCTCCGAATTATTATGGTGTGAAATTTTTCATGTTTTTTTGAACATTAATAGAGTTGTGTTGTTTAGAATTATGTCAAAGTATCAACAACTGATTAGTTTCAATGATAAAATGAAGGTTTTTCTATTTTCTTGTGTAAAACTGTATATGTAGCGATATACTCGTATACATGTAGAATATTTTTTTCAGTTTACCCGCGAAATGCAGTCCTTAGGAGAACTTTTTAACTCCTGACGTTTCGGAAAAATCACACTGTCCATCTTCAGAGGCCTTATGTCTTGAGTTTTGTTTTGAACTGGTCGCTTGCGCGTGTCCGTTCAATCCAGAAGTCAAAATCTAAGTTAGGTTTTGACTTCTGGATGGATCTTTCTTCTTCTAATGTCTCTGAAGATGGACAGTGTGATTTTTCCGACACGTCAGGAGTTAAAATGTCCTTCAAGGACTCCATTACGCGGGTAAACCGAGAAAATTATTCTTCATCTTACACCCGTGAAAAACTCAACCATAACATATATATATATATATATATGTTACGGGTGTAAGATGACGAATAATTTTCTCGGTTTATCCGCGTAATGTAGTTATTTTTTGGAACGAACAATACCTACGTTCAAATCACTGGTTAAAGTCTGTTGGGTTCGTCTTGTTGCACCCAGTATTTATTCACCCACAAAAATACGGAATTCTTATATTTGTTTGGCCTATACAAATTCCTAAGTATTTTGTATGAAGAAAGTTTATTTTTATAATATTTCAAAAACGTTTATTATATTATTTTCTAACGACGTATTTGAGACATGAGGTTTCCATGTTTTCTTGCCTTAGGCGGAGAGACCTTTGTTCGATATTTCGCATGAGTTTTATTCGTCAATCTCAGAAATAACGTATTTTAACTAAAAACTTCACGGTGTTATTTACAATCGCTGTAATGCGAACTTTCAAACCTACCCTTACAGCGCCCTTGACGTGTTTTTTTACACAAAAACGCCCTTATTCAAATTATTTTATTATTATTATGTTTTTTACCCACCATATTTTTTAACTTTGTTTTATTGAAATAGAAAATGTATTGAAATAACCTCACCACTCTTTGTTCTGTTCCATTTTGAGAGTATCCTTCATACCTGGCCTATAAAGCATTTGATGTTTTTCTTCTGGCTATCTCTGCTATCGTAGGTTGATAATCATCAGTGGAATGTTTACCCTGTAGGCTGCAGCTCGAAACAACTGAGTGGTACTTCGCTTAAACCCCGTAGGTTTCGTAGTCAAGAGGTTACGGGCGGCATCTTAATAATAATAATAACCATGATTGGATTACTTCTACAGCACTGTTTTCGTGGGAAAATCACCTCAAGTGCGCTTTATAACTAATTTATTTAACCTATAATCTAGCTAATTTTGCAAGTATTTATTATTAATTTTATTATAACTAATTACTTACAGCTAAGATTTATTACTATTGGCTTACAACTAAGATATATAACTGGAGGTATATGGCTAGCAACTAACTATTGAGACTTATAACTAGTGGCTCACATATATTATAGTTAGCGACTAATAAGCAAGACTTATAACTAGTGAGTTACATCATTACTTTTAGCTGGTGACTAACAACTAAGACTTATAACTAGTGAGTTACATCCATTACTTTTAGCTGGTGACTAAAAACTAAGATATCTAACTAGTGAGTTACATCCATTACTTTTAGCTGATGACTAACAACTAAGACTTATAACTAGTGAGTTACATCCATTACTTTTAGCTGGTGACTAAAAACTAAGATATCTAACTAGTGAGTTACATCCATTACTTTTAGCTGATGACTAACAACTAAGACTTATAACTAGTGAGTTACATCCATTACTTTTAGCTGGCGACTAACAACTTAGACTTATAACTAGTGAGTTACATCCATTACTTTAGCTGGTGACCAACAACTAAGACTTATATCTAGTGAGTTAAATCCATTACTTTTAGCTGGTGACTAACAACTAAGACTTATAACTAGTGAGTTACATCCATTACTTTTAGCTGGCGACTAACAACTAAGAATTATAACTAGTGAGTTACATCCATTACTTTAGCTGGTGACCAACAACTAAGACTTATATCTAGTGAGTTAGATCCATTACTTTTAGCTGGTGACTAACAACTAAGACTTATAACTAGTGAGTTACATTCATTACTTCTAGCTGCTGACTAACAACTAATACTTATAACTAGTGAGTTACATCCATTACTTTAGCTGGTGACCAACAACTAAGACTTATATCTAGTTAGTTAGATCCATTACTTTTAGCTGGTGACTAACAACTAAGACTTATAACTAGTGAGTTACATTCATTACTTCTAGCTGCTGACTAACAACTAATACTTATAACTTATGAGTTACATCCATTACTTTTAGCTAGTGACTAACAACTAAGATTTATAACTAGTGAGTTACAAACATTAATTTTAGCTGGTGACTTACAACTGAGACTTATAACTAGTGAGTTACATCCATTACTTTAGCTGGTGACCAACAACTAAGACTTATATATAGTGAGTTAGATCCATTACTTTTAGCTGGTGACTAACAACTAAGACTTATAACTAGTGACTTAAAACTAGTCTTTCTATTCTACGACTTCCATCAATCTTCCCCTGCATTATAAATTAAGTCAGTCAAACCATGCGATAATATTAAGACTATGTTCTCATAATTATATCAAGCAGTTATATAGGGTTTTTACATGTAAGTTATCACTTTTAGATTACTGTGGATAAAGTTTTTGTCCCCGTGAATGTGCGCCAGAACAGCTCTCAATCATTTATCTTCTATTTGATTACGAACTCATTGAAAACGTAATCAGTTGAAAATATGTTCGTCATTAAATTGATTGGAGCAAAGAAGATTTTTCGCCTTTTTGCTGAGCTTTATTCCGAAAGCGAATAATAAAGGCAGAATTATTATTTTTCGGTCTTCGGTAATAATTTTCCGATGCCGAAGGTTGGAAGTATAAAGTTACGTTTACCAATTTATTAAATTGGGGCGGGAAATACATTCTTTTTCCATCGGAAGAATAATAGGTTTCAAATAAAAAAAATATCTGTTTTTAACGTAAACGCTCCATTATGTAAATGATAATTATAAAACAATATTAATGCATAATATTCAAATAGCGTGAATTAGAAAAACGCTAAAAAGATTTCATGTTTCACCGGAATCTTTCACTAGAATATCTGACGTAATTAATTAATTAATTAATAAAAAGGGGATGAAGGAGTACCATAGATAAATAAGTTTAACTTCTATAAATAGTACCTACCTAGTGAGGTTTAGCCCGCCCTGAGACGATGTTGAATCCAAAGGTTGCATAGGAATATAGACCTTCACTTAACCGTGATGATTTATTGATTTCTTTTCGAGTTTTCTACGAAGAAAACATAAAGCACCATAACAAGTGTTTTTGATTGGTTGATCTTATTTCAATAATTTCACATTTGTCAGTTCTCTTATTCAAATTTCCCCATAAAGAAAGCATTAGAAGTCATATCACCTATTTTTTTAAACATCTCTATTTTTAGTAATACATTCATTGACTTGAAATCCTTTTAAAATATTATAGCAGCGTGTATTTGAATGCCATAGATGCTTTCAAACCGTAAATTTCGTTTATGTTGTTCAATAAAACCGTATTATACGCGGCATTTGATAAAATTTCTTTATGGGCTAGCATAAAGATACAATTTGGGAAACTTCAACAATAAATCCAATAAAAATAAAACTCGTATAACTAAGCCCGCATATACTCAGCGCTGATCCTGAATTTGACGACCGAATATGGGCAAATAATGCCGTCGTTTATTTCTTAGCTTCTCCGTCCCAAATTGGCGGCAAATCCGAAAGGCGGGAAAATAAAGAATCCCTCTGTGTGTGGCTGCGGTGTTGCCAGTTTCCAAACAAATGTACATTTGAATAATCCCCGAGTTGGCAACACTGCGCCGGCCATGTTTAACATGCGGAACGCGCGAGACTTGTCAAACGCACGTAAATCAGCATTATAGCGTAATGAGCGTGGCCTCGCCCAGAGTCGAACACATACACAGGGTGTAGTCGTGTAGCAATGGAAATGGGTACATTAAATCCTGGAGCTGATTTGGCAGATCATTAGACCAAAAAAACCTTACATATTTTTCCTACAATGCAAATGATAAAATCTTAAAAATATGTTCCGACACCTTTACTGACTTTTTTGTACTGATTCATCAACTTCTTCTCAAACATAGAATAAATAAGATCACAATAAATGCGACGTGGGCGTATTTCGTGATCCAAAAGTCTGTTCATTAAATTTATAATATAAAAAATGATTTTTATTATCATTTCACTGTGATCAAATGGTATGGCAATATACAATTCTGGCAGTACATAGTGTTAGAGACACATAGCGCTGTATCATATCTGTGGAATGTAATGCGATAGTTTTGGTTATTATCATTTCACTGTGATCAAATGGTATGGCAATATACAATTCTGGCAGTACATAGTGTTAGAGACACATAGCGCTGTATCATATCTGTGGAATTTAATGCGATAGTTTTGGTTATTATCATTTCACTGTCATCAAATGGTATGGCAATATACAATTCTGGCAATACATAGTGTTAGAGACACATAGCGCTGTATCATCATAATTGTGGAATGTAATGCGATAGTTTTGGTTATTATCATTTCAATGTGATCAGTATGCAATATACACCTGGGCAGTATAGTATTAGAGACACATAGCGCTGTGTATCAGAAGATCTGTGGAATGTGGGCTTCCATAGTTTTGTTGCCATCATTTCACTGTGATCAAAATGGTATGACAATATATACAAAGTACATAGTGTTAGAGGATTGTTATTAGCTGTATCATATCTGTGGGAATGTAATAATGATAGTTTGGGTTAATTATCAATGTGATCAAAGAATTTCAGAAAAGAAGTGCTGGGGAGTGCATCATATCTGTGTCAAAATGCGATAGTTTTGGTTATTATCAGCTTCACTGTGATCAAATGGTATGCAAATATACAATTCTGGCAGTACATAGTGTTAGAGACACATAGCGCTGTATCATATCTGTGGAATGTAATGCGATAGTTTTGGTTATTATCATTTCACTGTGATCAAATGGTATGGCAATATACAATTGTGGCAGTACATAGTGTTAGAGACACATAGCGCTGTATCATATCTGTGGAATGTAATGCGATAGTTTTGGTTATTATCATTTCACTGTGATCAAATGGTATGGCAATATACAATTCTGGCAGTACATAGTGTTAGAGACACATAGCGCTGTATCATATCTGTGGAATTTAATGCGATAGTTTTGGTTATTATCATTTCACTGTCATCAAATGGTATGGCAATATACAATTCTGGCAATACATAGTGTTAGAGACACATAGCGCTGTATCATATCTGTGGAATGTAATGCGATAGTTTTGGTTATTATCATTTCACTGTGATCAAATGGTATGGCAATATACAATTCTGGCAGTACATAGTGTTAGAGACACATAGCGCTGTATCATATCTGTGGAATGTAATGCGATAGTTTTGGTTATTATCATTTCACTGTGATCAAATGGTATGGCAATATACAATTCTGGCAGTACATAGTGTTAGAGACACATAGCGCTGTATCATATCTGTGGAATGTAATGCGATAGTTTTGATTATTCTCTTTACCACTTCTATTTGATTGCACAGGAAAATAAAATTATTGTTTTTTAGTCTAAGTTTTAAGTCTACGAATATCACTCCCCGCCGGTCGATACATGAATGATGACGTAGTGGTTTCGAGAAATGCGTAAACCCGCCTCGTGCCAAATTGTGGTTTGCCTCCAGCCCTCAAAATGGTAGGCAAATTTGGCTATATATTCATTCTGACTTCAGTATTTGAGTGTTAGTAGAAGAGGGTTAAATGGAATGGTAGGACAAAATTAAACATCACATACATAGTTGCCGGAACGATGGTTAAAATGTTGTGTACACTGAACAGATATTTTCCTGTAAGTGTAATATATAGAGACGTAAAAAGTGCGCGTTATTTTTTGGGAAAGTGGGGTTATTTTTCAGCAAAAACGGGGGTATTTTCCAATTAAAGTGAAAAATAGAAGGCAACCTCATTCACATTATTTGTCTAAGATCTACAGAATTTAATTTGCCTGTAACAAAGTTACACCATGTATTCCGTTACATCCTACCCGTGAGTCGGTAATGGCGTTATATCCGTTTACAATTGTGTACTAACCCCCTGGGGCGGAGGAGGGGGACAGGGGGGGTAAAGTTCCGAGTAAACGCAGTATCCATATCTGAAATAATGGGGATCCGTGGGCAGACGAACTTAGAACCTGAGACCAAGTGAGGGAATCATTACTGCTGCTTTCAATAAAATCTACTCCACTGAACAATATAATATATATATAATATATACGTTCTGTATACGTACTAAGGAAGCGTGAAGTCTTCCACATGTGCCTTGTTCGGGGACGCTACTAAAGGAAAACTTGGTTAAACCCCTCTGTTACGGTGCTAAAAAATCCCTCGAGCTCCGGTGCTGTACACTCAGTGTACAGGGTTTGGATTTAGAAATTTATTTTATTTGTTAAAAAATAATTTTTTGCGTACGTAATTTAAAAAATAATTCGTTTATGTTAACTTTGAAATTTTACACTAAATAAACTGCTTTTTTGTATAATATAAACCACACACATTTGTTCTAAACCACTTTAATTTAATATAATGAAAGACCCGTTTCGGAAGTACCCTTCCTTCGTCAGGGTAAAACTAACATAAGATATAAAATGATGACAGACATATATGAATATTCACCTGTTGGAGTAGGAGGCGACCAAAGGGGAAGGGGTAATTAGTGGTTTTACTACCCAACTAGCAAATATAAGCCGTCATAGGGGCAAATTAAGTGTATAAAATAATTTGTGTACGCGCTTGTCTAGCTCGTGTGCCGCACGCTTCTCGGAGTCTGGACGAATCTAATGTGTATGAGTGTGTGTTGTGTTCTACAGTACAGGTAGGTACTGGAAAAAGAGTAAGAAATTAAAAATAATGCTTTTTTTGATGTTTTAATATGGTGCCCTTAGAACAACGAGGTTCCGTCTGACAAAACAATGTCAAGCGATAATGGGATCTAGAGGGTATTACTTTAGCGTTCATTATTGCATAACATTTCCGAGTCAGATGGAACTTTGTTGTTCGTAGCTCACGATATCCCATTTTTTGGAAAACGGTTGCTTACCACCGTACCTTACGTATGGGGTAAACAGAGAACAGACAATCCCTAAAATTGTGATCTATACTGATTTGAAAGAAAACTAATGTCGTCAATGCACATGACACTTTTCAACTTCAAAGGTCCTAACTGGCCAAAGAAATTGGTTACATCTTCAGGGAAGAATTTCTATATTTGAAAGTGTATTTTTGATTTTACTAGAAGTAAGGAAAAATTGAGCTTTCTTCAGGAATACAGACACGCCTACGACACACATCTCTCGAGTTTGGGAGTATGATTTCCTGCACTTTTTCTGTATTTCCCTCACTCACTACCGATATTGCGGGGCGGTCATTATCTTCGGTAAACTCTTCTCCTTGTTTCGTGCCCATCTTTTAACTGTCGAATAGGATAGAAATGTAATAGAAAATTAAATTTAATAAATAATCAAATATTTTATATATAATAGCCATCTCTTTAATTTATTTTCATATTAATATTAATGATAAAAAATATTTCTTTTTTAATTTCCAATATGAATTTGTTATTCAATATTTTATAATATTTTTTGATTAATTACTTGCCTACTTTAATCAATTTTTGTTTATGTTTATAATTTGTCTATTCCTACATTATTGTGTTCTATGTTTATCATTTGTCTATACTTGAAATTATAAATTTTTAATATTCTATATATTTCTAATGAAAAAAGCATCGCTTTCGAAACGTGTAGAGATATGTGTATATTAATAAAGTGGTAAATACAAAATAAATTTAAATCCGTTTATCTTAAGATAGAAAGGACTCACCATAGATACTGTTTAATTTGTCATTAATGTCCTTGCTCGCATCCCTTTCTTCACTAGATATTTTATCACTGAGTAGTACTCGGAAGGCTGAAGGATCTAAAGCGCACACCAGATACTAAGTTTGGTGATCGAGCTTTCAGCGTGTCAAGCCCTAAAGCCTGGAATAAACTGCCATACGATCTAAGATTGATTAAAGACTCGACAGAATTCAGAGCAAAACTCGTATCTTCGGATAGTCATATCCATGAATGGTTCAGTCACCTAATAAACAAATAATTATAAATATTTGTAAATGTAAATAATTATTATCAAAAATCTCAAATAAAAACATGTTTCAAATAAATTCCTACTCTTCTTTTGCCAATAACCTTCTAATGTATATAATATCAATAACAAATAGAATTTAAACAGTAACTTCAATGTCATGCAATGTGCAGTGTTTTCTAATATATGTGTCCTGTGCGTGCAAAGTCTCATCTAAGCCCAAAACATTGTAATTTAACGTTTTAATCTGGAGTGCCCTACCAGGTAAGTATGTGTTCTGTATATGTACATAATAAGATAAACCCTAGCAAGTGGTATTTGTACAGCGCCCTTGAGGTGATTTTTCACAAAATGGCGCTATACAAATCATGCAAGTATTAATATTATTATTATTATTACTCAAATTAGGCAGGTAAATTGGAGCGCGCGCCGCATTCTACTGTGATTATCATGGACCGGTTTGAAGATGATATTTCAAAGATGCGAGAAATGCATTGACGTTCGAAAAGGTTGCATTTTATAATAATTTTTTTATTTAAATCGGTTGTCTTTCACCACCCTTTTTGTCCTTCATTGTTTTTTTTTTCTAATGCGGATTACAAATTTTTGGTTACGTTTATTTACAAAAACGCAACGAAAAATTATTAATCATACTTTTCTCCACTTTAAAAATCATATTCGTATTTTAAATATTTTGTAAAATATACAATGGAACGGTCAGAAAAAAGTTATATTTCTGATTGGATTTTAATAAATTCTAAGCCTATGTAAATTTATAAAATATGTTTCTATTTAAAAACATTATGTTTATCTTATTGCGTAATAATACTATCATTATTTTGAATTAATAAATAATAACTTTCCGACGTCCCCCTCCCCGTTAACGAACGATGTGTGAAAGAACATCGTATGTTTCGGTTTTTTAAAGATATGATTTTCTTTGATTGACAAAATCAAAGAACTATGTTTATCAGAAAGAACCCATTATATATTCTTTTTAAACAAATGATTCTTAGCATTTTGTTTATCTTGCACACCAAGTAAGCCATTTTGAAAAATAGATCGTATCCCTGCAAAGGCAGCTACTACGGTAGGAAATTCCGATTAAATACGGAATGAAAATATAGCACATTTTTTTCTTTTCAAAGTTGCGATAATCCGATTTGACAAAGGCGTGCAATTATTATTGTAGTGCTTTGTCAGCTTATTTTTATTTAGTGTCTCCGCCATAACTTGGGGCAGGAAATTTATCCTCCACAAACATTTCTCCATTTGGAGAGATAAACATGGCTTTATGATTCAAAGAATGAAACACATAAAAGTGGATTGTTTTGACATTATTTTCACTTGTGCTGTCGCCTTTCTCGCTCTTGTTTCTCTGTCAACATCGTTATCATCAGTAGATATTGTTTATTTCTCTGTTGTATGCGCAAAGATTCTTTCAGAGTTACATTTGGAAATTTTAGCCAATTAAGGCTTCGTTTCCTGCGTGCCTGATTCGAGTGCAGTTACGTCCGTGCAATGGGAAGTTATGTAAAATCATGTATTTCTGGTTTGAAAATTTAATGGGCTAGAAATATCATAGATAATTTATTTAAATATTGCAAGTAGAACACACTTTAACCTGGATTTTTTTTGTGCATCTTTTTATAAGCCTATAAAAAAATTAAGTATCACACCAAAAAAAAATTAAAGTTCAATATCTCTTACTTACGAATCCTTTTTCGAATGTTTGGAAAAATACAAAAAAGTTCACATGCATTATTTTCTCATCCATTCTTCTATGTATATATTTTTTATGAATAGTCTTCTCCAGCTTTTAGTATTCCTCGTGAGCCGGTTTTACATTGACTTAGCTGACGCCGAAATCCCTCAAGCCTCTAGCGAGGTGACAAGGCGACACCTCGAAGTTCAACACTGGAATTGTTGCCTAAACATCTTAGGCACGGTAATTCGAGAATGCTTTGGCGCTGGAAGTATGCAGGACCTAAGACAAGGAGGTGTTGCTTATTGTACAATTCACACTTTAAGTACGTAGGTATTAGAGTTAACAACAATTTATAGATTGAAGCGTCACAAAATATTGACTGAAAATTACATACAATCCATTTTCGTGAATTTGGTTGCTGCTGCGGAGGGTTATTGACAAGAATTGCTTAGCTGGGCTAGCTGGTTAGTGCTTACCTAATATCACTTACAGAATAAGTCATTTTTTTCACACACCGTTGCGCGAATGCGTCCGCAGCCCGCAACACTGTAACTCTAAATATGTTAAAAAATGGTTAATATCTATTAAAAAGTTAAGCGATAAAATAGAAACTGTAAAAATCTTTTTTTTTTCAATTAAGTTTTCTGTATCTGCTTGCACATAATTAGATATAGTCTAGGAAGTAATATTAATACAGCGCCCCTGAAGTGATTTTTCTCGAAAAACGGCACTATGCAAATCATCAAATTATTATTATTAACGCAGTACTAAAAATGAATTGAGTATTCGTGGCACGATTCGCGGTAGGCAAATTATTCGAATATTTCATGAAATGAGTACACGAATTTTTGCGCCTGTACAAAATTATAATTAGATTTACTTTTTCAGTTTTGCTGCACTTCATGAAAAAAATATTATTAGAATTTATGTACAGGACTAAAACACTCCTTTTTTCTGGTTTTAATAAAGTTTCATTTCTGTGTGTGTTTCTCTATTCTTCATGTAATAAGTTTGAACAAACTCCTTGTCTTTACCACCGTTTATTCATTATAAAATATTTCAAGAAGTTCTTTCACTGTATTCTTACCCTAATACATTGTTTTTAAAACATGGTGAACAAATCAATAAATATTAGTGAAATAAGTGATTATTAATTATTTTACTTTAATATATGCGGATAGGGTATTTACCGATTTAGTGCTATGCTTATTTTGCAAGTATGTATATAAATTGCTACAGATAATCTGTGTTTTTAAACAATAGAAAACTATGGTATTCAATAAAAATGCAATAACCTCGACAAATATCAATGAATGTTTTTTTTTAATTAACAAGTAATGGATGAAATTTTACGAATACTATAGTTCTAATTAAAAAAAAAACGACTCATTTACAAATATAAAAAATATTAAAAAATACAAAAATATAAGATTATTTCACTTCACAATTGTATTTTTGAAAATGAATCTGAAGATTTACTGTCTATTTGCAATCTTTTATTGCGATGTACAATAATGTCACTTCCTTCGTCACCGTCTTCATTTATGCGAACATATGTCTCGTCGTCCGTAGTGCCGCTGTCATTTGATACATTACGATCATCCGCAATAGAACTAACTTTCGACATGGTGAAAAATATCGATTCACTTTAGGGTGTATTTATTTTAACAGGATAAACAATAAACACTGTTATCAAGACACGCGCCAACCGCAATATAGCACGCTCAAATTGAACACGTGCTCTCCCGAGAACGACAAAAGGCACACTGAAAATTGATGCGCTATAGCGCTGCATCGCAATTTACGTAACTAAAGCTTACAGCGCGATGGCGCTGGGCCGCACTCTAACTCTTAAACTCGTTTTTTATTCAACGATGTCCAATTTTATTCATTCTTTTTTCTGTTCTCGAACATCGTTCCTACTATCAGGACTTCTCCAGACTCTAACCTTTTAGGAAATACAGAAATAATATCCACACCTACCTATTTTCATAAAGATAAATTCTCGGTACCCATTATCTCCCGGCACATTTTATCATTCTGCTCCCCGAGCCATTACTGTAAAAAACAGAACTAAAGCAAGCAAGTAAGCAAGGAAATAAGCAAGGAAGTGAGCGAGGAAGCAAGTAACTGCCGAAGACATTTTGTGGCCACGGGAAGTAGGGTCTTTTCTTTCCGTTTCATGTCTCAGAATTTTCCCCCAGGGCTATTTCATAATCAGGCCGTCCTTTGTCACAGCCTCTTCCCAGATTCCGATTTTTTTCTGGAAAACCCCTAAGTAGACTTACAACTCGGAAACCATCGTAAATTATGAGTTATAAGTATTTACAGACTCCGCGCTGTTCGGAAGAATAGTATTTTACGATAAAAATCGTAATCGAAAAGAACAATGCCGTTTCATTTAATTAATTTTTGTTGTGAATCCGCTCAAGATTTCTATCCGCTCGTAGCCAGTGGAACTATAGCATCCCCGCTAGAGCGTTTATGTGAGGCTGAAGGGAATTGGAGAAGGGGGGAAATAATGGAAAGAGTGAAGTGGGTGAAGGATTTTCAATCGAAGTTTGGATTTTTTTTATTATCAATTTACTTATTTATTGAACGCCCGTAGGGCTTTTGCAAACATAATACATATCGTACAATAATGAGGTAAAGATATAAGTATATATTAAAATATAACGGTGGAAAGTTAAAATTAAATGAATTCATTTAGAACTAATTATTTTATCTTTGATGCAGGATGCAAAGACTTTGAATATGTCGAAAAGGTCTGTAATCTATACAGACCTTTTTGCAGCTCGCGCTAGTGGTGAGTTATGTGAATAGTTTGTGCTGTTGTTGTCACAGTGGACATGGTGGAGTCGAGTAGATCTAACAGGGACACGGACATTTATCGCACTTAGCGTTTGAGGCCAATCTGTGAAGTTATCATTTACAGATTGTCTCAACTCATATTAAACATATATTAGAAACCTCCTGTATACTTTCTTCTAGCGGTGTAAGTTACAAGTATAAATAGTGGGAACATACAGTAGATTTTCAGATTGGTTTCCATTTTTGTACACACCATGCTAGGGATATCCCTGTGTTTTTATTTTTTATTATTTTACTGAGAATTTTTTCCATGCTGGAACTAGCTGCAAATGTGACAGATTTTATAGTCATTAAATTATACATTTGAAATAACGCAAAAACGATCGCATAATTTTTAAAAAATATATTTGTGGTTTGCGTCTCAATTCAAAGAATTCATCTCTCTTCTGCGTCATCGACTTTTTAATACGAGAAATATTTACTTCATACAGTTTCTTTCTTAGCATGTTTTATTTGACTATTTTTAGCCACATTGAGAGTTGAAGGATATCCGATCTTTTAAGGTTGTTTTGGTAAATATTAGGAAAATAGTTTTGATACCAAAAATAGTTGTTTTAATGAAGGTGGAAGTCAGTTGTGGTTAAAGCTTTTTTTATATTTGGTATTAAAATATGATTTTTGTTTTTAATAATTTATTAAGTTAAATTAAATGCATAATTATCACTTTCTTAACTTAACTACATATGTACATATTATTCTTGATTAATAACCCATTTTAATATTTATATTATATATAATATTACTTAATATTACATTAATAATAATAATAATAATAGTTGGATGACTTGTATAGCGCCGTTTTTGTGAGAAATCACTTCAAGGGCGCTGTACAAATATTTCTTAACTAATTATGTACAGACAGATACAGAAAAACACACTTACCTGGCAGGTCGCTTCAGATGAACACAGTTTTAGAAAAATTTAATTATAGAGATGATAGTTTTACATGGTTATTTGTTTCTCCCTTTCTATTGATGTTACATTTATTAGATGATTGGTGGCACAAGAGGAGTTGGTATTTATTGAATTATTGGTATTAATTTTTAGGACTGGAAAGTATTCATAAAATGAATTTTAGGACTCGAAAATATCTATAAAATTACCTTGAAAAGCGTAAGAATCTTTAATAAATATTAACGTTATTTATTTTTATTTTTTATTTTACACTTTGGTTGTTTACAGTGTTGCGGGCTGTGGACGCATTTGCGCACCGATGCGTGAATTTTAATTATATTTTTTAATTTATTTTTTATTTTATTTATTTATTTAATGACTTTAGGTAAGTACTAACCGGCCGGCCTAGCTAAGCAATTTACAGGTGAATTTCTTTAATTTATGGATACGATTGTGTGAAAAGATGTGTTTTAAGTTTAGTTCTGAATTCTGTTGAGTCTTTGATAATTATGAAGTCATGCGGCAGTTCATTCCAGGCTTTAGGTCCTGACACTCCGAAAGCACGATCACCGAACTTAGTATTACGTGTGCGCTTTGGTTCCTTCAACCTGCCGATAGCTGATGACGCTGCTGACCTAAGGGTGGACTGCCGTGAGTTGGCATTTTCGGGAATACACAGTTCTGATAAGTAAGCCGGAGCCATTCCGTTAAATGACTTAAATACCATCCAGCAGAGCTTGAACTGGATTCTTTCAGGACATTTGAGCCAGTGGAGATTTTTGAGATGCTCTGAAATGTGAGAATATTTAGATACGCCGGTGATAAGTCTTACTGCAGCGTTGAATACTGATTGCAATTTGTTAATTTAGTATTTGGGGAGACTCGCATATATTCCGTTGCAATAATCTAGACGTGACACAACGTACGAATTGACAAGCAGTTTAGTTGCCTCTGTTGGCAGGTTTCTCCGTACTGCTTTTATTTGCCTTAATTGAAAGAACCCTGTACTTACAGTTCTGTTTACTTGACTTTTAAGGGAAAAGTCTGCATCCAGATTGACACCGAGTAATTTAACACGCTTCTTCGGAGTTATATTATTTATTTATTTTATTTATTTACATTATATTATTTATACATCTTACGTGTTATTCCTATAATGCATTGTTATTTTGCTCGCTTATTTTGAGATTGAATTGTTTTTTTTTAATGTTCTCACTCGATTCTCCGTTTTCAGGATATCGGGAAGGAGATTGTATATCTCGTATATATATATATATATATATACACCCTCATGGCCTATGTTTCTTTTACCACTCTCAGTCTTTACTGTATTCGTGTACAATTTATTATGTTGTCTTGTGTAGTGTTTTTGTAATTGTGATGTTTTTACAAATGCTGTGTTCGTGTGTATAAGTCCATTTTTTTTATTTTTTAGATTAATAGTCATATATTATATTCGTACAGTTTTCTGATTTTCAGCAAGTTCATTTCTTTGTATAGCTTTTTTGTGGGTGTGTCTGGGTTATAATAGAAAAGTTTTTTTTTTAAATTTATTCTGTACTATTTGCAATTCGTTCAAGTATGTAATCTGTGTTTCCACATATTTCTATAAGGTTATTTAGGTGGGACTGGATTAAACTAAAGTATAGGCCCCTCTTAACGTGTGATGGTGGAAGATGAGCTATTCTACCAAATACACCAATTAGTGGGATGATTCTGTATTCGATTACGTCAAAATGAAATATGTTATTATTTTGACAAACCAAATCTATTTTTGTATTTTCTCGTTTCTAATTTTTTTTCTTCTTTTGTTACAGGTAATAAAAAAATACATCACTACGGATAATCAAACAATTATAGGAGGAAACAGGTAAGGTGATGAACTTTATGAAGTGAAGTCAAGAACCGACAGTGAAAACTGAGTTGCTTTCCGGTTGTACAAACCAAACTAGACAAAACATTACAAGTATATCATCAGCAATAAAACCCTTGGAGAGTAATTGCCGTCTCTGTGAAATGCCTTCATTCATACCGGGATCTTGCTGTTTTCCTCAAGTTCCTCGTGCTTTTACACAATTCAGTCTCTTAAGTTGAAGCCTCACAATACTCTTTCGTCTTACAGGTTTAGATATTCGAGTGGAACCTCTTTAGTGGTCGATTTTCTTCCGGTCTTGCTTTCATTACATGTGCTAACTGCGTGTCTTGTACTGTTCTTTAATTGACAGACTCAAATATTTTATTCACTTGATCGTATTTTATCTTCTTGGGGTTTCTCAACTTCTTCTTCCATTATCTTATATACCCCCATCATATTGATACATCATTTTTTTTATTTCAGCCGTAAGAATAGATCGAGACAGAAACAAATCCGACTTTCCAAATCATTGAATTAGTCTCGCTGATGTATATCTATTCGCTAAAAGAAATAATATGTCATATTTACTACTTTAGCCGGTATATCGCAGAATTTTCTTCGTGGAACTATAAGTTTTCACAATAGATTGAAAAGGAAAAAACGCATATTGCAAATAAAGTGAAGTCAAACGTATTTAATGCGATTAGTGGTCTACCCCAAAGAAATCATCTTGGTTCCATTCTTTTCCTCATATTCATAAATGACATCATTACTTGTTTCGACGATGTGAATTTCTGCCCTTTTTTTTTTTACAGTAACTCCACACAGGAGACCAAGGAGGAAATAATTTCCCTCAAGGCCTATATCATCTTTGGGAATGCTGTGTGGAGGGTCTTTTAGAGGATAGGAAGGAGTGAACTTGGGTCTTGAAGAGACCCATGTTATAGGATGGAGGAAACACAGAGGCCGGCAGATCATTCCACAGCCGAGCTGTTGAACACAAGAACGAGTCGTAGAAGCGACCCGTTCTCATGTGACAAATGTCAACCGTGTGCAAATGTTGGGCGCGCGTTTGGCGTGTTTCCCGACTATGCACCGGTGCCGAAGGGATCAATGACGCTAGTTCCTCGGAGCATCTTCCATTAAAATACCGGTAGAACAAGGACAGCATTCCCACCCGACGTCTGTGCTCCAAAGATTGCAACCCATTTGTTAAGAGAGGCGAATCTATCAAACGGACCGCCCGTTTCTGCACAGAGTCAAGGTTTTTTTTTCAGATATTTTGGGACTCCCGACCAGAGGTGGCTGCCAAATTCTACAATGGGGCGCACTTGCGATTTGTACAGGGTCAGCAGTTGTGTACTATTAAAGTATCTGCGGGCTCTGTACAATACGCCCAGCTTCTGAGAGGCTAACTTTACTCGGGTTTCGATGGAGCCCCCATACCTGAGCTGATCACTTAAGGTTACACCAAGCATATCAATGGAGGGCTTGTTGGGAAGATTGCTTCCATTAAAGGAGACTAGATTGTCATTTCGATCCCTTTTAGACGTAATCAGACATGATTGCGTCTTTGAAACATTAAATTCGACGAGGTTATTCTTACCCCAAGAGGAGACCCTCTCATGGTAACCGTCCATTCTCTGTTTCAAAGCCCTCCGAGCCGTTGGAGTTTGTGTGCCCTTTGGGGGCTTGTCAAACAAAAAGCAATCATGGACTGTACTGTCATTTGAATCTCACCATAACGTTCCAGGCACCGTCCCCAAACGTGCGTCACATACGCGAGAAGATCACCGCACGAGCGGTTCCGCCGGAATCCGTACTGGCGGTCGTTAATGATTTTGTTCTTCTCGAGGTATGTAAGCAGTTTGTCGTTGATCACACGTTCCATCACCTTGGACAGAACTGATGTGATCGCTATGGGGCGGTAGTTGGCCGGGTTGGAGCGGTCACCTTTCTTAGGTATAGGATGAATGACCGTTTTTTTCCAACCAGAGGGCACAGAGCCACATTTCAGGGACATTTTAAAGAGCTTTGTTAAAACTGGAGCGATTTCTGCAGCACACCTCTGCAATACCAGGGCAGGTATTCCGTCAGGCCCACTAGCTTTATTAACATCGAGCCCCCGTAAGACAAGGAGTACATCCCGATGCCGTATCCTCAGCTTTTTCATATAGAAGCCGCAGTGAGGAACCGACGGCGGGATGGCACCCCGGTCGTCGAGGGCCGAGTTTTCTGCAAACATTTTCCCTAAAAGGTTGGCCTTTTCGGTAGCAGTGTTTGCTAGTGAACCGTCAGGTCTGGTAAGAGGCGGCAGACTGGATTTGCAGAAATTGCGACCTATGGAGCCCGCTAGCGACCAGAACGCCCTGCTGCCAAGCGGGCAGGCAGCCAGCTTTTTACTGATCTGTAGGTCGTGCTCAAATTTTGACCTATTGATGATTCTCTTACTGTCAATTTACTCACTTTACTTACTTACTTAATACTTACTTTGCCAATTTGTTATATGCTGATCTGTTTTCTGACGTTCGAGATGTGTTGTAGGCTCGGTAAGCCGCGTTTTTTCGTCGAACTGCTTCGGAGCATTGTCGACTGAACCACGGCTTTGAACCTACGCCAGTTTCTTTAATGGTTGATTGAATGAAGCCATCCATCGCAGATGTGATGACTTCACTAATTTCCTGGGCACATCTGGACGGATTCGAAGTCTGAAAACAGACAGCTGACCATGGGAAAGCATTAAAATGCGCCCGCAGACCGAACCAATCTGCTGACCTATAGTGCCACATTGTTCTCTTCAGCCTCTCAATTGGGGGTCTGAAGTTAATAGGGATTGATGTCGTCACCAGGCAATGGTCGGACGATCCTAAAGGCGCTGCGACATCAATCCCATAACCACGTGGCTCGGTGGTTAAAAATAGGTCTAACAGATTGGAGCGGTGAGTCTGGACATCAGGAACCCTCGTAGGCTCCTGAACCAGTTGCTCCAACCCATGGCAAAGGGCAAAGAATTCCGCCTGTCGGCCAGCCGAGTTTGTTGAATATGAGAACTTCAACCACGGTTCATTATGAACATTGAAGTCCCCCAGAACAACAAACTCGGCCGAAGGGTAGCGGGGTAAGAGGTCATCAATAGTTTCGCTCAAATGTTTAAATAGCTCGGATGAGTCTGATTCGCTGAGGTTTGGTGAGCGGTACAAACACGCATAAAATCTTACCGTACTGGCAAGACTGACGCGCACCCACATTACGTCAAATCTGGAAATTTCCAGACTCAACAGTCGCACACGCCGATGATATCAAATTATTCAAAGAAATATCCAATATTAACGACTGCCTAATCAGTTAAATATCGACATATTACACAAATGATGTATCACTAATAACTGATTCCTCAACGTTGATAAATTTAAAACCCAACATTTTTGTCGAATGACACTGTTATCATTTACCTATACTATAGATAACGTAATATTGGATAAAGTTAACGAAATTAGAGATCTCGGATTTTTGTTTGACACACAAAAAAAATTTGTTAATCACAAACGAGAAATAACTTACAAAAGGTATGACTCTAGGATTTATAATCAGAAGTACCAACTCTGATTCGTTGAAAGTTATAAAAATCGTATATTTCTCGTTAGTACGCAGTTTATTAGAATACAGTTCGACAGTGTGGTACCCATACTATCTTATTCATATAAAAATATATATTGATTTATTATATATATTGTTTTATTATTGTTTTATTATCTTCCAACTACGCATGCCAATTCAATGCATAAACTATACATTCTCACTAAATACGCATAAAATGAAACATACCTAGAAAATAGATGAAAAACAACTGACATTACTTTTTTTATTAAAAAATTATTTACTCCGTACTTGATTGTTCTGAACTCCTGCACCCGATCACCTTCAAAGTACCTCATCCACCTACTCGGCAAAATGAATTATTCGGCAAAAATAATTCCGGGACTAACTACGAAATACATGCACCCATTTCTCACCTACATATACTTGGAAATAAATTAATGTCCAGGATAGACATATTTAATATACGTTTACCAATGCTTAAAAGATACTTGAATGATATTTTTATAGCCGCTATTGCATAAAAAAAAATTATCGGTTTATTTAAAAACTTAATAATTTTTTTCTCTCTCTATATCGTGCGCTATAGTACGCACTTGTATTTTATTTTTATTTATTTACTTATTTCAATAAATATAACACAATTGTAACATAAATATAACAAAATAAATGATTTTTTCTCTTCTTATTCTTCTACTCTCCATCAGTTGAGCTCTAGTAGCTCATGGTTATGAGAGGAGTATTTTCATACGTGCTAAAAAATAATGCAGAACGTGATATGTAAACAGTATTAAAAATAATATTATGTATTATATGCATTTTTATGTTACCGGAAATATTAAAAAAAAAACACACAATTTTTTCACTATGTCGTGCACTTATATATGTATAAGTGTATCACCTACTATGTATCGTATTCTTTTTTATCTTAAAATCTTTTTTCTTTCTGGATTGTGCACAAAATCACAATAAACCGTTGAAAATATGTTAAAGCCCACCAAGGCATTATTAATAAATAAATAAATAATTGATAAACGAAAATAAAATAAATAAAATGTATCGTTACCATTTTTCCCACACATTCAAACGTCAATATCACTTAATAAATTAATTAAAAATTACTTTGTATTCAATATATACATCTCAACATGTTTCTAAAGCGATGCTTTCCTCAGCAGGAATATATAGAATACTAAAAAAATTATAATGTCAAGTATAGACAAATGCTAAATATAGAACACAATAATGTAAGAATAGACAAATGATAAACACAAACAAAAATTGATTAAAGTAGGTAAGTAATTAAAATGTTAATAAAAAAATATTATAAAACATTGAATAACAAATTAATATTAGAAATTAAAAAAGAATATATTCAAGAGCTATTTTAAAATAATATTTGATTATTAATTATATTAAAGTCACTATTAAAGCTTTTACAGATTTCTAAAATTTCTAATTTGTCTAATTGTAAACCGGTTGTATTTGTATGTAAAAATTTTAAACCTTTATTTATATCAAAATAATGATTGGTTTCTAAAATATGATTGGCAAGTTCAGAATATTTTTTATTATTTAAACATCTTAGGCGTTCCTTAACTATATATAACTCAATGTCACTTATTTATCGTCTTGAAATGGTGTATCGATTTTATGTATTCTATTAAATTCGTTATTGTTGTATTCTATTCTATTAAACAGTTACTTCAGTGTCATGCAATGTGCAGTGTTTTCTAATATATGTGTCCTGTGCGTAAAAAGTCATACCATCTCAGGCCAAAACATTGTAATTTAATTAAGTTTTAATCTGGATTGCCCTACCAGGTAAGTATGTTTTCTGTATATGTACATAATAAGATAAACCCTAGCAAGTAGTATTTGTACAGCGCCCCTGGGGTGATTTTTCACAAAAACGGCGCTTTATAAATCGTCCAAGTATTATTATTATTCTCTCTCCATCCATCCATCCGCTCTCGTGTCCAAATGTGATACTACGCACCACTTCTACATTTCGAAGCTTATTTGCAAACCACCCACCAGCAATAATAATACGATATTCTCACCGCCGAAAGTCAACAATCCAAAATAATAACCTTATATTGCTACCCTATCGATGGTAAACACATTACCGGATATTTATTGGTGTACATAATTAATAATATTGTCCATTGAGCACTCTCCCGCCATTACGGTGATGTTTATCCATATTGCGTTTCGTGCTGAATTATCTGCCAACTGTTTATGCCGCTACATGTAGACCCGTGTACAGGGTTCAGTATACAGTGTACACCCCGCGTTCCTGTGCAAAATATACCTTATACCCATTACACGTTACATATTGCTACGCAGGGGTGTTCAGAATGTGCCAGACACGGCATTACATTTTGGACGGCGAAACAATGAAATAATACGATAGGTGAAAAGTGAAAATAGTGCTGTCGGTTATTTGAACATGGATTTTTTCATTTATTTTTACTTAGGCTGCAAATAATTTGAACGTCGGTTTCTATGTCAACGCGTCTGTTTCAGCCAGCTTCGTCGTTTCCATCGTGATTTATAATTATTTTAGTAAAATATTCCATCAGTATATCTATTTCATATTCCAAAGTGGTAGTTTCCCTCATTATTCCACCATTCAGAATCGAAATATTGCTTGAATTGTTTAGTTTTCAGATCTGGATAGTCGTGTACTTTCCTTCCTCTTTCCCATCTCCTTCCCCTCTCTTTAGTCTCACTACATAATATGATAGCATAGTCCGTCTGGTTCCGGCCAGTTGGTGCTCTGTGTTGTTCTTATTAATTAACGACATAATATGGCAAGTAGGATGCAAAATCGTCCATATTCTCGGATTCAAATTCATCACTGAGGTTATCAAGAATGTATCGACTTTTTGATTAGTGTGAACTTGTGGGTTCTTCATTCTATTATCATTAGTGCTACAATCCTTTGCGGAGTCCTGCCTGTCTCCCCCCTATTTCTTGGGCTCAAGAATGCGGCGTTTGCCTATAATCATATCTAGCCACTTTCGTCTCTGAACGCGGTTTTCTGCAAGATTATTTTCATTATAAAGTAGCTATGGGTTATGACTCTTTTGTTAAGAGCGGGAGTCACGGTATCCGCTCAATATGTTAGTATGATTCAAAAATACGAGTCGATTGAACGACGCCTCATTTAAGAGTCGGTACATATTAATAGCCGACTCCCAGTTCATGAGCTCATTCCTCAGTTCATACTCAGTTATACGGCTCCCAGCATGTAGGCGTCGGTACAAAACTTCCAGATGCTAGACTATTCTGTAAAATACACGTACTGTACAATGCCTACGTACGTATAAATGCGGTAATTATTCTTATCTCTACACACGAATGTGTGAAGCCTTGAAAACAAATTCTTTAAGATGCGTCATCGCGCCAAATATTAATTGCAAGTCCCAAGGTTGTGGTCATAATTTATAATTGTAGAAGTTAGACACGTATACGATGATTTTATATTTAAAAAATTAGAACACGGGACCTCATCATCTTAGAAATGCATACGAATACTATCGAAGTTCTGAAGTATGTTTATCTTCGTAGATAAAGAAACAACCCTTCTTAAGTGGTTTCAAGGTTTGTCAAAAAGAGTCACGTTCAATTGAGGCGTGGTATGGTTTACCAGGAGTCGTGCTCTCACGGCTCTTCAAAAAGAGCCGGCACAAATGAACGACTCATCGCTAGTATAAACCAAACCAACCGAAGTTATATCTTCCATCCTAGCCAGATTTCCTGCCCAGCGGAGCCATTTCCGTTTTATGAATCTCTTGCAAATAACGCAGCAAAATTCAGCTTAAAGTTATGAGAAAATGTAATGCGCGAAGCTATATCCCCACTCTGCAGTGTGTACATTGTTGCAACGCCGCGTTAAAACTGTCTTGTTACAGTCAAGTTACCCTCTTGTAACATTATTACCATCAGGTACACTAAATTTACATGTACAATGTACACGTTGACCTACATGTGTGAACCTGGTGCAAAATTTACTTTTATTTTACACCGATAACCAGCATATGCCAATCTGGTGCCACAAGCAGCGTGTGTGTGTACTCGTGTACTGCCTATATAAGTATATTCCGAGACGTGTGTCTAGGTGTAATAAGCAGTCATGATTTTATACCTACACTAGCACACCTTCAACCACACGTCGTGTGCAATATCTGTAACAGTATAATGTGTTCATTGTGCAGTTTACATATATTATACATATAGCAAGGTACCCTCGCCAAATAGGTCAACCGAGACCATAATTTGTAGGACCCCTAGCCCACTAACTGCTACTGCAACGATGCCTATATGCAGTTTGTGCACTTGTGCACTACTGCACAATTTCACAATTTCCATACTTTGATTAAAAGCACGTAATGTTGCAGCGGAACGATGAAAATATTATATCATCCATAACCTGCAGTCTTAAACGAGATCTGCAAACATACCTTGTACTTTATAAGCGTTGTTCTACTGATACTTCATTCGAAGGTGCTCCGAAGAATTGGCGTTTTTACGACAAGTTCTTGTGCACAACAGCTGTGTTCTGCAAAAACATGACAGATTTGATGTTTTCCCCCTCTGATGATATGTGTATATTTAAATTCTAGTTCATTCCTTCATATCTTTAAAAAGAGACTCCGCACAGCTTTTCAAAATGTAGTATTTTTTTCATGGCACATTCTTAAAAAATTAAAACATAAATAAATAAAATACTTCTCATCCGTACAAGATATTTACTAAACCTTTAATTAAAAAGATAGATCATTCCGTTTGGATGGATATTTTGGCCTCCAATCCAAAATAGAAGATAGCACAATATGCCCATAGCCTGAGTGCTTACAGGATCTATTCAGACCCTGAAATGATTAGCTTAAAAACCAAAGCTTCTTCCATTACTACTGCATTACGACATCCTCCGTGGTTCTTTCGCACTGCACTTTCCATACTGTCACTTGTACCGTTACTTGTTTCCCGGTGTTATGTGAATTTGCCAACTAATTCCGGGTAAACGGGATTTCGGGATAACCTGGCTAAACTGTGCTGTAAACTCGTAACGAGGAGTTTATTTTCATAACCTTATCATCAGGTTCTAACATCCATGGTTTAGCCAAACTTATCGTTAACTTTGAGCCCAGCTAGCATTTGATATTTGGGTTTTCATACATTCCGTCAATCCCGCACACATGTTCAATACATTGTGTATTTGCACAACGCCCTTGAGGTGATTTTTCACAAAAATGGCGCTATACAAATCATCCAACTATTATTTTTATTATTATAACTTGACTTCAAGCTTGCGTTATAGTCCAAACAATTTCACTTAAGTGCCCTACGTATCTTATTTTTAAATTTATATATGTTGTTCCAGAAAGTAGACCTCTTTCGTGGTAAAGTGATTGAGGAATTCATTGTGAAGTGGAAGATGCTATCAGTTCTTGGAGGAATTGAACCTTCTCCTTCATCTCTCTCACTTCTTTCAGCCTCACAATATTCTCCAAAGAATGCCATATCGAATCGATGCCATTGTGTCAACTTCTCTGGAAACTTCTTTACCGTACCTAACCTACTATGTTTTAATAGAAGTTATTCGCTTATTTCACATTTCTTGAAAAGGTTTATGTTTTTTTTTTAAATATTTCAATTGATAACTGAACAAATCGACACACTTTTGAAAAGTGATGTAAAGTCATCAAAAATTATGAAAAAAAACTTGGTTGACTAGGTTAGGTAGGTTAGATAAAATTAGTTTTTTTTCGTACTTTTCGTGATTTTGATCACTTTTCAAAAGTGTGCCGATTTATCACAAAATGTATCAAATTCATGTTGATTATTCTTTAAGAATTTTGAATAAATATTTTTAATTCTACGTTTTAGGGGAAATATGAACCAATATCTTGAATTTGGTAAGAAGTGGATACGAAAACAAATCTAACCTTTAAAATAAAAGTTTTGTAAATCGTAATTATTTTTTTTTTTTTTAATTTTCAAAATTTTGTTTTTTGTGACATTGCCTCCAAAAATACGATTTCATTATAAATGACTTTCCTCTTATAGCTTTCCTCTATCATGTCCACCATTGGCAACATTTGTAGGAATCTAACTGACACAGTTTCGGCATAACCCAGTCCATCACATTCCTTTGCAGCTGGTCCTAGCTGACGCGCCTTCCATAATATCATATTACGTCAGGCTACAGTGTTGAAATTTCAAGATGGTGGCGCTCTGGTTTGTCCTAGAATGCCGAGCACCCTAAGATAATAGTATATACCAACGAAGGACCATCACGAAGTTAAAAGTAAAGTGTCCGTTATTCACGTAGACGAAATTCGTAGCCGAGCGGTTAAGATCCTTAACTCCGAATCCAGAGAATGCTGGATTTAAAACAAAAATCATGTATTATTTTACATATAATTAAAATAAAAATATATATACAGCACAATTGCGATGTGTTCCAGAGTTGGAGACAGTAGGTATCGTTCTGGTGGAAGTCCACCATTTGCAATCGAAACGATGGTTGTTTAAAATGGCCGTATTTAGTCACCAGATCAATTTTCCTCTTTCTCATCGCCTTCGTCTCCCCTTTTCCTTTCCCTTAAGCCTCACACTATACCCAAATTGGAGACTCAATTTGCTTTGTATTGTAATGACCTTCGGCTGTAGGATAAATAAAACGCCCTCATCCACACAAAGCACTGTGTGTCTTATAAAGACTTTGTTCGCAATCAGAATCGAGGAGAATTAGAACATTTAGGCATTAGGAAGCCATTGTTCACTATTAGTTATTCTTAAATTCTGGCGGTGTGCAAGGCGGGTATGCTGCATTTATCTCTTAATGAACTTCTATCGGAACTTTCTGAATCTACTATTTCAGCTACGTATTAATGGTAACGGCTGCGCTTCCTGTTTCATACCTAACTTAATTATGAATTTGTGGCAAAAATACCCATCCAAACTGAATGATATATTTTTTTTAAATTAAAGGTTTAGTAAATATCTAGTACGGAAGAGAAGTATTTTATTAATTTTTGTTTTAAATCATGAAGTATAATGAAAAAAAATTATTTATCATGATTTTAGAGGCAACTTAGGCAATTATTTACGGGTTTACTGTATTAAAAAAACATATATGCTATGTAAATATGATTACGTACTCGTATATAAAAATATAAAAACAAAACATTAAAAAAAACGTATTTTCGGGTCGACATATTAAATTATGTACGCGAAATTTTTGTTCCAACGTAAATTGGTCGTTTTTAATTTAATGTAAAGTCCACCATGATGGTTATTTTACTATTTTTTTTATTCATTTTTTTTTTATTTTATGTTTCATTATATTTTCAAAGGAAACGTAGTTAAACTTTTTTTTTTATTCACTGTTAGTCCTCAAATAATTTTTAAAGCTGTCTCTAAAATCGCTAAAAATCAATTCCTTTAGTGGCCTATATTTCATAATTTAAAACCAAAAGAAATAAATTACTTTTCGTCCTTACTAGATATTTATTAAACCTTTAATTTAAAAAATATGTATCATTCAGTTTGGATGGGTATTTCGGCTTCAAATCCAAAATTAAGTTTTGTATGAAACAGGCACCGCAGCCGTTCCCCTTAAAGCCACCTGTGCTTTATAGCTCAAACTACCACATTGTACATTTGGATTACATTAATGACTAGCGATTGTAAGTTTAAATATTGATTGAAACCATAAACTGTATTCTTCATTCATTGTCGAATCAAAAAATCGTACTACTTAATATAAAAAGAAGAAAACTCCAACATCATAGTCATATTATGGGAAATGAAAAATGCCGCACTTCGTGGCTGTTTGGGGCTGGCCTACAGGACGAAGATTGACTTAATGAAAGCCAACCTCAGATAACCAACGGCTAGCAAAATACGAAGAAAATTATTTAATCATTTAGTCTGGTGTTTTTTTTTCGGAAAACAGTTTTTTATATTTTTATTTGCATTAAAAATAATTCGATTCGTTTGCGTGTCGTGAGTCAAATGAATTCTCCTCTATCCCCTGGCGTGTGGGATGTGAGGGTATGTGCGCGTATCTGGGGGTATCTGCGGGTGGCTTGTAGGCTGTACTCTGCGAATTTCCCCTGGGTCTATCTGTTCGTCAGTTTATTAGATTAAAAGAGATTTCCCTTACAGAAGTGCTCTTTTTCCCTGGAAAACTGCACGGCAAGCAACCCCGGATCATCCCCGTTCATTTTTTTTTAATACAGCTTCTTAATAATCTTATCATCAGCAATTTATTTTCGACTCCACAGCGTTTGATGATCAGAGTGGTATTTAACAAACGGTGTTCCGATAATCCAAAGAAATAACCATTATTTTATTATTTATTTTATCGATATTTCATCTTTTATCTTCTTCCGACAGACTAAAGACTAGATTCACGTAATCATAGATTAATCTATAAATAAAGCTATAAATAGCCAAATATTTATCAGCTCTACTACAAGTAGCGGTTTGCGATCTCCCTTCCAAAATTCCTTATAAAAATACTAGTTTCCTCTTTTCCATACCATATAATATTTATTTTTCTTTAGATCTAAAGTAATTTCCTCGTATAATAAATAATTTGGCGATTCATTGAAACGCCCGTGGCTAATGAATAATACAATGTAGTCGGTTACAATAAATACTTTTAAACATGAAAATAAGAATTTACGTCGGAAACACTGTTCGCCTTTTTTTATATAAAAAGTATCATCTTCAGTAAGTAACATATTTTAATAATGACACCGCGATAATTACAGATCAAAATCTGTTGATTCTTGCAAAATACTATTACGTACAAATTGGATGCGTTATTCTTATGCGAAATTGTGAACTGTTTTGTTAATTCGTCATATCTGTTAAAAAGGATTGCATTTCGTTGCCCTGAAAGCCACACCAGATTTATTAGTATACCAAGTATGCGCAAAATTCATTAATGGGACGTACAAAACATGTAATAATAATAATAATAATAATTTTTATAGCGCCGTTTTCGTGAGAAAATTACCTCAGAGGCGCTTTACAACATAATTTATCTTACCTATACCTTATCACTTAGACTTATATCTAATAATTTACATATTAGATTAATTACTAATGGCTTACAGCTAAGATTTATAACTAGAAAATACCTAATTCAGACTTATAATTAGTGACTTACATCTAAGACTTATATGGATAGTGACTTACAACTTAGACCTGTAGCTAGTGACTTAAAACTAGTGATAGAGGCTCACAACTAACATATTTACATTTCAGAATAAATTATGTACAAAATGTTACGATTTACAAAATCAGAAAATTACCTGATATTGAACAACAGTGGGGCGAGTATGTATGTGATACATCACAGCTGCATTTATATGCCTCTGATCAGTTTGAGGGGAATATACATACGTATATATCATAAATATGGTAATGCTAGATACCTTTATATGATTAAATTTAGAAAATGTTATGAGCGCCAAAAGAAGAAGGAAGTTTTTACCTATATTAATATTATGTATATGTTTTATTGTTAGTTTGATGACATGGATACAAAAAATGTATTTAATGAGTTATCTGAATTTAAAGAAAGGCGTAGATTTTAAATGAATGAAATTAATTAAGAAGATTCGTCACTCAAAATTAAATTAAAACAGATTAAGGTGTTAAGGCTCCCACTGACATTGTATATTGGGAGGAATTTCTAGAGAATTTAGTTTTGGACATGGAAAATTGAATTATAGATAAACACAGGAAACAATGTCATTAACAATGTATGAATGTGTTCACGAATTTATGGAAATGGGTATCTGAACAGATGAGTTTTTAGTTTAGCTGTAAATTCTGACGGGCTGGTTATGCATCTCAATTCCAGTTAATTCCAGGGTGTTTATTTCGTGCTTTGGGGCCAGATACTCCGAAAGCACGATCACCAAACTTAGTGCTCGGTTCGCGTTTAGGTTCTTTCAGCCTTCCGATAGCAGATGATGTCGCTGATCTAAGAGTTGACTGCCTTAGACTAGTATTTTCCGGAACACATAATACTTCACGAGACACAGACTTATTCAACTGTACTGTGAAAACATATAAAGTTAAACTGAATTAGTTAATCGTTTGATAAATTTTATTTTCACATTTTAACTGCTGTTTATTTCTTCTTTTGTTTTTGTTTATGATGTAGTATGTACAATTATAGGTTATTACTGCTCAATGAACGGAACTTCATTTGGTTTATCTTACGTTCATTTAACAATGTAATTATCCTATCGTATAACTCTTTCAGTCCCATAAAATAAATAAATTTCATTTAAAAATTAAACTTTTTCAAAATTGTAACTAGTATGTGTTAAGAAAATTATGAAAATATTTTTTTTAATTTCAAACAAGCGTTTATACACTATTTCTCTGTTTTCATATTGACAAGTCAACTTACATCCTGCGATTTTTCACGTGTAACAACTAGTATTAAAATAATCGTAGATGATAATAATAATTATTATTTGAATGATTTGTATTGCGCCGTTTTTGTGAAAAATCCCCCCAAGGGCGCTGTACAAATATTTTTTTACCAATGCTTTATCTTATAGCTAACCATGGACAATATATTATCATACATTTTGGCTAACAAATTGCATCCACTAGTGCATCGATCTGTAATACCAAACTATTTGTTCAATGCATTTGACTAATGATCGTGATGCCGCATTAAAATATACATGATATTCATTTTATGTTTGTACGGGCAGATAATATTATGCAGGACCATTTTTACCTGAGAAAAACGCTGTTTATTAGTGAAATTAATTTACCGTTTCGCCGCAGTGGACATAATATTGCACCACACATGTTATTGTAGATACTTTTTAATCCTGGTATTTATTTTTATAATTATTTATATTCTTGCTCGTTTTTGTGAAACGAAAGGCATTTTTTATAGGTGGTTACAGTACAGAGATTTGAGTAGAATTTATCTTAAAGGTGATTCGTCCCTCGATAAGAAACAGATTGAAGTGTGAGGCTTCAAGTAATGTTAATAACATGAGATAAGTAGGCAATGCAAGGTTGTTACTCACGTTTCGGGGGTGGGTTTGTTAGGCTCCTGCTTGTAGTGGTAGGTACCGCCAGCAACATCTGCACTTGTCCCACACAAGTTAGTCATACCTCAGTTCAAATAGCGCCGTAATAGCGGGAGAGGAAATCCACCCAATCCTCCCACTACCCACGATCCGGCGAGAAACTTGATATTACCCGGCGAAGCTCCACTCGGCTGGTTTTCAAAGACGATGCAAATATTGGCAGGATGGTATCTTGCGGGATAATCGGCTTAAGTCGCTAAGGCGCTTGCTACTGATGCTGATGCTTGCGGCGGAAGAAGATCAATTTCTTGCTGAATTTCTATGGTGCGTCTTTGCAGCAGGATTTAGCGAAAAAAAACACCCACTTTTTTTTATGATGGGCATCAGGCACTTATTTCATTTCTAGCTCTATATGTAATTTTATTTTTATTTTTTCTAGCTTCTAACCTAACCCAACCTAGGTTCTAGTGGCGGTATTCACGTTGGGAATTCAATCGGAGATTAAAAAAGGGAGAAAAAAATTCCACTAACCAACTTACCATCACGCCGTTTCTCAGCAGGGGTAGGCAGACAGGACGGACTGCCAAACAACTCGATCTTGGCTTCCATACACTTCTTGCTTCATTCACTTTCATACAACCTCTCATACATTCTCTTCTGTCATTCCGACTTCTGACATGGCCCGACTCAAGTATTTGATGCACTTGATCGTCCCATGTCTTCCTCGGTCGTCCCCGGCTTCTTCTCCCATTCACATTCGCGTCATATATTCTCCTTACACTCCTTTCTTCGTTCATTCGCTCTACATGCCCAAACCATCTAAGCGTCCCTTTCTTAATCTTGCTCACTACGATGACAGCAGCCTTGCATTCTTTACGAATATCAACATTTTTCACTCGATTATACATGGTTTTACCACACATTCGTCTCAGAGATCTCATTTCTACAGCATTCAGTCTACTTTCATCCTTCCTCTGCCAGCTCCATGCCTCACTACCATACACCAGGATTGGTATCAGCACTCCATCGTGGACTGCTAGCTTCGCTTGTTTGGACAACTTTTTGTTTGCGTCAACCGCGTTCAGTCCCCCTTTAATAATAATGATAATAATAAAGCATTTAGATACCGCCGTTTTGTGTTATTTCACTTCAAGTGCGTTAATGGAGTTTCCTGCATTCACCCTTCTTTCATCATTCCGAACTATATTGCACACTGTTTTCGTACTCTCTCTTTCAAACACCATGACTTTGGACTTATTTACATTCATCATTAGCTCATTCTTCATACATACTTCGTTCATACTAGATACGAGGGACTGTAGATCTTCCATACTATTAGCAATCAGCACCGCATCATCAGCATACAACAGGCAACATACTCGCAGACAATCATTTTTGCGCCCAAGCCCACCTCTTTCAATTCTTGCATACAATTATCCATGTATAGATTGAATAACCACAGTGACATTACGCAGCCTTGCTTTATTATACCTTTTGTGATGTCAAACCACCCCGTAAAATCACCGTTTGCCCTAACACATGCAACACTTCCCTCGTACAGTGATGCGATTGCCTGTATAAGATTTGTATTCACTCCATACTTGGACAACACCTTCCATAACTTTTTTCTGTCAACTCGGTCGTATTAAAAAAAAATTCCCTCATCTTCAAATCTTATGTAGGTCTTTTCTATAGTACTATAAAAAAATCATTATATCACTGCAGTAGAGATTATCAACCCAGAAACAAAATACAATTTGGCGATTCATTATGTAATTCCGCATCGTGTAATCTATTTATATGTATTCTTTTATATGGCAGATAGAGTATTGCACTCACCGCTTTGTTCAGTTGAAATAAACACATTTTATTATTATTGAAGTGTCGGTGGCTAGTGAATATAACGTCGTGAGTTATTCAATAAATTTACGCCAGAAACTGAAGGTTTTTTCGTATAAAACATAACACATTTTAATTAAATTATTTTAATAACAACCTAAAATACGTGGATCACAAGATAAAAACCATCTATTACAAAATGCTATTCCGTAAATATTTGGTCTTAACAAATCCCTTGTTCGCTGCGCAACAGATTCCTAAAGCTTCCACAGTTTGCCATTGAAGCGCCACAACTACGGGATTGTACGAACAGAACAAAAAGTCTCATAAACGCTAAATCCAAAACGCACATATGGAAAACATTTCGCACTCACTCTCTAGAAATATGAATACGGGCAGGTGGATTTTTTAACACGGAATTTGAGTACCTTGCTGTTTTAAAGTGCGGTCAAATTATTTATTTATTTATTGTATAATATACGCCCTATATGGATTATTTATTTATTTATTGTATCATATACTCCCTATATGGGCTTTTACATATAAAGTTAGTTATAATAAACATGTGCAAAACACATCACAGTAGGTTCAAAGATAATATATCGAACAAATACAAGAATAACATAGTGTAAGTACCATTCTAAATAATAATACCTTATTAAATATATTATATTTTTTATGGGAGTTGAATGCACTTAGGAAAAAACCGCCACTGGTAGGTACCTTTCTTTTTAGGTAGGTAGCATTCTTTTTTTCAGGAGATTCTGCTGAGCTAATCTAACCGTGTTTTCTGAAGCGGCGTGCAATGCTCCTTGACCATGGGAAGGCTGTAGTTTTTTCAAGTATTGATTATTATGGCTCATCACACCATTAAGGATAAGGCGCTCAAGGCAATATCGCAACTATAAAATTAGAAGTTTTCCAAGCAGAAATATTTTCTTACGGTAGAACGATCATGAAATAAGGATTTCTAAAAAAAATGTTTTTTTTCGGAAATCTGAAAAAAAAATTTAGGCACAACTTTTTAGTCTTTTCAATGTCATTTTTTTCGTGTTATCTAAAATGTGTTATGGTCAATGGTAATTCTTAAATTGAAATATGATATCGATGATAATGCCGGAAAATAGTTAATTTCCATTAGCTCAGTGGTAGGACAGAGGTAAGACAGAAATCCTTGGTTCTATTCCCAGATGCGACCGTAAACTTTTTATTTTGTGCCTTTTTTGTTTTGTGTAATAATTCTAGGAAAAAAGTCTCCAACGTATTTTTTTTTGTCTCATATTGCAGAAGCACAGAAGTCACCTATGTTAACCAAGTGTGGTGTGTCCGACTGACCTGAATTACAATCAGTTTTCCTGCAATCATTTTCCGCTCATCATATTGCAATTAAATTTCAATTCATACCACTATCAAACCTACTGTCAACGCGGTTCGCATTCTTGACAACTACCCGTGACGCTTGCCGCAGCCCGTCAGCCAAATAATGGCAAATAGTTGCGGGAAAAAAACGTTAAATACGCGCCAAATGAGTGACGGGCATGGCCGCCATGACACGGCATAAAGTAACCATAGATAATTTACAATTTGAGGTGGGGCGCGGTATAATTCACAATGCGGTTGGTTTGTGAATTTACCGCTAGGTTATTTTGGTTTTATTAAATAATAATTAATTTTCAATAAACATCTATTCACACGTCGTTGTTTTGGATCTGAATTATTCAGAGGTCGTGAGATGAGTTCTGAAGCGATGATATGGAAAATTCGTTTTTTTTTTTCTTCATTTAACAGCATCTCTATAAGATGAAAATTATACGGGAAAGGGGTTCAAGAGACCTGACTGCAGACCGCTTTAACATACTTGATGTGTTTTGTCAATATTGTCTTTATGATCGTTGCGTATAATTAATATAGTTCGAAATGCGCCTCATTTATGCTGTTTGGCATGTGATTGCTTTGATTAATATAATTCACGCCTGAAGATTATGCTTGGGTTGTTACATGCCAACAATAAACGTAATTTTCACGCTTATTTTGTTAAAAAAAAATGTGTCCATCCTCTCTGCATGCTCCTGCGGTGAGAATAGCCAAGACGCGCCAAGAAAAGACAGGTAGATCCAGTAAGAGATAAGAAGAGTAAAAAAAGACAATTAGAGATAAAAAGGGGTAATAAGAGGTAAAAAGAGACAAACAGAGCTAAGAAGGGCCAAAAAGATAAGAAAGACAAAAAGAGGCAAAAAGAGGTATGAAAAGGCAAGAGGCGGTAAGAAGAGACAAGCACAGCTAAGAAGACCCAAGAAAAGACAAGAAGAGACCAGAAGAGGCAAGAAGAGGTAAAAAGAGACATTCACAGCCAAGAAGAGATAAGAAGAGGCAAGAAGAGGTAAGAAGTGACAAGTGCAGCCAAGAGAGCCACGAAAATACAAGAAGGGCCTAGAAAATGTAAGAAGAGTCAAGAAGAAGGAACACGTAAAGAAATACAAAATAACGCTCAATAAATTTATTTATTCCTGCTCATCCTAAATTCCAATAATGGCTAATTAGGTTGCCATGTAATACCGATCGAATAAACTCCAATCACCTTCCCATTCACAGGACATGTGTTCCGAGTTCAAACAAAACAGTGCCCTCTGGCGTATCGGTCACACCGGGACAGAAGTGCTCCTGGCTGGGGTGGTACATTCGTATCGTATCGTAACAGAGAGTAGAATATAAAAACGTACGTTGAATAACACAACGCTAATTTCACGTAAGGATCCACCGAGCACGCGGGCCGCAGAAACAAGTCCCTCTTTCCTGGCTAGGGGTATAATATTCGAACATGATATAATGGACGGCATTTTGGGGTCTTCCTAAGTCAAAATAGGGATTCTTTTATGACTAAAGCCCCTTATCTTGTCCTTGGGGTTTCATAAATCTAGTTATGTGATCCCAAACTCTCCAGCATTTTTAAAATACGTAGCCTTATTTACAAGTATTTATTTTTTTGCATAAACACTGGCATTATTGAAATTCAACAATTTCCTGAAATTCTTAAATCAAAACTTTTTTGTAAATATTTGAATATATGACGGAGCACAAAGCCTTCTCGAATTATTACTCTGACGTCATTTTGCAGAACTTTTTCTGACAGAAATGTTTGGGTAATCGCAACGTCATTTCCACCGTGAGCTAGGTGAGCTTTGAAGTTTTTATTTATTTGCCAAAGAATATGACTAGAAGCCACATCGTGTCATCCGTATTTTGCAATTGCTCAATAAGATGAGTGGTAGACACTCTAGATAACCGCCCTGGCTATAGACCACCATGCAGATTCAAAACATTGCTTGAGGTGGCGATAGCCGTGTTTATTTACCAGATCTGAATAGCTAGGTATATCAAAACCTTCATATTTTCCAACTGTTTGCTTTCCTCGCTTCCTTCAGCCTCACCACATACCCCGATTAGGGCTGCCATAGTTCCACTAGCTCCGGACAGTCGGGAGCAGATGGTTTTCTTGTGCAATATTCATATAAAAAACATAATTCATCAGGACAAATATTTCCAAAATAAGACTTGAAATTCATGCGAAGCCAAGTAATAACCACTAGTACAAAATATAATATGCAACATAACTAGATAGATTGCAAATAAATTAGGGTTGAATCTTGTACTTAATATAGAATGATAGCAAAAATATATGGGAATTATTTGAAGATGATATAGACTGTTCTTATATTGATAAAAAAAAATGACTGAGAGCAATTTGGTGGCATCAGCTCAATTTTGTGGAGCGCAGGTCCCGGATAGACCGAGAGGTCCTGGGCTCGAGTCTCAGATGCGATCGTTTCCTTTTTATTTTATGTGTTTTTCCTTTCATGTTTATTTGAAATGAGTTAATATTATATTTTATGATAAAAAATAATACAATGAGGTCTAATAAACTTCAATAAGTTATTAAAATAAAAATTAAACAAAATATTACTTTAAAAACGTTGACAGCAATGCATCAATTTTTTACGTGTAATCGAAACCTCGTAAATACGGGTTTTGAAATTAAAGAGTTTAGTCAATAGTGTATGGTATAACTAAATAAATAAGTAAATAACACGGTAACTGGTTAGTAGCCGCGTAAACAAATGCGTCGGGTTCCCACACAGACGTCGTGGATTTAACCCTCGGCTAACTGAGTCCTCCACCATTGCTATTATACATCTCATTTGTTCGCGATGAATTACTTCTACCGTTACCTTTTTTTTCTTTTTTGTGTCTTTTCGGTTTCATGTTTCATAAGGAGAGGTATTAATATTATCCTCAATGATTAAAAATATATTACAATGAGTTTTACAAGCTTCAATAAATTATTCCATAATTGAATATTAATCCTGCAAAAATCAACTGATGTCCCATAAACATAAAAATCGGGTCGGCATATCCGAGACAATATCTAAAGATATTAAATAATTCGGATAGAATCCTGCAGTCATGATAAAAAGGTGGAAGCCCCAAAATATATTGGAATTAATTGATTATGACATTGACAGTTCTTATATATCGAGGTATGATACCGATAAGGATGACCGGACGCATTGGGGTAGCTGTAGCTCAGTGGATTAGAGCGCAAGGTCCCCGATAGACCATGGAGTCCTGGGTTCGAGTCCCAGCTGCTACCGTTACCTTTTTCTTTTCTGTGTCTTTTCGATGTCATGTTTCTTTTGGAAAACTGTTTGGAAAACTTTTGGAAAACTTTTGGAAAACTGTCTTCAATGATTAAAAACTTCAATGATTCTTATTATCAAAACATTATTATTATTATCATAAAATCGTTAATATTAAAGTCCGTAGCTGTTTTATGGTTTCTACAATTTATAAATAAATAATAATCAAATGAGTGCTCCGGGCTTTTATAAATTTTTCCTCGGCTTTGCCATTCCATCTCCGCCCTAATTCTGGCTGGAATTGTGTGTCACGAAACTATCCATTCTCGACCAGAACCTTTTCTTCTCAAACACGAAAAATCACTCGATTCGTTGCTAATGGTGCTTATATTTAATTGGATCGGTTTTGGATCCTTCCGTGAAATAATACAGCCTCATTGATAAAGGGTAATATTGGATTGTCTAATAAAAAAATGAACACGTTTTATTACCCCGTATGTAAAACAATCTAATATATTATACGGACTGTTTTGATCAAAGTAGTCCCACAAAAATTGAATTTTGCATGGGATATGATCTTGGCACATCTTTTTTAATTCAACAAAAAATCAATAAGCTTTGGTCAGATAAATTAATTTCCGTTTGTTAATCTTTGGAGAAGATAATATCAACGACTCTTAACGGGGAGAGGGACGTAGGAGAGTTATTATTTATAAATTCAAAATAATGATAATATTATTTTGCAATACGATAAACAAGGTGTTTTTAAAGAGAAAAATATTTATTAATTTTTTTTAATATGCATGGGCTTAGCATTTATCAAAATAAATTTAGAAATATTACACATCTCTGACCGTTCTACGCATGCTTTACAAAAACATTTTAAAAGTTGAATATCCTTAAAAAATGCTGTGAAGGTTTTTCTTTAACATGCCGATAAGATAAATTAAAAAAAGGACAGCGTGTAGTTTAAATTTTTCATAAACACTACGTCACTTTACAATGTTTTTTTTTTGTTTTTTATGCGGATTATAAATCTCTGATTAAGTTTATTTACAAAATCGTAACGAGAAAGGATGAAAAATATTTTTCTTCACTTTAAAAATCATGTTCATATTTGAAATATTTTGTAAACAAATACAATAGGACGGTCAGAAAACTTAACATTTTTGATTAGTTTTGATAAATGCTAAGACTATGTAAATTTATATATTTTTTTTCTATTTAAAAATATTATGTTTATCGAATTGCGTAATAACACTATCTAACTAACTAACTAACCATCACGCCATTTCCCCGTAGGGGTAGGCACAGAGGACGGACCGCCAAACAACTCGATCTTGGCATACACTGCTTGCTTCATTCACATTCATACATCGTCTCATACATTCTCTTCTATTATTCCGACTTCTGACATGGCCCTACTCAAGTATTTGATTCACTTGATCGTGCCATGTCTTCCTCGGACGTCCCCGGCTTCTTCCATTCACATTCACGACATACATTCTTCTTACACTCCTTTCTTCGTTCATTCGCTCCACATGCCCAAACCACCTAAGCGTCCCTTACTTAATCTTACTCATTACACTTACATCAGCCTTGCATTCTTTACGAATTTCAATATTTTTCACACGATCATACATGGTTTTACCATACATTCGTCTCAGAGATCTCATTTCTACGGCATTCAGCTTACTTTCATCCATCTTCTGCCAATTCCATGCCTCACTGCCATACATCAGGGTTGGTATCAGCACTCCATTGTGGACTGCTAGCTTCGCTTCTTTGAACAACTTTTTGTTAGCGCCAACCGCGTTCAATCCTCCGTTAATGGAGTTTCCTGCATTCACCCTTCTTTCAATATCCCTATCAGTCTTTCCATCTCTCGTAAACATACTTCCCAAATATACAAACTCATCGACCTGCTCCAAGTATTCGTCATTCACAACTATATTGCACACTGTTTTCGCACTCTCTCTTTCAAACACCATGACTTTAGACTTACTTACATTCATCATTAGCTCATTCTTCATGCATACTTCATTCATCCTAGATACAATGGACTGTAAATCTTCCATACTGTAGCAATCAGCACCGCGTCATCCGCATACAACAGGCAACATACTTTCAGATTACTCATTTTCGCGCCCAAGCCCGCCTCTTTCAATTCTCGCATACAATTATCCATGTATAGATTGAATAACCACGGTCACATTACGCAGCCTTGCTTAACACCTTTTGTGATGTCAAACCACTCCGTAAAATCACCATTTACCCTAACACATGCAACGCTTTCGTCGTACAGAGACGCGATTGCCTGTATAAGATTCGTATTCACTCCATACTTGGACAATACCTTCCATAATTTTTCCTTTCAACTCGGTCGTACTCTTTTTGTAGATCTCCAAAGGCACAGAAGAGTTTCTGGTTTTTTGCCAGAAACTTCTCTGTTAGCATACGCAACGAGAAAATCTGATCCATACACACCCTTCCGCTCATAAATTCACCTTGCACATCCCATATTTTATCCTCTGCTTTCGTTTGCACCCTTTCAATCAATTTCCTACCATACAGCTTTCCAACTGAACTTAGCAGGCTAATAGCCCTGCGGTTTCCACATTCCATTCGTGACCCTTTACCTTTGTATAGAGGCATGATCCAATCTAATAGCGTGTAACCCTCCTCTAAACACTGGTTAAAAAGCTTGCATAACCATGTGAGAATTATACGGCTATCTCCTTTAAAGTATTCAGCGGTAATATTGTCGAAACCAAAAGCCTTACCATTCTTCATACATTTAATCGCTCTTTTTATTTCATCCATACTGATTGAGAAATAAAAGTGAGATGAATGAAATACTTTGAAGAGGTTTTTGAAAGCAACCCGACTGAAAGTGGTCCCAGTGGCGAATCAGGTATGAATGACGATGGCATGAATGATCCCAATAACACTATCAATATTTCTAAATAATAAATAATTCCGCTCCGACGTCCCTCTCGCCCTTAATGACAATATGAAACAGATAGACACAGAAAATAAAAAGATAATAGTTGCAAATCGAACTTTAATCCAGATTCTTTAGTTTTGCACGGACCAACGTCTCTACCATTTGACATCTAATTATTATTATCGTTACTATTATTATTATATATATTTTAATTTAGTCCACTCTCTGATGGTCCGGTAAGGAACCAACATTTTACTCGGTACTGCAGACACTGCACAGAAAAGTCAAGTTTGCTAAAGTAATGTAACGGTTTGCAACCTAGTCCATTGTGGGACTTTTCTGCGCAGTGTCTCCAGTAGCGAGTGAAAATTTCGTTCCTCACCGGACCGTCAGAGGGTAGCCTTAATGTAAATCAAATTGCGGGGAATACAAATTCCAAATCTAAGTACCTCACAGAATTGTGATTTCATTATCACATTTGGTTTCTCAGTAAATCGGTTTCACCGGTAATAAATCATTTTAAACACCAACATTTTGAAATTGGGTAGGGGTAAATAGAATCATAGAAACAAGTCGTCTCAACGTAGTCTGTCCACAGTTTGAAATTGGCCTTGAACACTAAAACGGCTGTCACAATAATAAAAAAATTAAAATACTTGCAGAAATTATTAATAACATTATTAAAATTTGAGTTACGTTAATATTAATAAAAAATATATATGGATTTCTACGAATTAAAGGCAAAAACAATTAATAAGTAATAATGAGACGAAATTATATTCAGTCATTTTTATCGACCTCATATTCCCAATTTGAATTACTAACATCATCCTCAATTAATACCCATATTTTTCGGTTGCCACCTTTTGTTATAAATGCAAAGTTCTACCAGAATATATTTGCAATCTATATAGTGTTATTTTATTTATATGAGACATCTATCTACTTTTCTATGCGTCTGGAATGAATAATCATTTTCTTAATTCTTATTTTTATTACAAAAGCTGTGAGACAATAATGATATGTTGGATTCTGTGAATAGGTACGTCTTTTAGATCTACTAAGCTTTTCAAGCCACCCTTCACCCACAATATCTTCAATTAATAATCAATTTTTAGGGGTTTATTATTCCTTTGTTCCCTATGAAACCTGATAATCATTCTTGTAAGGCCCTTCAACCCTATTAATCAATATAGTACTCAGTAATACCTCCCAATATAGTGATAATACTCGTAGATGATACTGGAAAAGAATTCCAATGAATATTTCTATTTATTATCCGTTTTTTTTCTTTCTTTAACATGATTAACTAGCATTTGGAAATATCTTTCTTAAATGGCCACTTACTGTTTTTTTTCTATCAGCCTGACCCGATTATAATTTTTTTACGTTACTTCCTTTTGAATGAGAATGATGCAAGGTGTGTGCCGGAAAAGAGTTTTGTGGCCGTCTATCCACTCTGCTTGCGCATCTCAAATGCATCCTGTGTCTGAAAATAGGTGCGGTTTGAATACCAGTGAAAGGAATTTTGAACGTTTTACCTAAAATTCCAGTACGTATTTCAAATAGAATCTAAAATATTTCAGTTTGAGGATTTTTGTCTTTTGACACCTTATACATTTTCCTAATTACCCGTGGAATTTATCTTAATTTTTTTATTACTTATTCCATACCATATGGTAATTGTTAAATATCTCTATTATGTCGGAGATCTGTGGCTCGTCCCACTCCCAGAGGCGTGCGATGCATGAGCTAGACACGTGCGATCAAGTATCAAGAAATAGCAATAGTTGTTTATAGTCACGATTAATTGCATGTACTTGATTTTACCATTTTTACGGCTCAATCATTTATTTGCCTGTTGAGGATGTGCGTTGTGCGTTGTATGAACTATCTGATCGAAGCTATTGAGTTTTAACAGTGTGAGTTTTTTTCTAAAGGTTGGTCTCATACTGTGTGTATTCTTTTTTATGATTATGTCCCGTTACGATTATATGGGGTCCATCTATTCTTGCCCATTCTGACGCCCGCCCCATGTTAAAAACGCTGTAAGGGGTAAAATTCATCAGAAATATGTCATAGTTATTTGTTACAATTTTCGTATCAATATTTGTTCAGTACTTCGAGAAGACTATAAATAATATTTCGCTTATTTGTGTTTGTGTCATTTTTTCTATTGCAATGAACTAGACACCTCATATGTGTAATAATTTATTTTATATTTTTGTTGAAACAAATATTCTCCACCGGCTCCGGTTCCTAGCCAATGGGCACTTTTATAATTTTGTACGGCAATGGCACGGCCATCAATCTTTTTTTTAATAATTTACACCGTGGTCGTGAACGGCATTTGTGCAGTGTTTGCATATCAGAAAAGAAGCAACAACACACTCCAGTAGTTGGCGGGCACGGGCGGACAGGGCGATGGACGGCTCGGAGCTCGGATTCACTCACGCATCACTTTATCTTTTTAACTACCCACTACACTCTCAAAATTGCCCAACAGCAATGGCACGGCACGCTGTTGACGTCCTTAGCATGCCATAGCCGCAGACAATAAATTAAATGTCTACATACAAACCTATACATTTTTCTACCCTGTGACGTCAGCATGCCGTGCCGTGCTTTGCCGTTATCGCAAATTATAAAATCGCCCATCCATCTCCAGTCCTCAAGTCTTTCCTTCCCGTTCTAATCATTTTCCACGCAATACACATCTTCCGCGGTCTACCTCTGGGTCGCCACTTGTAAATATTGTCAGTGTCCAATCATTTGGCGTTATTCCACGCATCGCAACCTTTGGTAATCACTCAGATTTATTAGTACTAGCATTACACGCGAAATTGGAAGATACTCTCAATATCGTCCCGGTGAAAGACCACTTTTCAGAATCGAAACGTTGCTTGAAATGGCTTTAGTTGTTCATTGGGGGTTCTATAATTTCACTGGCTCCGGACAGTTGGGACTCTTGTTTGGAATTCGCAATTAAAAAATAATCGTTACAGCAATATCACGGATAAAATCGTTCGTCTACATTGATACATTCTCAAACACGAACTGTAATAATACATCATATATTTTCCACCTCTTCTTTCCACTCCTATGAACATCAATCGCAAGAGAGAGAATTAACATGATCAGCTATTGTAGATTTTCAAATATCGAATTCAAAGAAGCATTTTCTATGTGCGCCATAATGCTTTTTAGGATTAGAAAGTCTTTTGTGTTAGATTTTTTTGTATTCCCTCCTCGCAGTGTGTTTTGTGTGAATTTAATATGCTCATGTTTTCGAGCCTTAAAATCTTTAAAAGCGAACAAACGTCAAAAGATCCGTAACAAAGAAATATTCTTTAATATTTCAGGAATCTGGAGCACAAAGCGGGATTCTGTTTTCCTTCGCAATTTCACGAATAAATACGCATTTGTATACAAAAGTAAATCGATAAGTTTAATATGAAAATTTCGCATCATAATAATATTTTATATAAATTTTTTTCTGCTCTCCTGAAAGATAAATTATCTGAAACATACATATTTTTTTGCTTTGAATTTAGTATCTTAATGATTAAAATGAATTAATTTACAATTAATTGCACAAAATGAGGGTTTTCTAAAACCTGCATTTAATTAAGCACCCAGTTTTTTTTTTATGAAAACTTATAAATTAGACTTAAACTGCCGCTTAGTCCTACTGCGGACATCTTCAGACTGATCGAACCAGACTTAAAGTGGGTGAGACCGATACAGTCCTAAATTCAGATTCCTTTTGCAGATGAATTTCACCATGAATTAATATTATGAATGTTTCAAATCAATTACCATTCCTTAACGTTTTTTCTGGCGATATAAAACCACAATTGTTTGAACCATTGACCACAAACAACATTTCCGAATAAAAATACCCCTCTAAAACTTTAAACCGATATTAAAAATTACTCTTGCCGCAAATCTATGACTTTTCGCGTATTAAATATTCCATTTGAAACGGGTTGAGTTTTGCCCTCTGAAAGTTGACTTGAAACTTGCCTCCGACTCCCGCCCTAAGACTTTTCAGTTAAAATCGGTTCTCATCTAAGTTTCTAAGTTTTCAATGCATAAATTATGTAAGTCATTGATAAGTTTTTATGACAGTATACGGGCATAATATATCAGCGTCGCGGCGCCGCATCTGGCGACGTCGACGCCTTTCAGATGGAAATGGTGCCTATCTCCGAATCGCTTGCCTACCCCCTCTCTATATTAGATCCAATGAATGAAAAATGGTGAACAGTCTCCATTTTTATTGAATGTTTTCGCAAAGGTCTGCGTTCCGGTATCCGGCTGTTAGAGACGTTTTGGCAATATGCAATATGGAAGCCTCGATTTATGAATAATAATTATTATCATATGGTCGAATTTTGTTAAACATTTTAAAATTCATTTCAATTTCATTGACTAACTCCCCTGAAATTCTTGTATGATTTACCTTCATTACAATTTTTAGCTATATGTATTTATGACTTTCAGAAATAAGGAAATATTTCATTGGATTCGTAAATATTTAGAATGGAACAGGTGGGAGGTAATAATGTTATTTTCCAATCGAATTTATATTAATACAAGTTTATCATAACAGCATTTTGAACTACTTTAGAAAACATCAATGCCACATCTCCGCTTGCATTAAACTGTATTACTAAACTGTAGTACTGTTAAAGAACCTGAAAATATGTATGAACGTGGATGAAATGAAGAGTTATGTGCTAGAGAAGGGGTGTGGCGCGTTCCATCCTCAGTATATTGGAAGCTATCTACTTAGAGAACATGAATAATATAACGGCTTTATTTTAGAATTACAGAAAGAAAGAGGTCGTGTAATGTGTGCTTTTGTACTTTACCATTCCTGTTTCCTTCGTGAAATTTTGATTCCAGCCATCATTTTTTATTCAGATAGGCTGGAAATGTTCCTCTCAAAAATGTTTGTAAGATGAATACGGGGAGGCCGGATCCCCAATACGAGATATACCCACCCCGTGTTGGGCGTCACAATGTTATATTCCTGCGACTGTATCAACATATATTATTTAACAATGTGGAAAAATTACAGAAATTCTTACGAACGAAACAGTAAGAAATTTCTGAAGACAACTGTCGCAAGGTATAACAATTTCTATGAAAAAAACACCTTTTCAATTTCTTCCTTATTAAGCAACATAAATATATATATATGAAGAAAACAAAGGAATATGACATCTTGTCTTGCTTTAATAATAAATCGAATTTATCGAGATTAAAACTGCTTTGATTAAAAAAACTACCGTAGTGAAAACATGTACTCGTATCTCTCTAAAGTTTTCATGCGTATAGTAACCTATATCTAGCTTTCATAAAAATACTTTTCCATGTAAAATTTACTGGCATTCTCATTGCTTAGCAATATATTATATCTATTAATTATATTTTGTAGATCTTACTGTTTTTAAATTATGTTTTACGCTTCCATTATAAACACAATCAAATACCATTTATAAAAAACATATAGAAAGGCTAAAATATTAGGTTATGGCCGAGAATCAAACTTGGAACCTTCGTTTTTCGATTTTCTAAAAAATGTATAATAATATATATATATATATATATATATATATATAATATATGCATCACTTTTGTTGCAAAATACCACTGGTTTTGCTGAAAAATAACCTCATTTTCCCAAAAATAACCCAATGTCTCCAATAATGACGCGAATTTAACCAAAATAACTTGAATTTCAAAGAAAAATAACACTTTTTTTCCCAAAAAAATCACGCCAATTTTTCAGAGCCCTACTAATTGCAACACTGTCAGTGGAGTTACTGATATTGTTTCAAATTTATTTTTCCGTAAAAGTCTTCCATCTTTATATTCGTGGGCAACGATTTTATTCCACATGTTTTTTTGTGTTTTATTTTTAATACCATCAAATTAAATAAAATGCGCATCTCCCAAATTGAACTCACGTCATTAAATATCTGCAGATTTCTTCCCAGTGCTACCAACAGAACCGCGAGCCTCTCCGGCCCTACCGACTACCGGCCCTACCGACTACCGGCCCGGAAGAAACTAATTATCAGTTTTGACCGGCTTCGTTCTGCTTCACATTTTACAATTTCACTTCGCTAGATTTCACCACTCAATCTGTATCGATCTCGGGGGTTTGTTCGCATTCTCCCGAAGAGCCATTGTTTCACGGGCATCCCTTGCATTTGATAAAATTAAAATGACCGAAAACAATATTTTAATTGTTTTTGTGTTTAATTCGTAGAACTCCATTTTTTTTTTTTTAAATACTTGCAGAACTTAATATTAACATTATTAAATTTGATTTACATTAAAAAAAAATAATAAAAAAAACAATATATATATACATTTTTTTTTATTAAATAAATATGTAAATGTATATATATATATATATATATTTTTTTTTTTAAATAAATAATAAACGGTTTCTCAGTGGGTGGAGTGGACTCCCTCAAGGATCCGTTTTGGAACCACAACTATTCCAAAAGTATATTTAATGTTTTACGAAATTCTCAGATTACGAAAACCAGACAATATTCGAATTCCTCATACTACCATAATTTTAAGCGGAAAATTTTGCTTGTGCCATGATGGACGACTTAGCAAGCAGATAATTGAACCCGGAATGTAAGGTCAAAGAGTATAAAAACAGTGATTTCATATTAAAAACCCTTATTAATTGTCATACATCATTTTAGAAATCATAAATTTTATAATGCATTATTAATTTAGTTAAAAAAGTTATATCGCTGTGAGGTCGGTGGGAAACATACTCTTTTCATAAAATGTAATGGTTGAATATTACATTTCCAGATTAAAATGAGACGATGCATGAAGCGAAGAATGTGTGCCAAGACAGAGTTGTGGGCTGCTCCATCCTTTCTACCTTCCTGTATCTGAATCAAATCTGTATTGGTTTATATGACGGCCCCCATGGTCGAGGGGTAAGGCTCTCGACTACGAATCCGAAGGTCGCGGGTTCAAATCCCGGCCTGCGCAAGTAATTTTTATTTAATTAATTTCTGCTGTTTCACAATTAATTCATTTAAAAATAATATATAGTATATTTGCGCACGTTCCACAGTGGAAGATACTCTCAGTATCGGCCCGGTGAAAGACCACCATTCAGAATTGAAACGTCGCTTGAAATGGCTTTTAGCCGTGTTTGGTGACCAGATCTGAATAGCCAGGTATTTCCCCACCTTCCTCTCCCCTTCTCCTTCCCCTCCCCAATACCTTCAGCCTCACAACATTCCCCAATTAGGAATGCCATAGTCTCACTGGCTCCAGACGGTTGGGAGCAGTTTGGGACTCTTGTGCGGTATTCATATAAAAAAATATATATATATCATACTATAATTGAAGATGATAAACAATAAAGTTTCATGAAATCCAATTGAAAATATTTCGACACCCAGATAACAAAAAGGATGGCGTCTTTAGTTCCTCTTGTGTTCGCCTACAAAGTTATTCGTGCCATGCTGTATTTAAGATTCTAAAGATATTTGTTTCAGTGTCATCCGCTTTCCTACAAAATCCGCTGCTTTCTCCCTAATTGGATCGACCGGAACGAAAAATGCTTTAATATTATTATTAATTCCATTTCTGCAGATAATGTGATTTTAATTTGAAAAATTCTACGTATTCGCTTCATTTTGTCCTTTGTTCGCTGCCAATTTATCCACGGACTGTCCCATTTCTGCTTTTCTCCAATCGGATTGTATTTTCTGTTCCGAATTCGGTTACTTTCAGCATTTCTCATGACTAGGGGACTCTCCAACCCTCCTATCTAATACAGTTTCGTGACGAGAGTCGCACTATTTTTTTTACTCGCAGGTAAATGAATATGTTTGTACGTTCTTCCAAAATAACGGGGAGGGGGACGTCGGAGAGTTATTATTTATAAATTCAAAATAATGATAATATTATTGTGCAATACGATAAACATGGTGTTTTTAAAGAGAAAAATTTTATTACGTTTTTTTTATTTGCATCAGAAATATTACACATTTCTGACCGTTCTACGCATGTTTTACAAAAACATTTAAAAAGTTGAATATCCTTAAAAAATTTTGTGAAGGTTTTTCTTTAACATGCCGTTGAGATAAATTTAAAAAAAACGAACAGTGTGTATGTAGTTTAAATTTTTCAAAAACGAAATATTTTTATTTTATTTTTTATTAATGCGGATTGTAAATCTTTGGTTAAGTTTATTTTAAAAAAACGTAACGAGAAAGGATTAAAAATATGTTTGTTCACTTTAAAAATCATATTCATATTTTAAATATTTTGTAAAACATACAATAGGACGGTCAGAAAAAGTAATATTATATTTTGATAAATGCCAAGACTATGTAAATTTATAAAATATTTTTCTATTTAAAAACATTTGTTTATTTTCGAAATAATAAATAATTGCCCTCCGACGTCCCTCTCGCCCTTAACTCGTAGAATAGTGATTGTTGCTTTTTTGTAAATACGTATTTTATTAATCTGTATATTTTTTGATAACAATTTCGTTTTTTTTTTAAATTTTAATTGGTTATGATTTTCTTAGTTATTAGATTAAAAAAACTTATCTCCAAAACAGTCGAAAGTGTTCGTTAACGGGTTTTTAACAGTGATTTCGTCATTTAAGTCTAAACGAAATGTAATACGCGCTCTCAGATGGCGCTAATTTAAATCTTTTAGAAAAATAAATAAATTTTGAATTGAATTATTTATTGGCGGGTGTACATATGAAATATGAAACGGAATAAATTGTTATTGTAGATTTAAGACTTCAATTAACAATCAATTCATCTCAATATTTAAAAGCGTTAAGTGTTTTTTTCTAAAATATTTGAATTAGATATGTAAATTAGATTTTTATATAGCTATATATGTACCTTAAGTGTAAACTTATTGTAAGATAAGATAAAAAGTAGTTTAAGGTACTATTTTGTAAAATTTCTTAAAGTTAATAAAAAGCGCCATCTGCGAGCGCATATTCCGTTTAGTTTAACCTTAATAATAATAATACTTGAAGTTACTCCACCGTATTTGTGAAAAATCATCTCAAGGACGCTTTACCGATAATATTTAAAAAAACGAATTTCATATACTCAAAGTAATATTTAAAAGTGACATAATATTGGTTTAGGTAAGAGAAAAAAATCAATAACCCAATAATTAGTGCCCTCGAAGAGATTTTCCAAATATCAATGATTATAAATTTATTGGTTCTTTTCCAATTTTTTTCTCAATTTGTATACGTCTCAGAGAAATTTACTGGAGCCAATCTTTCAAAGTAAATTTCTTTAAGATGAAGAGAGGAGTGTAAGAAGAATATATAACGCGAATGTGAATGGAAGAAGAAGAGATGGCACGATCAAGTGAATCAAATACTTGAGTCAGGCCATATCAGAAGTCGAAATAATAGAAGAGAATCTATGAGACGATGTTTTAAGAAGTGTATGCCGAGATCGAGTTGTTTGGCGATCCGTCATCTCTGCCTACCCCTGTGGGGAAACGGCGTAATTGTGAGTTAGTTAGTTAAGCATTGAAAGTGCCTGTTGCCAATAATTCCTCGATTATTTGTCGCAGGTGAAAATCTCGATTTAATTTTTGTTCATTTTCCAATATTCTCAAATTAAAGCAAAATTTCCTAGTATTATCATACTCGTATTATTCATTGTCGGGATCTAATTTATTGGCTTCTCACGTTTTTTTAATATATTTTCCAACACATTTGATAAAATTCCAGCCTGTTTTCGGAGAACAAATTTATTTTGGGATTTTTGTAAGTCATCGGAACAATGGGCGAGTTCTACTGATTTGATCCTACTTGCCTGCCATTTCTTTACATCAGTGTAATGAAGAATCCTAGGAAACAATATTTTTTTTAGTTTTAATAAAATTATACTGTTTATTTAGAATTAGCGCAGACCCGTGAAAAATGACACGGTATTATAATTGTGGGATTTGTGGAGCTGGATGTTTTAATATTTGAATGTTAAAAGTTTTTAAATAAAAATTGATTTAGATTTTAAAACAAAATTCAATTATAAATTAAAATAAATGTTTTTAATTTATTTTAAATATACTGCCACCACCGAGAAACGAACCCCGATCAACTGGTTGGAAATCAACTAAACTGACCATTACCGATCATTGGAATGGCGGCATGAATTCAGTATATGTACTGAAAATAAAAATAATTATATATTCCTTAATTTTAGAATTAGAATCTGACGCGTCGTATATTATGCACTCACATCGCATCCGAAATGATATTGTTTAATATTTTGATCAACAAATGTGGATTCCGGTGGTTATTCAAAAAATTGAAATCTCGATTTTGACTTTTTATGAGAGACTTATTTATAAATAAGACCAATTTATGCAAGTTTTCAAAATTTTTCAAATTTAATAAAAATTATTTTACTTATGAAAAGGTGCAAAAATGTAAGAAGGTACAGACCAATCATTTTGAAGAGTGCATATTTGAATCGAAAGTTTCGAACTAGTTTGGAACATGATGAATTTATCTGTAACTAGGCAACTCCGAATCAGCGTTTTCGACTTGTACGCAAAAACCATACGTTTATTTCCTCGCCCATGTATCCCACAAATACGCAATATGTGTCTGTGACGTACACGGAAGCACATGTACGTACAAACACACAATTTGTGGTGTGACATACATGGGCGAAGACATAAAATGCATTTACGCTGACGTTAACGTTTATGATGATTATGGATTTGCGTAGTTGTAGTAATTACCCCTCAATATATTCGTCTTTGATTTGTAGCGGAGTAAACATTTTTTATTGTTCAATGAATATTTCAAACTCCATAGGTCGTCATGGAGATGGCAATGGTAGCTGGGAGCTCTAAATGGTCACTTTGACCTAGATTTCATGGTTAAAAAGCATCATTCAACTATGATTCCTTTGATAGTTTAGTAGGTGCCTACCTAATACTACCTATCCATTTATTTTCCTCCCAGTGTGCTAATGACGCCAATTTCACATGTTTTCCATACGAAAGCGCGCCGCTTCGCACGGAGTAAGTTTTAAGTACTAGCAGCTCCGGCGAAATGAGAAATGCCGCTGTTAAAAAATCAATACACATTTCATGGTTAAAAATAATCATGCAATTATGATTCCATTGATGGTTTAGTAGGTGCCTACCTAACACTACCTATCCATTTATTTTCCTCCCAGTGTGCTAATGACGCCAATTTCACATGTTTTCCATACGAAAGCGCGCCGCTTCGCACGGAGTAAGTTTTAAGTACTAGCAGCTCCGGCGACATGAGAAATGCCGCCGTTAAAAAATCCGTATTTCTTGTATTTTCCGCGTATTTTTTTTTTATTGGATCTTAAACATATTTCCGTGTTTTATGGTTTGCTTCTAGGCACTTATTTTTTTTCGAGTGGTGTAATGCTTGACGTTAAATGGGTTGTCCTAAATTTATGCGGACCATAAACTTCGTTTACGCTTTTTTCGTGGCAGTTTTAAAGCGATAAATTCCGCACCAGAAACAAGCTCGTGGAAACATTTAGTCTAATGGCCAGATATGATTGAGGTCTGATGTGTAAAAAGGAAAGCTTGGACGCCGTCCTTGAAAGTTTCGCAAAATAGGGGCATGGATTTAGGGAGGCTTTTTATAATTTTCGGTGCGCATTATCCCAGTCTGTATTTTTTTAATAAACCAAACAAGTGATTCCGAGAAAACCTGCTTGTTAAAATATGTTATTATCTACCATCGATAATATCGACGATGCTCTTTTCATACGTAGTAATCTTGAAAACTATCCCGATAAACAATAGTTTTTTTTTATAGAATGGTGTATAACCTTTTATATTGCTAAGTTGTGGCAAGATCAAGTGAATACAGAGTTTGTATGAGGTGCGACACGATAACTGTTTACTAAAAGAGATATTTACTTTTTTCAATTTTATTTCTATGCCACTTTACATATTCTATAATAATATTTAAATTATAATGATGACACAGATGTAAAATATATTACGGTAGGTACATCGACAGCATAGATCTTATTCCCAAAATACAGCAACAAAATATTTAAAATGTCTCACAAATAAATTCAGCAATAACATTGCCTATGTATAATTCTATATAATTTGAAATAAATGCGAATATACAAAATACACAGCACGTTCACTCGTAATAATGATCTAGACACGTATCTTGTTAGTGATTGTTGAGAATGTATGCTAATATAGTCTTATTGTATTTGCATTCCTTACAGTTGAACATACCTACTATATCCGAAAAAGTATCTTTTACGTGAAGTCGCGGTACAAGCGAGTTTTTGAATGACCAGTCCTGAAATTAATGTTACAGTTTAACGATTTTTTTAAAAGTAATTGTAGTTGGAATATTAAATTTAATTTAAGCCCTGAGATCTATTATCACAATATGATGTAAAGTGAGAACTGGAGTTCTCTCTTTCTAAAACACATGTCTGGCCTTAAGAGAAAGGGAGATAGAACGGGTATTATGAGGAACGTCATTTGGTTCCCGATACGGAACAATTAGTATCGAGAGGTTGCTAAGTAAATTAGGGCTGTCTGTAATATCATTAACAATTTTTATAATAAAAGTTTTAACAATTGCAATTCTTTCATTAAGCAATTATAATATATAGTTTCAATAGGTAATTCAAGTTTATAGTTAACAGATCTTAGAAATTTACGTTATTTTTTTCAATGGAATCGGATTGGATTTTATGGTGAGGGGATCATAATAGAAAATGTATATTCAACTTTACTTCAAACTAAGGAAGAGTATAATAATTTTAGTATTGAAATATTCCTGAAGTCGATATTTCGAAGAATGAAGTCAAGAGTTTTTAAACCTTTATTAGTTAATGAATTTAAATCTATAATTATACGTTTGTCTCTTTGTCCTTACATATGGCATATTTGTTATTTAGTTGTATGTCAAAAATTAATGTACTAAAAGGATGTATCGCTTTAGAATTGTTAATATTGCTGCGAATGGTTAGAGCGAAAATGTTATAAAATATTGTCAAAATATTAAATTAACATAACGAAGCTTCGTGAACGTGACAAGTCCACTATTTGAAAGTCAATAACACTTATTATTTTCCAAGGCAAGACGCCAACACTAAGTTTCTCCCACAAAACGCAGATCTCGAGGCACAAATACTTTTATTTTCAATACACCCAGAGGTATTTTGCAGAATATTCTTAAACAAACTCCTGTTTCTTTTATTTCTCGGAGCGAACGTCTTCTGCAGGGCGGTTTTCATCTGCAGTGAATTTTAATTTCCTGCCAGCAATTGTGCAAATGCTGCACTTAAATCCTCTCCATCCGTTATCTGATCTCCTCTTCACATCCTTTCAACCCCCCCCCCCCCTTTCCCATCCTCCTATAACCCTCACCAACCTCTGGCACCACTCACTATTATGATAGCTGCACTTCGTGTTTTATTTATCGAAGCGACTGTATTCACAAATTTTGTCGTTAATATTTATGGATGAATTTGAAGTATTTGCAATTTCTTTCAGTCAATACTTTCTTTAATTTTAGTTGTAAGCATATTCACTACTTGGAACTCATTATTTTTCACGTACTAATGCTATTCGATCGTTATTAAAATACGACATTCTTTTTTTCTATCACATGCAATTAATTACTTTCCATTTTATGAAATAAATTCTTCCTAACGTATCGATAATCTATGTAAGAATGTCACTGGGTAATATGGGTCAGAGGACAAGTTTTTTTCTTGGGTATTCAGAAGTTGTATAATATTCTGAATTTTAATATGTCAAAACGTTGAAATATCTAAAGCTTGAATTGGCAATACGAGTAATTAATCTGTAAACTACAAAAATTTAATTTTCTTTTTATCTTCAACAACCGAATCTTTCGATTTTAATTTTGTTGGACCAATAGAACAACCATCTAGTCTAAAATAAATAACTTGAAAATAGTTATGAGGCTTTCAAATCGCGATATTACAATAATTTATTTAATTCCACCACGAACTAACAGTTTGAAATTGAAGTATTAATAGAAAGTACAAATAGTTTAGTTTCGAATTTACAAAGTGTCAGTTCGATGGAGCCACAGCCACTGTAGCTGGTAGGTACTGTAGGCACGAGCCAGGGCCAGTACACGAATAGATTTTTAATTAACCCACCCCAGTTCGGTATCAAACTTTTAATAGCTTAAATAAAACGAATCAACTGGTTCGTTTTGCCAGTGGCATTTCCCATATTCGTTTTGTCGATTGGTTTTATAATATGGATTTATGCTGCAGCTATTTGTATACTTGTGGGATTAGTTTTTAAAATATCAACATTTTATCCAAATTTCATGTGTTCGTTTATTGTTTATATACATATATTTCCCTTTTTTGTCGATTAAACAGTTGTAACTAACAATATAATACCATTTCCACACAAGGCTAGGCAGAGAGGATGGACAGCCACACTTCTCTGTTTTGTCATGCACAGTTTTCATATATAGTTTTCTGTTACACCTACTCTTGACTTAATCTCACTCAAGCATTTGATTCACTTCATCTTGCAATGTTTTCTCTCTTCCGCTTGCCCTTCTTACATTCTCACTTCGACACTCGACACAATTCGACACTCCTCCGTACATCCACTCTGCATATCCAAACTATCTAAGCTTCCCTTTCATAATCCTGTTCGCTTACATCGTTATCATCTTTTCATATCTGCTCATTTTTGGCATGATCATACGACATGCATGGCAAGCAATCCAAGAGCTACTAGGAGAGTAATTTACATAATTGCCTTCCGAACGGCATTAGAAAGTAAAAAAAGTCTAGGTATATTAAAAAAAGCCAATTTTTTCCATCCGAAATTAAGTGAACAAAGTAATTCATTATTTATCGGTTAATTAATCAGGATTAATCTTAATATAGTCCTGACGAAGGAAGGGTACTTCCGAAACCGGCCAATCATTATACTAAATTGAAGTGGTTTATAACAAATTATGGCAAGCCGCAGAGTAAATGATTTTTATGAAAATATAGTAATTAAAGTTTATAATTTTTTGACGTGATTATATAGGTAACCATTCTAGTTAAATAAGTAAAAATGTTTTTTTTTCCCCTTTTTTCTTTTAAAAAAAACTTTAACTGTACACATTCACCACTGGGATCGCATTACTATTACATTAAATCTACTTCCGTACTTCCTCTGCCAATGTCATGCCTCACTGCATTAAATTAGAATTGGCATCAGAACTCCTTTGTGGATTCAGTTCGCAGCTGTGCCCGTCGATAATTTCCATCGAAAATATTTCACATGTTAATAATAATAATACTTGGATGATTTGTATAGCGCCGTTTTTGTGAAAAATCACCTCAAGGGCGCTGTACAAATACTCCTTTCTTGAGTTTATCTTATTATGTACATATACAGAAAACATACTTACCTGGTAGGGCACTCCAGATTAAAACGTTAAATTACAATGTTTTGGACTGAGATGATATGACTTTGCACGCACAGGACACATATATTAGAAAATACTGCACATTGCATGACATTGAAGTTACTGTTTAAACCATATTTGTCATTGATATTATATACATTAGAAGGTTATTGGCAAAAGAAGAGTAGGTATTTATTTGAAACATGATTTTATTTGAGATTTTTGATGATAATTATTTACATTTATAAATATTTATAATTATTTGTTTATTAGGTCTCTAATAAGGTTTTTTTTTTGTCAAAAAAGTACAGCTGTGGGTATCACATGTACATTTTTACACAGCATCACCCTCATTGGTGATACATTATACATATTGTCTTATGTTATTGACCGATGTGCTGGTGTATGCAATATGTTTACAAAAGGGCGCTATACAAATCATCAAAATATTATTATTATCCTTCCAACCGTTGGAACATGATTTTATGTTGGATTTATGATTTTTATATTTTTTTTATATATATTTATTTCAAATAATATTACATAATTATAACATAAATATAACGTAATAAGTTAAAAGAAAGAATATTATTTTCTAAGCCACTTTTTTTATTTATATTTATGCATTATCGACCGCTTTCGGTTGAGCTCAACCTTCATCAGGAACCTACACACATAAACTAAATTAAAATACAGATATATATCATAATGAAGACAGTGAAAGTGGGGGAAATAGGCAGTATATCTGAGTAGAACAGGACAGACCATCAGGAGGGTGGTAGAGGGGCAAATAGAGGGGCAGAGGAAGGGAAGGGTAAGAAAGGGAACTTCTTTAAAGATGATATACTCTACTACATATACTCTACTCTGATATACTGTCTCTTTCCCCACTGTCACTGTCTTAATTATAATATATCTCTGTATGTTAATATATATATATATATTTTTATATATATAAATACATATAGAATATTTAATAGTACAGATATAATAGCGAATTACAAAAAAGTATAAATTTATTTTACAAAAAATGCCCAACTCAATAGAGAAAGATTTCTCGTGTTTGAGTTGTGGAGCACCGCCATCTAGCGACAGTAGTAAATAAATAAAATTAATAGAAATAAATGTACATCAAGAATGTAATAAACATAATGTTTGTGAAAGACTAAAAGTACGTGATACTAGAAATGCAACAATAAGGCGCATACAAGGCACAAACATAGTATATTCATATTTCGAAAGACCTGATCGAATATTTCTAGAGATATAGTTAATATGTTTACGTTCCGTTGAGTTCATTCTATTGTTCTACTCTCCATAAGATGAGCTCCAGTAGCTCGTATTTATGGGAGGATTATTTACAAAGAATATTAAAAACTTATTGAAAAACTATACATTTACAAACAATATTAAAAACTTATTAAATAACTGTACATTTACAAACAATATTAAAAACTTATTAAATAACTACAAGCGTGAATCAACAAAATAATTTAGAATAATAATAAAAAATAACCAAATTTTAATTTATATGCTTGATAGTGAAGGATACTGTCATTATCCAAATTCAGGGAGTTAATTTGCTTTTAGAATTGTTCATATTTCATTATTATATTTCCAAGAATATTTACATATTTATTTGATTATATGCTCATCTGGGCTTTTACATGGATTTTAGAATATAATATAAAGAGCTGTAAAAAATTACAAGTATGTAGAGTTTCTAAACCATAAAGTAATGAACAAATTTTTTCAAACGTTTAACAGTGACATAAAATAGAAAATCAAAACAATATTATAACATAAATCATTAACGCTGCATTATTCGAGCTACAATATTTCATATTGTAGGATTCATCAAAGTGCTGGTATAGATGACACTTTACTGTATAAATGGAGTCAGCAAATACATCAACAACACCTCCAAACCTGTTGCCCAGATCATTCATCCTATTAGTTAATTAATGAGACTGATAGTTGTTGTGAAAGTGTTGCAGAAATATGTTACAGTTTGTCTTGTATTCCTCGTCGGTACATTTAATTTAATAGTGGCGAGGATGGCAGGGCTGTCAATTAGGTTGTTAATGATTCCATATAATACAACGAGGTCTGACATAATTCTCCTTTCAGACAGCGTAATCAGATGCAATCGATTCATCAAACTTACATAATTAATATTTGTAATTGTAATTTTGGTTATGGTTAATAACAATCGTAATGAGCATCTTGAAAAAAATATATACGAGTAGTAATTACTAACATAACATTTTTTTCAATTAAAGTGATTACTTTGTGACCTCATTGTCAATTAAATGTTTAAGGGTTATTTTTTAAATAGTGTTTTATGCAAAATAACTCCTAATTATTTAATACAACATTTCGCTTAAGTAATACAGCTTTAAATCAAAACATGAAAATTACGCTATTACTCGAAAACGATGTAGCTTATTAAAACCGCAAACAAAACCTTAAAGTTGCCGGATTTAAAAGCTTTGTCGGGGTAGTTTTTACCAAGTTACCAGTTACTAGTGTTTGTAGTACCTTCGGGGGGGGGGGTGGCCTAGTTTTTGTGACATTTAACTTTACTGAGGGGTAATTCAAAACCGAGGAGTGCTGCTAACTTGACAGAACATTCCCTAATGGTCACTACACTTTTACATATTTTCGACTGTTACTTAAAATTGCTTGGTTGAGCTTTTATTTTGCGCTTGTTTGTATTTTATAAAATTTTATTGAACTTTGAAGTCGATTGAAAATAGTGTATCAAAAAATATTATGTCGGGGTTGCGAGGCTGTATTTTTAATTTTTTAGCAGTAAAACGTATTGAATAGTAGAATGCGCAATTTTGTTGCTAGTGTGAAAAACCGTTAAATATTGTGAATTTGAATACCCTAGTTAGTGTATACTTTCAGTATTTCCCTGGTGAAAGACCACCATTCAAATCGAAACTTTGCTTGAAATGGGTTTAACCATGTTCTATGACCAGATCTGAATATATAGATACTTACCAATCTTCCTCTTTCCTATCTCATTCCCCTACCAACTTCCTTCGGTCTGGCTCCGAGCAGTTAAAACTCTAGTGTATTCAGAAATAGTGTTTTTTAAGATTTTATTTAAATATTTTTTTGTGTACTGTTACCGTGTAATATTTTGCTTCTGAAATCAGTGCCTACTCACTTCAGCTACGGAAGTCAGAACCACTCCTTGTTATATGTGACTAAGATATCACTTTACTCATCCGCAGAAGTCACTTACCTTTTTCTGTCTTCAAAAAGCTCGGCATAAAGAAATACAAGAGTCCTTTGTATGATAACTGATAACATTCGGATCTTCGTCCAACTGTAAATGTCGCCACTTGTGTGCGACATAAACTCCATTCATCTGGCGGTGGCGTTATACCATCCCACTGCCCACCGCCCTCCGCCCACCGCCCGACCCCTCTGATTTCGTATACCCCGGCTCGGACCTTATATTATTATTCTATGTTTCTTTGGTGGGAAATTCGAATTCGGTTATAAAGAAATAGCACTTGATGGTTCAGTCTTAAATTCTTATCCATTGTAAATACTTTCACTTAAAAAATCAACATTCCGTTGATGCTTTAAAATGGAAGCCCTTTGATATGATTCTGACAATAAAATGTTATACTTTTCGGAAAATCTTAAACTTTGTAGGATGACATTTATTTATTTTTTATATTGTACGCGCCTGTTTTTATATTTTGCTTTATAATTTCGAATGACAGTAATGACACAGGTGCAAAACACATCACAGTAGGTATATAAATAAAATAGACAGCCTTCACGAAATACAGCAACTAAATATTTAATTTATCTTAAGGACAAATTCAGCAATAACAATAAGTGTAAGTACCGTTCCAAATAATTAGCAACAGAGGCGAACATATTAATAATTATTAAGGATGTATGCAATAATCGTCTTTTTGGATTCGTATTCCGTAAATTTGCTTGTGTGTCCGAGCAAAATCACAGTAGATCGATGAGTTCTGGCGTCATTAAAATTTGCACAGTTTTTTTTATGGCTGGAATATCTAGGTTAACTTAATTATTTTCAACATGCAACGCTTTTTTCTCCGCGAACTTTAATGTCGCTTCGACTGGTTTGCCCAATACTAACTAAAGCCACCGTTTCATAAGATTCGACCATCCGGTCGTCCTTTCCTAAGAGTCAAGCCCACCAGCTTTACAAAAGAATGACCGGATGGTCGAACCTTTCGACGCGGTGACTTTAGTTAGTATGGGGAAAAACAGTCTTGTGGGAGGCCCATATCGCTTTGAAATGTTTGAAAAAATAAGACAAAACACTACATTGCTTACTCGACATTTTTCAAAAAAAAAACGAGAAAGTAGTATCTTCTGGTTATTTACAAAGTTACAATAGTTAATTTTCTACTTTGATACCACAACGACGTATATGTTGAATTTCATTATCAAAGGGTTACTGAATGATTGTGTGTTTACTTATTATCCAAACTGGATTATTTTGGAACGTAACCCTTTTCATGTTAAGCGAGGTTGAGATCAAACCAAAAACAATGTTTTACCATCAAAGTGTATTTCAATAAATAATTCACACAAATACATCAAATCCTCAAATGCCATAAAAGGCAATTAAAAACACAAAGGTTTAATAACGGTTTTCTGTATAAAAGTATTTCAATTTGTACGCAGTTATGTAACAACCTGCAGCACACAGCCTATCATACACTTATAGGGGTGTAGTATGACTAGTAAAGCTTTGCATTTAATTGCAGATATTTATTATTTTGGAGATTTTGTGCTGGAGGAAAATTCTCGGGATTCCATTAAAAGCCAGGCGCACCAATTTATCAATTCTGCAAGAGCATGGCATCCACAATAGGCTATCAACTGTCAGCCTACAGCGTATCCCCAACTTCTTTGGACACGTTGCTGGCCAAACCGAGAACTCTAACCTAGAGAAGCTCATGGTCACTGGCTATGTGGAAGACAGGAGATGAGAGCAAAGCGAGCGTCGGTGTCCGCAGCTCTCCACGCAGCGCAGAATCGCGAGGAGTAGGGGAGCCTTGTACACGATGGTGATTGCAGTGGGGATCACGATCCTCAAAAATATTTTCGTTTGGCAGTTTATTTATAAAGAAACAAGGCAAAACATAATTTACTTAACGCATTTTTATTAATGTATATAATTTTGATCTGTGAATTATACTTTTTTTATTTATTTAACATCTAATACATGCTTATTTCGACACATGCATTTCAGATATATAAAAGCATCGCCTTTTTTTCCTTAATAAAATAAGTTTTAACCTAAAATTGCTTTAGGATATGTTGTAGAATCGTCATCATTTCCTTTCAGGAATTACCAATAATTTCTGGATACCGTTCGGTGAAAGTAAAAAAATGTATTTGGATCGTTGTGCTTTTTTAAACTTATCTTCCCGTGAGCCATCATAGTATTGTCATTTAAAACGTTTTAAACGATCGCAGCGCCCTCTTTTTTTTCTACCATAGAATGTCAGACTGTACTAATGGGTAAGTAGTATCTACCATGCCCCACATGTAATACGCCCTTATATTATGTAACACGCTCTCTAAACCTCCCCTCGTGTCTAATAATCCCTTTCGGACTTTCGCCACCATATCATAACGGCTGTTATTACTCGGTTCCGAGAAACGAGCTCGCCTGCATCGTTAGTCTAAGGTTTTCATGGAGTATGGTGTGATTGGGCAGATAAATTTATGGGTTAATTGCCGATTTCCTCTTAATGGCAAAAAGCCTGCGAGAGCGGTGCTTCCCTGCCAAGTGGTTTCATTTTTAAAATTCTTGGTAATTTTTTTAATTACATTGGAACTCACTTCACAATGCTTTAAATAAATATTTTTTTGTGGGTAGGTTTCTATTTTTGTAATTTTAAAGAATCAGCCATTAAACAAAACCATCGTGCTGAGCAAAATTTGATAAAACGCTAATATTAATGCAGTTTTGATGATTTCGAAATTCAGTAATTCGTTGATCAGCTATCAAGCATTATGTTTGTCGATGACAAAAGATGGTTGATATCTGAAATGGGTTCTCGCTGCGGTTCCAGTTACCGGTGACCGATGAGGAATCGGTTATTTTTCCAGTTACTTTTGGAACCGGTTTCTCAAAAAGTAAAAATCGTAGAGGTGGGGGGGGGGGGGGTGCAGAATTTTTGTGATAGAAAACTTGCTCCTCATAATTTTTTTAAATATATTTTCACTTTTAATAAATATTTTATTTAGAGAAATATTACCTACCGGTTCCAATAACAGCAGAAGGAACCGGTTCCGAGTAACCGGGACATCAATATCGACCATCTCTGGTTTGACGGATGATCAAAAACAGACACTGGCCGAGAATGGGCAGTTAACGAGCCATTATTTGAGGTGGTAAAAGAGAAGTTCAAACACCCTGGCTTTATTCGATTAAAAGTTAATATCGCATCTGGGCTGTTTATTAAATCCTCCGAAATTTGTGTGTATTTAAAACACGAGACAGGGAATAAATCACTAAATGACTGAAAATTTATTGAAGAGTTTATTAATTTAGTATTTTATTCCCTTTCTAAACCACCAGACCGAGCGCGAGGGGCGAGCGGCGAGGCTTATAACTGTTAGTAAAAATCTATAGCCTCTTTAAGATTTTATTATTTATGAGCTAGTAATATGTAGATTACCTAATATTTATTTTATATTTTTGCGATTTCTATAATTTATTTTAGAATATATTTCACACAAATCTATTAAATGTATGAAAAAACCAATTCGTACATCCCAGGCGCTAGTGTAGCATTTCGCCATCAAATCAGAACCTGAGCGTATTGTCAATCTAGGGTATTCGGTATTAATTATTATTTCTCAATTATTTGATTTTATTTTAAGAAATGTTTATTTATTATTATTGTTTATTTATTTCTGGTTATCGAAATGTGTACAAATGCTTGTGCACGTGGCGTTAGGGAAATCTCGTTTTTTTCTTCATAAAAAGAATACGAAGAAAAAAAAATCATATTATGTAACTCTGGATACTGCGAAAAAAACCGCCTTGCGAGCATGATACGATAGCATCAATGAAATTAAAAAGCCTTTTAATCCTGCATGAAGGATGGATAATCTATTCCCTATTCACTGAACATCTTCCGACCATCAGATCCGGTTGAAAGGTTTTAGGGAATAAGCCCCGAGCCGTCCCCTTTGAAATAATTCAGGCATTACTTATGGGGTATGGCGGTATGTGCGATACGTCTTCCACGTTACATCATTTGGTTCACCAATCAGAGTTTTCAATGTAAAAGTCTAAATTTACATTATTCAAGTCAATGACAGGTTGACATCTACAACGTCCCTCAACACAAGCGTTCGCACTTTTGGTAAAAGTTCTTATCTATAAATCGCATAAAAATCGAAATTGTAGCTCTGCTTCCCTGATATGAGTGCATTTTTCTATCGATTTCCATGTTTTAATATCTATATTCATTACTAGCGGATGTGATGCTGACCCGGCCTTCCTCGGGATTTTTTTTGGAATAAAGTTATGAAGTTGTGAATTCTTGCTTGTCGTTTGTGTGCCATAATTTATTTGACAGCGAAAGTAATGCCTTTGACGACTATCACTATCTATAAATAAGGAAACATTCATTTGAAAATTTTCTTTCATTCCAAATATTTATTTTTTGAAAATATATCTAAATGATAATGTTCTTAAGTAGGTACCTACTTTTGTTTTCCATTTTTAAAATATTCATCCCAAACAATATATGTGGCTAACCAGAGTGGTATATCTATGGGCTAACCTCGATGAAACATGCGGGCTCTATGTTTTTCATGCCAATTTCAAAACGTTATAGCAACACTCTTACACGTTGGATTTCATTCAAACTACTCTCTAAACCTTCCCTGTAATAATAAGAACAACTCAGCGAAACCGGTAAAATAATTTTAGAGAAAATCGAAACATTGATTTTATATATAACATAATTATTGGAAAAAATATCAATAACTCTCAATGAAGATATGAAACAGCAGAAGACAAAGAAAATAAAAAATAACGGTTGCGACTGAGACTCGAACTCAGAACTTCTACTCTATCTGGGAGTAACATATCTGCCAATTGGGCTGCCTAGACCTTAATGAGTTCCTTAGTTTTGATCAATCTCATACTCTCCCTAAGAATTACTAATATTATTTTCTATTATTTCCTTGTATAAAGTGCAAAGTTCTGTGTATAATTGCACTCATAGATAGTGTCTTAAATATAAAAATTCATTTTTATTATTAACACCTAATGCCATTCTACAAAGTCAGTAAATCTACTTATGTTTCATATTTTATTTTATTCGGTAATTAACATAGCAGTAAGGCAAAGTTGATAAATTAATTATGTTTCAACGTTATTTTCTGGACTGCATAAAAAGTTGAGAAGTGTTATATTCAATCCACCATACAATTTATATAAAATAACGTGGTTTAAAACAAATTAACGCATTTGTATTGAAAGGCATTTTACGAATACGATGGTTTATAGGTTGGAGGGTCATTATGTCCGAAAACACATTGTGTTACGAATATAGTGTGAACTTCGTTATGGACATTTGTCTCGTATAAAGGGGACTAAAATTAGCCAATATACTCGTATGTTAAGAATATATTGATTTTAGGAAATAAGGAACTCCAGTTCGTTTTTTTTTTCTTTTATCAATAATGACGTTCAAATTTAAATACCAGTATATTTCGTTTTTTTTTTTAATGTTAGTTTTCATGTTTAAAATAATTTTCACAGTTCCAATTTTTCGAAGGCTGCCAAAACGCTCCAAATCTATGGCTGGTCGGTTTTGATCAGTTTTGAGGTTAGAATATCAATTGTCAAAACAAGGGTGAGCCTTACCGTACATAATTGTATATTCTATTCATTGTATACCATAAATAACTAATAATAAGAAATAAGATTTCATGCCTTTTTAGAAACTTCAGCTCAAAGAATAATAACAGTGTTGAGTATTAACATTATCATAAAATCCGTATTGATAATTGGTTTGATCATGAACACTCTGATTTCTTTCATGAATAATAGTTGTTTTTATTGAACAACAATTATAGAGCTTAAAGTCACCAAAATTGTGTTAAAATTTTGCCGAAACTGAAAAAATACATATTTATAATACTATTTCGACCGGTCAGTGGCTGAGTTGGCATCGCGTTTGGGTCTCACCCAGACGTCGTGAGTTCAATTCCTCGCCTGGCTAAGTCCTCCATTTAGGCCACATACAACATCTTCCGCTAACTGTGATGGGAGTACGAGATTTTCAAATATTGTCAGGTTATTCGTAACCAGGGAATATTTTTCTATCTTTAAAAAACAAAAAAAAAGCCAAACAAAATAGAAAAATAAAAAATTTATTACTAATCCAAAAACAGAATGCTCACGTGACGTCATATGTTCCAAATACAATGGTACCAACGTAACACGGTTTTTCAATGAGCTGATGTGCTATTCACTTTTAAATAACGATTTATAAATTCTACGTATAATTATATATAATAATAGTTATATATTCAGGATCGACGTTTGCTGATGTATATGAATACATATATTTTAATTTCATTATTTTTTTCACCGGAGTTCCTTATTGGTAGAAGATGGATGGCATTTTTTATAAGTTTTTTAAAAATATTTTTCAATTGTTTAATTAGAAAAATGATTTCAAATAAAGTCTTTAGAATTTCGAGCCAAGTCGGGTAGGAACTACTAGTTAATCATATAATTGTATAATTGGTAGTACGAAGCTGTACGCCAAATGTTCCGTTTAGCAACTTTTTAACCTTTCATGGAAAAACTCATTTGTCTCCCACTCCGCTGGAACCAGAACATGCACATTAAGAACTGGTGTCTTGTGTCACCTGAGGGTGAAGTGTCGGGAATAGAGTGGGGGGCTTTTGTCATGGCAACTCCCCGCCCCCCCTCTCTCCATGCGCCTCACACCCCTCGCCGTCGACGTCGCTGCCCGGTACACTGGCGACAATGGAGTGCTAATGAGCCGGCTCCCATTATTTCTCGCTCGCTTTTGTGTCGACTGTACGTATAGTCGGTCCGACTCCTCAGCGTTCAAAGTTCACACTGTATAACTGTATACCAATATAACAACGTGGAAATCGGTAGTAGGGATTTCGTTAGAAAGTTTATTTAATTTTTTTATCGTTTGAAGGTGATGCTTGGAAATCTTCAACGATATTTTGAAGATTTAAAACTTTTAGAAGTATGCAATCTATCCCCATTTATGACATGTAACCTTATTTTTTCCTTAAAATATACATGTATGTATATTTATTTAATTTAATTACATATATCTGTAATTTTTTGTTATCGGTGCTGTCATATTCTGCCGTCGTACGTAAAAACGCAGTATCTTCCTTGAGACTCCTGAGGAAGACACTGCGTTTTTACTTACCATGGCAGTATTGCTCATCTCACTAGGAGTGAAACGTCTGTGTTGAGATGGCAATTTGCAAAAGTATTTGTTGTTTGTAGCCAGGTTATGATGTTTACATGAAATTGACAAAATTATCAAAAAACATGAAACTAATGAAAACCCTTCTCATAACCAGAAAAAATACTACATACTCGTGTATATATATGCATATTGAATTATCGAGAAGGGAAAGATTCAGTGAAATCGTACAATTATATAATGGCAATTGTCACACTGCTTTAATGTGTGGACTTTAAAAATCGTTGTTGAAGACCTTGTATTATATAACGGCAATTGTCACAGTTGAGGAACAACAATCATGAAGTGCTTTAATGTGTTCATTCCTGGACTTTAAAAATCGTTGTTGAAGACCTTGTATTATATAACGGCAATTGTCACAGTTGAGGAACAACAATCATGAAGTGCTTTAATGTGTTCATTCCTGGACTTTAAAAATCGTTGTTGAAGACCTTGTATTATATAACGGCAATTGTCACAGTTGAGGAACAACAATCATGAAGTGCTTTAATGTGTTCATTCCTGGACTTTAAAAATTGTTGTTGAAGACCTTGTATTATATAACGGCAATTGTCACAGTTGAGGAACAACAATCATGAAGTGCTTTAATGTGTTCATTCCTGGACTTTAAAAATCGTTGTTGAAGACCTTGTATTATATAACGGCAATTGTCACAGTTGAGGAACAACAATCATGAAGTGCTTTAATGTGTTCATTCCTGGACTTTAAAAAACCGTTGTTGAAGACCTCGTATTGCATTGACGAATGGTCTCATCAAGCCTGCAACTGGATTAATAAGAGTTATGAATTAAAAGTCCCTATATTTTTCTTGGTCCTTATTATCCCCTGTGCACAGAGTGTGAGAGGATCGTTATTCTCCAAAATTCGCGAAAGGGGAAAGGTCAAAGTAATGTATTTCGTGCTATTAATTATTTCTAATTTTGAAACTGTCAATTCATGGTGGAATTCCATATTAAAATGATTTTTTTTTTATTAAAAAACCTTTGTAACTTTTTTCCACTTATTTTTTTTCGACCGGACCGGTTTCACCTATCACGGGCGCCAGTCTGAAAGATGCCCGTGATAGGGTGAAACCGGTCCGGTCGAAAATAAATAAGTGGAAAAAAGTTACAAAAGTTTTTTAATAAAAAAAAAATCATTTTATTTCGTGCTAGTTTAACGACATCCAATAACTCTACATTGCATATTATATCAAGCAAGATTCCATGATAACTGATCCCCCGATAGTTGCCCCCCGACAGTTGGCCCGCTGACAGTTGATCCCCCGGACAGTTGATCCCCGGGACATTTGATCCTCTAAAGGTTTATTTCTGCTGTACGTCCTCATTTTAAAGTAAGTATGCAGAGAGGATATTCGGCCGTATAACCAAAGTCGATATACTTACATCTGCAGGCGTCTTGAGTGGAAACCCATTACATAAAATATTTTAATAACAATAAACCTAACCTATGCCATCTTTGGGGATGCTGTGAAGAGGGACTTTTTAGGTAAATGGTGGGTAGGAATCTGGGGGTCAATATATCCATTGACATACGTATAAGGTCGGGAGAGTCAGGCTGGAGATGTCTAAAGGTCTCCCTCAACCAGTCTCTCCTGATCCGGCCCGCTACGCAGTAGGTGGGCAAACGCATCTGCCGCCAAGACCTAGATAAATCTCACCCTATAAACCCGGGCACCGAATTCAGCGAACCACTTGGAGTGACCTAGGAATGGCGGGGTATTGGTTATCCAATAAATGGTTCCCGGGGCGGAGGTACCCATATCCTCCTCCCAAAATTTAAGTAGATATTGCGTATTTCACATTACAGACTGCATATGTCAAAGTCAATACTGTCAAAGTTTTGCTATTCGCCGACGATATTAAATTATATAGAGAAATAACTGATTCAAACCACTGTCAAATTCTTCAGTTTAATATTGACATGCTAGATAACTGGTGCTCACAAAACAATTTATATCTAAATGGTGAAAAATATTAAACTCTAACCTTTTCCAGAAAGAAAACGTCTCTCTTTTTTAACTATTCAATAAATCAAATAAATCTACAAAGAGTTACAGAAATGAGAGATCTCGGCATTATAATGGATGAGAAACTAAATTTCACTGCTTACATTCAACAAATTGTAAATAAAGGTATGAAAACTTTAGGATTTATATTAAGAACAATAAAAAAATTTCAATCGTTACAAGTAATAAAATTGTTGTACATATCCCTAGTTAGAAGTTTAATTGAACATAATTCCATAGTGTGGTCGCCTTTCTACAAAATACATATTCACAATGTTGAAAGAATTCAAATAAAATGTTTGCGTTTCATAAATTTTAAAGTAAACATACCTTTAGAGCACATAAATTACCCATCTTTAATGAATATTTTAAATATTCCAACATTAGAAAACAGACGGAAAATTAACGACCTAACCTTTTTACTAAAATTGTTAAACTGTAAATTAAATTGTTCTGAACTCCTGCATTTAATAAACTTGTACATACCCAATCGAACTACAAGACAGACATTAACTTTCTACATATCTTTATCCCGTTCTAACTATAGTTTGAATTCACCAATTCAACGCTTACACAGTATTGGTAACAAATACTTAAATGATATGGATGTATTTGACAATAATCTAAACTTGGCAAATTTCAAAAGGAGGATGAGTGATTTGTTTCTGCCTTGTTTATAAATTATTGTTAACTACAACTTTTTACATTATTTACTTATTTGTTATCAATGTCAGTATTGACTTGGTGGATATTGCACTAGTTATTTTTTATTTTTTCTGTTACTGTGTATTATTAGTTTTTGGTGCAGTTACTGTAATGTGTTTTGCACCTGTGTGACTATTATAACTAACTAAATATGTAAAAGCCCATATAGGGCGTATATAATATAATAAAAATAAAATATGTAAATAGGTATGTCGTATTTTGTTATTCGGCCGTCTATCCTCACTGCATACTACTTCGGAGATTCAGCATTATTGTTAGTAAAAATATTTTGTACAGCGGATTTCCACTTAACAGTACAGCAGAAATAATCATTTAGGGGATCAACTTGCAAAGTGATCAACTGTCCGGGGATCAAAGATCGCACCGGGATGGGAATACCCCTGAAATACAAGAAGAATCAAAGAATTTGTGCTCTGATGAAGTTTTTTTCCACAGTTTAAATATTATTTTACCATTAAGAGGGTTCTGTAGGACTTCGCCAGATTCAGAAAATAATATCATTAGGTTAAAATATATTCTGCTATTAGCATAACGTATTTTATTGATTCGGATTGTAGATATTTCCATGGTCCTGCTGGATTGTATCGTATGTGGGTAGATTATTCCAAAATTATTTCATTTTGCTTACTGGAATTCCGTCCGTGTTTAAAATTAGCGATAATAATAATGCTCCCATAATTTGTTTATCAAATCCGTACTTCCGTTAGCTTGGGTAATTCTAAAATTCATACCGTACGCAGATACCTTTGTCTACTCCACAATGAACAAAGGACCTCCACACACTCGTTTTCCATAACACAGAGTCTACACTTTTGTTCTTCCCTGTGTGTGCCCAACATTCAAATTCGGATCTTATTATGTCTCTAAAACAAATTTACACACAGTGTCGGCATAAACATAAACCCTTTAGTGGGTGAGATATAAATCAGCGGGGCTTAGGTGCGCTACATACATTATATTCTGTATTTCTATATATTACAGGGGCACGAAACATTTTGGAAAATAAATTCATTACCATTGACAAAAACAAAGAAAACTCAACTTCAACGCACAAAAATCAGTATCCAGCTCTATGTCGTATTTTCATTTACAATTAGTACCTTCAACTCTTTTTTTATGGTGAGCATTTATCGTGAAAATAAAAAGAACATTTAAAGGGTTTCATTTCACTAAACGTAAAATATGTCGATGATGTGATTTATGTTAGGTACTACATTTTTTTATGTATTATTATTTTTTTATTATTATCTCAGTATCGTTTTCCAAAGTTAGGTTACCTTGTATTAAAAAGTCGAGTGCCTTTATTTTACGTGTTTATGTGTTATACAATAAACGAAAACTGCAATTGTATATTTACAGATAATGAAAAAAAATACCTACAAATATGTCTACATTAGATTTTTTATCTTATTTCGTAGCATTCTTTGGTATCTACAGTAATTACTGTGTCGCATGCAATTTTTTTAAGGTTTTAAACCTATTTTTCGATTAGTTTGATATTAGAAGATTGTTTCATGCTGCTTTGTTTATCATTCATAACTTAGTTCTCAAAGCATGTCATAGTCGAAATGCGAGTCATACCACGCTTTTAAGCGAGAGCTCATTGTATTTTTATCCTGTTTTTTTTAAACAATTTAATGTGTGTGCTGCCGATCGCGTACCGCAATTTTCGCACCTCTGCCATGGGAAGCGGATATCTCCCTGACCCTTCACCCTGCCCAGCGTAAAAATAAACAAGCTATTCGATCCCTGCCAATGACTCAATGTTTCCCACCCCTCCATGGCGCATTATCTCTGAACTGTCAACGCGAATGTGGCTATGTTATTTTTAACCTGTTATATATCTGTTACTGGCTTTTGTGTGCACTTACGATAACAAATATTTATTTTCACGGATCTCCTGGGATCACAATGAATTAACCTTAAGAATTAAAAGAAACCATTCTATTTTAGGTAAAGCCTCGATAACTTGAGTTTTTACCAAAAAAAAAGTAATGTTTCTAATTCAAATATTTTTACAAGAGAAAAAATACAATTCAAAAAAGTCCCGATAAACTACTTTTTTGTAGTTTGTCTAACGGGAGCTTGTTATTTAAAAAATAAAATTTACAGACAAGGTTACAAAATATGTAAAATAAAAACATTAAAAAATAAATATATATAAAATAAAAAAAACATGTAACAACTTAAAACATGAATATTTATCAAGAATATTACTGTAAAATATTTCTGCAAAAATATATTTAAAAAAATCAATAAATTAAAAACATAAACGAAAGCAAAATCATAAATAAAATAATTTCTCCTTATTTCTAATACAAATAGCTTCTTTCAGCTAGCCAAGTTTTCAATGTGTTTATTAATGGTTTAGTTTTAATACAGTTTTTATTTCAACGGGTAACATATTTATACAACTAGGAATCATGTGTTCTAAAGTTATTTGTCCATATTTGTTTTTATGCTTAGGAACCATTAATCCTTCACCAAAATTGAGACGAAATAGATAAAATGTGCTTTATCTGCCTTTGGTTTTTCGGACAAGAACCCCTAATTTCTCACTGGTGTTATACATAGTAAAAATATCTCAACAAAACAAAAATCTAGCGCCCTTTTGTGAAGTGTTCCTACATGGGTAATTGAAAAAGAATGAAAAAAAACTACAAAATTGAAGTGATTAACCTATAGAAGTGTATTGTAAATGTGCCCGTTTGCTCTTATTACTTCTGGTTGAATTGATCAAACATTTTCAACTATCGAAATTCTTTATTGAATAAACTATTATTTTCCTTGACCGGTCTGAGGCCTATTTTTCAAAATATTTATGTCATTTCTTTTTCAAATCGATATGGATCCATCTTTTTGAGATTTTTTGTTCGGTGTTTACAAAGAGGCATCCTCGACTAAAATTCGATGAAACCTGACTACGAACTACTAGTAATATATTCAAAAACAAAACATGCCAATACTTGCCAAAATTTAATCCGAACAGATATTGTGTTTCCTGGAAGACTCCTTTTATGGTAATTTCTACTCTGTCGCCATAATCAAATTTAGTTAAATTTGTGATTTTTGTGAAATAACTGCCTTTTTGCCTATGTATCAAGTGACTTGATGTCTGAGATAATAATGTTACGTAAACAATATCCTAATATTTATTCATTAGATATTATATTTTATCGTTTTAGCCTCCAGTGGATTCTCGGTAGCAACGTCTTTCAGCAGTTTTTCAGCCTTCTTGAAAGGATTCAATAATGAGATTCATTCTTGGGTCATGACCTTGTCAGTCGCCTACTGAATAGTCAATTCTACTAATAAATAACATCCGAATCCCCGAAGCCTCTGGCAAAAGAATAAAATAATTGACAGCGCCAATATATTACTTCAAAATCGTCAATATTCGTTGCCCGCGCTTAGAGACATTTCTTTGGGCTCTCTTGAAAATTTTAACCATAGATTAATGTAATGCGCAGAGTGGAAAATCTATGCTATTCAGTCCGGAGATAAATTTCATAGTATAAATCGCAAACTCGGGGAAAGTCTCTGAAAAATACCGAAATTGGTATAAAATAAATTTAATAACAAAATGTCTCAAGATGAATCTACTTACCTTAAGAGGAACGGCTGCGCAGCCTGCTTCATACAAAACTTAATTTTGGATTTGATGCCAAAATACTCACCATATAAAAGTATAGTAAATATCTATTACGGATTAGAAGTAATTTATTTATTTTTGTTTTACATTATGAAATATAGACCATTAAAGGAATTGATTTTTCGCGATTTTAGAGGCACCTTCAAGAATTATTTGGGGGCTAACGGTGATTAAAAAAAATTACCCCGTCTACTTTCTAAACTATAATGAAATATAAATAAATAAATAAAACCTATTAAAATAAGCATAACGGACTTTAAATTAAATTAAGAATTACCAATTTGCGTTGAAACACAAACTTGCCGTAAATAATTTAAAATATCGACCCAAAAAAACCCTTTTTTTAATGTTTTGTTTTTATATATGTAATCATTTACTAGCAAATATATATATATATAGCTTCTTTCAGCCAGCCAAGTTTTCAATGTGTTTATTAAAGGTTTAGTATTAATACAGTTTTTATTTATATATATATATATATATATATATTATTTAATACGACAAACCCGCGAATAATTTTCTAAGTTGCCTCTAAAATTATGAAAATTGACTTATTTCATAGGACATACTACTAAACTTTCAACATTATTTTGTTTAACATTAATTCCTTTCCATGTTATATTATTATCATGTTAAAATTGTCATTTTATGCAAAATGCATAAATCTTAATGCATACTTTTTTTTATTCTTAAATTTTTATGTGAACACCACCCAATAGTCCCATCTGCCCGAAGCCAGTGAGACTGTGGCATCCACAATCGGGTTTTATTATGAGGCTGAAGGGAGTGGAGAGGGGAAGGAAATCGGAAATAAGAAGGTTGGGAAGTACCTGGCTATGCAGACCTCAGTAACATACGAGTACACATTCTGACCTCACCATTTGTTTACCGTAAAAAAATAACAAGCCATTCTACGACTCCCACTGTTGTTCGTACCGCCCATGGCTTTCCTCGCCTTTCCACTCGTCCTCTATACTCTATAACTATAACGTATTTCCCGACCGTCATATATTCAGGTCGTGATCGATAGCTGTGTTGTTATTCGAGCACAGAAATAACGAGGATATGCTCGAATGGCCGCCATAAATATCGCTTTGGCCCGTCTCTGCCAGCGGGTGATGTTTCCATGGTAAAGATCATGTCGTTTTTCATGCGAATTTATCTATGGTTCGGATAATCTCGTTGCGTATTGACGTCTTTAGATAAACGATTGCCTCGAATCCCTCAAGCTTTGTATTTTCCCGATCCTTTTATTTAAATTACTCTGACTTAGTCTTTCTAATGAAAGCGGGCACCAATCGCTTCGATTACAAACGCACACGAATCTCTATACCTACATCAATTTGTGTTCGTTTGCTAACGTTTAATGACGGCCTCCATGGTCGAGGGGTAAGGCTCTCGACTACGAATCCGAAGGTCGCGGGGTCAAATCCCGGCGTGCGCAAGTAAATTTTATTTAATTAATTTGTGCCGTTTTAGAATTAATTCATTTAAAAAAATAGTATGTTGTGTATTTGCGCACGTTCCAGAGTGGAAGATACTCTCAGTATCGCCCTGGTGAAAGACCACTATTCAGAATTGGAACGTTGCTTCAAATGGTTTTTAGCCTTGTTTGATGACCAGATCTGAATAGCCAGGTATTTCTCCACCTTCCTCTTCCCCTTCTCCTTCCCCTCCCCGATACCTTCAGCCTCACAACATTCCCCAATTGGGGATTCCATAGTCTCACTGGCTCCAGACGGTTAGGAGCAGTTGGGATTCTTGTGCGGTATTCATATAAAAAAATATGTATATAAAAAAATTAACCAGTTTTTTTTTACCTATTCTCATCAAAGCAGAACATTTAGCATAAAAATGAATCGTTTCACTCGATATTTTGTAAAATTGCACGCATGTGGATAGAGCTGCCGGCTATCGTGTTTCATCCCTCATTTCGGTGGTGGTTTGACATAACCGGATAAGTACATTTTTTTATTTTCATTTTAGGTTGGCAGTAAAATGGATACATTTAATAAAGTTGAACTAATTTTTTTCATTAGTGTGGCACCACCTAGATAGTCAAATTGTATTTGAAATTTCTTCTACAAATTAAATTTTATCACATTCGAGTTTGACGGTTGCTCATTAAAAAAAACACTCAAAAACAACGTAATTCGATTATATTAACATTTTAAAATTTAATCTTTATATTAGATTTTTATTTAATAAATGCGTCATTTGATGCATATATTTCAGACATACAAAAGGTCGCATTTCCTTCTTTGCAAAGCGTTAAATAATAAAATAGGTTTTAACGTAAAATTGTCTAATAATATAATGTAGAATCATCTCCTTTCGGAAAGTACTACTAATTTTAATATATATGACTAATGTGTTTTTTTAAAAGTACTTTTATTATCCTATGAGGCATCTTAGTGTTGTCGTTTAAAACCTTTTAAGCAATCGCAGCGCCCTCGATTTTGTCTACTTTAAAATTACAGACCGTATTTATTTTAAATTTAAAAATGTTTTTAGTTACTGACGCATTTATTTTGGATTGGTAAAATCCTAATATTTGTATTTAATTTGAAAACGCCCTAAAAACCATGATCACGTGATAATATGTATCAATCATAACGGTTAGTTAGATCAAATATACTATGAAATGACAATACCCGAGCCGCTAGAGGCGGTCGTGTAGCAAGTTGCCAGCATTTTGACAAAGCTACCCGTGTATGACTGTATTGCTGTTGTAATAAATATTTTATTTTCTCTGTAATCAATTAGGACAGTGCACGACCAGCGAGGCTTTAAATGCTAATACAATCCTAATAGCCTCTTTTAAAGAAACATATTACATGCATTAGCAAAATGTGAGTAAAATCATATGTAGGTCACCTAATATATTTTTTCATTTTTTTTATTTTTCGATTTCTGTAATTTATTGAGGATATGTTTGACAGAAAATCTATAAAAATGTATGGTAAAACCCAATTCGTACAACCCGGGCCGCTAGAGGGCGCTAGTGTAGCATGTTGTCATCCCAATGTATGGTTAATGTCAAGAGCTGCGAATTAGTATATTTCTACGTTATTTGGTTGAATCAAAACATGTCGGAAGATCTTATCATATGAAGATACCTTTTTCCACTTATCGGGGTTATTCTCAAACAACACCGATTTTATCTGAACCTCTATAAGACCTGCATTTACAAATATCAACCTAGTGCCACTGCTTCAACCCGCTACACGATGTCCCCCAACCGTATTGTCATATATGTTTCCTAATTCTACAATGTACAATATGCAAAGTATTCTTGTGAGGTCTTAAAATCTTACTTAATAAATTTGGATGTTTTAGAGTTTTGTTTATTTATTTTTATTAAGTGCCAACATTACGAGAATGTATTGAAAGGAACTTCCACCCTATAATCCTTATTTTCTTATCTTCTCACCTATATCATATTAAAAACGCAATAATAACCTGAAATCTACATAAATAAAAATTCTGTTTACTGAAAACAAGGCCTTTTACAATATTATATAATGTACAGTATATTCTGTTAAATTATATACCCGTTCCTCGTATTAACTTCAATTTAAATATTTGTCGATAAAAAATCCCTCTGGATAAAATTAAAAGATTCCAATGATATATAGTTCCCCAGAGATGTTTCGTATTATTTCAGCAGAGTATATCCAGATAGAATAATTAATTATCAGAAGAAGCTACTTTATTTTTTATGCAATTCTTTTAACTGAAAGAAACTGATGTATTTTCGATTGGTAAAAACAAGTGTATAGCCTCGAGGTTAAAAAACACGTAGATAGCTATTTAATTTGAATAGGTGTATATATATACAAAGAGGTTGGAATATTTGGAATAACGTTTCGAGTTTGACTAACTGAATGATATTGAGTTGAATATCTCGAAGTATCGGTGGAGACTTGTTGAAGAAAGGGAAGCAGTAAGAGCGTGAGAGCTTCTAACCTAAATACATTGAAGAGGTAATCGAAATACTCGATGGATATAAACGCTCACTTCGAAAAACATAACCTCCGGGAGTCGTTGATAATATTAAATTAGAGAATTTCTAAACGCGAGTGATTTGTATTTTTTGTTTGTTTCAATAAACTCCACTTGGAGGGAAGATCATCTTCGACGTTGCTGTGTGGAGGATATTTTCTGGAAAGAAAGGAGAAAACCTTGGTATTGACGAGACCTGTATTGTAGGAGGAAAGAAGATAAAAATCTTTTGTTAAAAAGGCTCATTCTCACGAAAGAAAGATCATTCGCTTAATGTACCGGAGTCTCTTCCGGATCTGCACTGGTGTCGACTCAATGAATAGTGTTTGTTCGTGCACCCCTTCCATTGAAATACCGGTACGATAAACACAGAATTCCCACCTGTTTTCTGAAGGATTGAATATTTTCAAAATTTCTAGCATAATATAATAAGGCCCTATGTAACATTTGTGGCTTGCCGTGGGATACGCCCGTTAAAGATGTTTCACGGAACGCACTAGTATTACCTTTTAATATTAATCCTAGCCATGAGATAACAAACACTCTTTTAAATATGATTCAATGCCATACTCACACAAATATAAAACTTATCACAGCGTTCACCAACATGAAACACGTTAACACCACAAACTACACATATCAAAAATACACTCGACAAAATACTGGCTGAAATTATTGGAATACATTGCCTACATCAAATATAACAAGTTGCCGAGGAATTGAGACATGTGTGCGTTGTTATGTATTTTCATTGCATCTGTATGTTTCGAACCAGTACATTTATTTATGTTATTTTCTTGTTTATATATATTTTGTTTTTATATTTTCATATACATAAAACCTAATACTATGTAGCAATAATCAACAGTCCCATAATGAGTTGAATTGATAACTCAAAGTCGTTAAATGTCTGACTTGACATTTAAAAAAAAATGTATATTTGTAATATTTTTATTTACTATTTGTGAATTAACAATCAATGCGGACATTAAAAAGTTCTGTTGTTTTTTACATCTACATATTTCTACATTACCCATGCTGAAAAATATAAATTACGGCTTAACGTTTTCTGTTTCTGGAAAATTTATTCGAGTTTTCGATTTGTTCAAATAAAATTACAGAAAATGTTTATTCATTGTCCTCGATAAATAATACGAAAAAAAAACTTGGAAAGCTTTTGCGAATTTATTAATATCGTTCTGAATTTGGGTAGGTTCTTTCCAAGTTGTTTCTTAGTAAATTTTCTTCAATACTTCAATGTATTCCTTTTTTAAATTGTACTAAACAAATGAAAGGGAGTTGGTTTTGACAGATGAATTATTTAAGGGATAAAACGGAAACCTTTGGGTAAGGGAAAGGTTTACGATTAGTTAAAGGCGTTAGAGTAACGAAAAGATTTAATAAATGTAATAAACAGAACACGTCAAAGGTACTTGAATTTTTTAAATTATAATCCTAAAAAACGTTTACTTGTTAGATTAACACAAAATAATACATAACACTTGCAAAATTCTACGTATAGCGTCTTCACGCGACAACACAAGCTTGCGCAGTTGACTCCAGTCAACTTATTGAACTATTTTTACATGCGAAAATCATTTTGGTTTTCTTTAACGTTTTCGTGGTAGAATAATAATAATAATTTTTTTATCTTCTTTTTATTATAAAAAAAAAAAAAAAATAATGATATCTTCACCAGGATTTCACGTGCTGAGGATTTCACTTACAAAATATTAAATTACATTATATTAAATTGATGAAAAAATAAAAATAATTGTTATTGAGGTGTTTTAAGTGCAGTTGAGTGGTTTCGGTGTTAGTTTGTATTTGGTGTTAATATATTTTCTATTTCAGATCTACCGATGTAAGGTATCCAGTGTTTTATTTGATTTTTAAATTTATTATGGTTGTTTATATTTTTAAACGTGTAGGCTTGTTTTTTTGCCACGTGTAAACGAGCCCTATTTGAAGCGTTAAGAGTTCAAAATTCTTTTGTATCAAAAGACATCACCATAGTTCTAAAGCTCGCTACAATGCTTCGCAATGACGCAGCGATCGAGCTCAAATGACGTCAGGGGCGTTTTAATATGTTTTTTGTCGTTTTTAAAAATCAATTGTGCAAATACAAACTGGCCCCACTGCTTTTTAATATCAGATTATGTTCTGATTTTGTAAATAGTAACATTTTGTACATAATTTATTCTAAAATGGAAATGTTAGTTGTAAGCCTCTGTCACTAGTTTTAAGTCACTAGCTACAGGTCTAAGTTGTAAGTCGCTATCTATATAAGTCTTAGATGTCTTTTAAGTCACTAATTATAAGTCTGAATTAGGTAGTGTCTAGTTATAAATCTTATCTGTAAGGCATTATTAATAAATCTAAGATGTAAATTATTAGATATGAGTCTAAGTGATAAGGTATAGGTTAGATACATTATGTTGTAAAGCGCCTTTGAGGTGATTGCCTCACAAAAACGGCGCTGTAGAAATAATCAATTTTATTATTATTAAATACAAGAAAAACTTATATAATATTCACATTTAAATAATTGTATTATATTATACTGCTAATGTCAATTATAATCTAAGAAACTGACTATTAGATACAAATAAATTATATTGGTGCTTTACTGATCTTGTATTCTGATTCTATTGCATTACGTATCTTAACTGGACTTGGTTCGCTTTGTCTCCACCTTTTAAATATGAACACATGTATACTTTGTTGTATCCCAACTCCCATTCCTATATTTACTTAAATGTATATAGCAGTGGCGTGCATTGCTCCTTGACCAAGGGTAGGCTATAACTTAGCAGGTGTTGAGAATCACCACTCATCATGAAAACCCGAACGTCTTAGATTTACCAGTAGGTAATTCCGCCGAGTCATTAATGAAGTTTCGACTATTTCTCCAAACTAATTTATTTCGCACACTCTGATGAACTATCAAATAGCTGAAGGCGATAAAAAAATAATCAAATACCCGGAAAAGATTTTAAATATGTGAAAAAACTCTGGTGCAAAACCGTCACATTAAAAATGTTTATATCACAAAATTAAAATTTTACTCTTTTTTTTTATATCGACATTACAAGTTTTTATCAGTTAAAATATTCAATAGCGGTGGCGATTGGTGTTCAAAATTATTCGGCAACAACCATGCCATGCTGACAAATCAGTTCGCGTCCGATCACCGAAGTTAAGCAACGTTGGGCGCGGTCACCAGTTGGATGGGCCACCCGCTTGGGAATACCACTATTCGTTGGCCTTTTTTATCCTCCACAGAGCATCTACAAGTGTGACACAGGCGCTTAGGAACATAATTAACGTTCTTTGATTTAAGAAAATAATAATCACACAAAAGCAAAATAAACTTTCATGTTAATTCTCATAATTTATTATAATAATAAAAATATGTAATAATAATTAAAATTATTAATTCATTTTTAGTATTATGTATAATAATCTGGTAACATTGTTTTTAATAATTATTTTTCTTTTTCTCATCTCCAGTTCAAAACATTTTTTAAACAACAAAGTAATAAAACCGTTTTGACGTACATGTTGTGTGCAGGCGAAATGGTAAAATTTGTTTAATATAAAGATCTGTGATAAACAGCTCTGAAGGTAACCGTTTACAGCTCATTATAAAATAATATTAATATTAAATTTCTTTATTTCGGGATGTTGGGAGGTTACTGTAATCCCACACGGGCAAATGTACAACTAATATCGTAAATGGGAATAACAAAATAAAATAATGAATAAAATACTAAATGAGAAAATAGTAGAAAAGGAGAAATAATAAATTAATAATAAATATAAATACGAATATATATATCATAATATTTTCGACAGTAGTATATAATCCTTTGGTTCTAATATTCGCTAATGGAGCATTGTCTTTGAAATACACAGATGTCACCACCGTTCAATGACACAGAACGTCAATTTGACCGGAAAAAAAGGGCAATTTATGAAAAAGTATAAAACGATCGTTGAACTTGCACCTTTTATTGTGCAAATATTACTTATCGTAATACTCGATTTTATACAGTTTTTGGAAACAAATATAGTCGAAGAGTGTGTGTCTATAAGCCAATATAAGGTTAATTTTTGTGGGACAAAATATATGTGAGGTTATGCTTGGTTAGGTTGTCGCTTTACTCTGTCACCATTGCGCAGAATTAATTGAAATTTTGGAGGAATGCTAAATAATTAAATTTACCCACTGAATGCGATTCCGAAAAGCGCCGCTTGCGCGATGTATCCCCTTTGATTAAACTAAAAATACTATCTTGAGGAGGATAGTATTTTTAACATATGTATATGAACCGGGTCAGGATGCAGCTGAAGAGACGAAGATTATAAAAATAGAAACATTTTATTATAGTGAAACGATTATTACGTTAAAATCTCCTTAAAAATTACATTCTTATCCGAATTTTTTCGTTGAGCTTTTAATTTATTTTTACTCTATAATTTCTCATAATTGGCACAGCTTTTCAGCCGACTGCACGCCACTGGTATATAGATTACAATTTTGTTCTCATACTAGCTCTGTTTTGGATCATCAATTAAATATACGTATACCTATTAATTTAGTATTATTATGGTTATATGTAAGTATGAACCGTTAGAAAATATTTTAAAATGTACCGATATAAAAATTTTATCAGTAGGTACCTGCTGATCAACTACAAAACTAGTTTATCGGAATTAAATGCTGTTAAATAAAATTAAAATATTCCTTATTTGCATGTTAACCGGCTACAAAATTCACTTTTTTTTAATATTTCGTAAATTCTACGTCTCTACGTCTCGCGTTAAAAATCTTTCTGATATCGGAAAATCATGTAATAACTAACTAACTAACTAACCATCACGCCGTTTCACCGCAGGGGTAGACAGAGAGGACGGACCGCCAAACAACTCGATTTTGGCATACACTTCTTGCTTCATTCACATTCATACAACGCCTCATACATTCTCTTCTGTTGTTCCGACTTCTGACATGGCCCGACTCGAGTATTTGATTCACTTGATCGTGCCATGTCTTCCTCAGGCGTCCCCGGCTTCTTCTTCCATTCAAATTCGCGCCATATATTCTCCTTACACTTCTCTCTTCGTTCATACGCTCTACATGCCCAAACCATCTAAGCGTACCTTTCTTAATCTTGCTCACTACGCTTACATCAGCCTTGCATTCTTTACGAATCTCAACATTTTTCACTCGATCATACATGGTTTTACCACACATTCGTCTCAGAGATCTCATTTCTACAGCATTCAGTCTACTTTCATCCTTCCTCTGCCAGTTAATAATTTAATAATGTAATAACAATATTTTTATTATCATTAAATCAGTTAGATATATCTTTTCAATATTTTTGTTATACCGGCCGAACATATAATAAACTTATATTTGTTCACCTTCCCTTACTTATCAAATTAATAAAATATTTATTTTTATTTGTAACTGAGCCTCCCACGTCGCCCCGGGCAACAGATGATGATAAGAGCTCTTTGCACTGCCCTCTGCCCTGCGCCCTCTGCCCTTCAGGAATTAGGGAAAGTTGGCGAAACTTTTTCCGAATAATAAATCGCCCAGTGTAATTGTCGGCCACCTTTTATTATTTCCTAAGGTTAACGTTTCTCGAGATTAAACTTTTCGAACGTTTTTTTTTCTTCTTTCATTTGATTAGTTTTAAAAGCTTTCACTTGAATCGGCGGAATGAAACGTATAATGGAAAGATGGAACAGATTTTGATATTTTATAAAAGAAATTATGCCTCTCTCAAAGAATTTGGACACAGCCAAGGGAACACGGTTTAAATCATTGTTATTTCGTCACTAAACAAATTACTCGTGTAAGTAAATACCCTACTAAATAATAAACAAATCTTATTATAATTATATTATCTCTGAAGTAGAAAATCTGTTTCCACGTCTCGCCAAAAAGCCCGCAACCTCCTTTTAATTTTAATCTAAATCAAATTTAATAATGTTATTATTGAGTTCTGCAAGTATTTTTAGTTAGTGTGGTGGCTGCTAAATTCCCACTGTAGAATTTGGCAGCCACCTCTGGTCGGGAGTCCCAAAATATCTGAAAAAAACCCTTGACTCAGTCAAAAACCCTGTGCAGAAACGAGCGGTCCGTTTGATAGATTCACCTATCTTAACAAACGGACTGTAATCTTTGGAGCACAGACGTCAGGTGGGAATGCTGTCCTTGTTTTACCGGTATTTTAATGGAAGATGCTCTGAGGAAATAGCGTCATTGATCCCTTCGGCACCGGTGCATAGTCGGAAAACACGCCAAACGCGTGCCCAACATTTGCACACGGTTGACATTTGTCACATGAGAACGGGTCGCTTCTACGACTCGTTCTTGTGTTCAACAGCTCGACTGTGGAATGATCTGCCAGCCTCTGTGTTTCCTTCATCCTACAACATGGGTCTCTTCAAGACCCAAGTTCACTCCTTCCTATCCTCTAAAAGACCCTCCGCGCCGCATCCCCAAAGATGATATAGGCCTCCAGGGAAATTATTTCCCTCAGGGTCTCCTGTGTGGTGTTTCCGTAAAAAAAAAAATATATATATATATATTAATAATTAAGTAAAGTTCACTAAAATAAGGTAACAGTTTACAGCGCAGTCCATTGTGGGACTTTTCTGCGCAGTGTCTGCAGTAGCGAGTAAAATGTCCGTTCCTTACCGGACCGTCAGAGAGCGGGCTGGAGTCAATAATAATATTAAAATGTCACGTGTCCACTGCTCTTAGTATGAATTGCCCTTTTGACCTTTTTTGATTATTAATGTTTGTATACATATCTATATTATTTGGTATAAGTAATGTTACGGCACATGTGCCGTATAAATGTAATAAATTACAAAACATCATGCGGCGGGTTTGATCACTTGGGACTTACTTTTCAAGTAGAGGCCAGAGGAATCTATGTACTATGCAACTTCGTTCCATTGTAACCGTTTGTTGTACGCTTTTCAAACAAAACTTCCCAAGTAATTTCTAAGTTTTACCAAATATAATATTATTGAATTCTCGACCCTCGATGGTCGGGGAGGGAGCTACAGTCTCCGCGTAAATAAAATCTTGATATTTCAAGCGAATATTTTCGTTTCGGTTTATTAAAGCTAAAGTTGTTTTTAAATTATTGGATGATTTACTGACATTTCAGACCCACTCCTTCAATCATATTATAGAAATAACCTTTTTCGTCGACAAACGTTTTGGTTACTAAACTACTAGGGAATTTTTGAAAAGGGTGCTTTTTTCATCTTGTCTTTATACGAATTCTTCTTTTAGAAATACAATGGGAATAGAGCGGTAGATACTCTTAAGGTCTATTCACATCTTCCACCACCGCGCAGGGAATAACAGTGCTGTGCAGTGCAGACACGCCAACATTAGTTGTTTGCTTTATCTATGCGTACGTGAGTGTAACGCATCCGCGCATAGACGGACAGCCCCAGCCGAGATTGTCATTAGTTTCCAACTCGCGAAAAATACAAATCAAGAAGATGGAAAACAAAAATATTAATTGAATCGGTCAGGGAATATAGGTTATAAAATAATAATAAATCTGGCAATAGGCTTATAAAATCCTCAAACATGTTGTGGCGGACGCTTACACTCAGGTGACAGTTCAGTTTACAGCCGCTCTTGTGTCTGTGCTGTGCTGCGCAGTGTAATGTAAATCTCCGTCTATTCCGTTTCTGGCACGCACGGTGCCGGTAGATGTGAATATACCTCTAATGCCACCCTGATGAGATACGAGTAAATTATTATATACTATTATACATAATATTCATTGTCGGAATAGATCTGAATAATTAGATAATTCTCATGATTTCAATTATCGTCTCCTTCGCTTCCTCACTTCAGTCTCGCAACGTTCACAGTTCTCAGCTGAAACTCATTTGTGATATTACTTTTTTTTAACTCGTATAGTCGTACGTCCAGAAGATGTCGTATGTCGTATAAAGATCTATTCACATCTACCGGCACCGTGCAGTGCAGACACGTACAGTAAACAGGCCCAATACAGAAGGGAGCTTTCGTATTACACTGTGTGTCAATGTGTTCATAGTAATGTAAGCAACAAATTTTTCCGTTCCTCCCACTTTACGTATCTGCGCCGTGCTGGTAGATGCTAATCGAACTTTAACAATTTTATTTTGTAACGTATGGCATTTGGTTTTAAATCCATTTGGTAATTGGTGTTTGTCTATTATTTCAGGAGCGGACGAGGTGTTCAAGTTCATGGGAAATGACTCCCATACGGACCACTTCAGAATGGTAGTAAAGGATGGAAATTCACTTCTCGTCGGCGGAAGGTAAGCTATTTTACTTTGTATTCAATTTATTGCAATAACTTATTGACGCTTATAAACCCCATTGTAATATTTAACGATTGAAGAAGATAATATTAATAAAATTTCAAATTAAACATGAAACCGAAAAAGACACAGAATATTAAAAGGTATATATCGACTTTTTCTACAAGTCTAGAAAGAATATTCAATTTTAAAATGACGTAAAATAAACCGTATAATTTAAATCGGATAGATATTTGTAGTCAAACACAAAGACACCAGCCAATAATATGGGAATTAATTGGGGATAATATTGGTAACTCTTAAATTTGATGCTCCCGGATGCGTCTTTTTCAGTTTCATGTTTTATTTGAAATTTGTTAATAATATCTTCTTCGATGATTAAATATTTTACTTGGGTTTACTAAATATCACAATATTATTATTATTATACGGGAACAGCCGGGCAAAATCGTAAAGTTCGCAGATACGAGAACCCTCGATTTCGAATTACCTAACCAGACTCCGAATTGTGGTACTTATTTGGTCAACTAAATATAACTAGTATACAAGGTGTAACATGGCGTACCCGACAGGCATCTACCAATGACTCTTAAGATTAATGTAGATGTCATATTGATATCCGGTAACATTTTAAAATATATGTATATATATATATTTCGAAAAGATTTCTTCTTCATATCGCAATTGCAGATGCTTATTAGAACTTTTGTCCATTTGATGAAGACAACTTATATCTGTCAATCTATGTGTAAAGTGTATTTTAGAATGCGCCTGTATATCCGGATTTAAAAAAAATGCTTCCGTCTCAAAATTTTGATTTTTCTGTTTTACATCCAAAAGAGAAAAAGTAGCTATTTATAGAAAAATTTACATAGGCTGAGCATTTTTCAAAATCTAATCAGAAATATTACTTTTTTCTGACCGTCCCATTGTATGTTTTACAAAATATTTAAAATACGAATATGATTTTTAAAGTGGAAAAGGGTATGTTTAATCATTTATCGGTGCGTTTTTGTAAATAAACGTAACCAAAGATTTGTAATCCGCATTACAAAAAAAAAAGCTGTTTTTTTCTCTTCTTTTAATCTCAGCATTACAAAAAAAAACGGTAAAAAATATTTTTCTTTTTAAAAACATTATGTTTATCGTATTGCGTCATAATACTATCATTATTTTAAATTAATAAATAATAACTCTCCGACGTCCCTTTCCCCCAAATCGTACTAACTTACATTAGTTTCTAACGATTTTTTTTTTCTCCAAATGTACCTTAAGTAAATCAATTTACAGACTTTTGACTCATGTGTTTACAGTATTGTGTGAAAAGCGTGCTCGCAGCGTACCTCCTAGCTCGGCAAATTGCAGCAAATTCATATTTCAATGAAGAGTCGAGCGAAAAATTGAAAAACACTTTTCTGTTAACGAGTCTACAGACATTCTCGATACATTCTCAAACAAAAACATTTCCATGTCAGAAAACGTGGTACCGACGTTCATAAAATATTATTTGTATTTTTCTCGTACGTGGCTTCAATCGTGCGTTATACCCATTTCCCGGAAATAATCTATAATCAATAATTATTGTAGAAAATAGTGTTAACATAACCTAATTGAAACATGAAAATGGAAAAAGCGACAGAAAATAAAAAAGATTTCAGTCGCATCTGGGACTCGAACTCAGGGCCTCTGCCTATCCGGGGCAACCGCTTAACCAACTTGGTCTCATTAGCTAAGTTGGTTAATTTTCAATTTATGTCATCCTGTATTATTGGCAGCAAATATTATTGGTACAAATCTTGAATTTGAGATAAAGATGACATAAATTGAACTGGTCTCATTAGCTTAGTTGGTTAAGCGGTTGCCCCGGATAAGTAGAGGTCCTGGGTTCGAGTCCCAGATGCGCCTGAAATCTTTTTTTATTTTCTGTTGCTTTTTCCGTTTTCATGTTTCATTTACATTATGTTAATATTATTTTGTACAATGATTAAATATTAAAATGAGGTTTTTAAATATCAATAAAAATGATTAATAATTAAAAATTTAATCTATAATCTACTCTTGAATTTATTTTTATGTTATTTTACTTCCTGTATTATTATCGTGATTTGTCTCTTATGAGGTTTTTTTTTATTTGATACGAGTATCTTTCCTTTTCACGACTTTAAATTTTATTTTAAATACTAACCAGGTTTTGCTTGTATCCAAGCTTCAGGTCAATATAGCAAATTAATCAAAAAACATATAAATATCATCTTGCTGTTTTCTACACTTCGATCCTTCGTGTCAATATTTATTTGAAATGCACAAACGAGAAGACGGTACGAACGTCATTTTTTCCGATATCAAGTAATATGCACAACATTTTGGAGAGTAAGGAGAATATATAATGCGAAACTGATTGGTAGAAGAAGTCGTGGACGAGCGAGAAAGTTATGGTACCATCAAATGAATCTGATACAGGAGACATGCCATGTAGAGTAAAAATATTTTTTTCACAATTTATTAATTTAAAATAATGTATCGCCCTAGTGAAAGACCAACATTCAGAATCGAAACGTTTCTTGAATCGGCTTTAGCCGTGTTTGGTGATCAGATTTGAATAGTCGGGTACTTCCTAACCTTCCTCTTTTCCCCATCTCCTTCCCCTCCTAAATACCTTCAGCTTCACGACATACCCCAACCGGACTTGCCATAGTCTCACTGGCTCTAGACGGTTTGGAGCAGCTTTAATTCTTGTATGGTATCACATAACATAAATATATATATATATTTTATTTGTATGAACGTGAGTGAAATAAGGTTTGTGTTCCAAGATATTCGATTCGGCTTGCATTTTTTCTAATTCTAAGCGAAGTACTTTTCATCACTTTACCTCCATTGGTTATTTATATTAAAAATTCTAGATAGGTACTTACTTGATTAAACCTACAAACTAAACCTTTGAAATATTCTGTACTGCTTCTCATTTCAAATTTACTAGCACACAAAGCAAACATCTCCGAAAAACCTGCAGTGCAACTTATCCTCGCTCATCCAATATTTATCGCGGCTTCTATGGCAAATAAAAATCTCCGTTCCGAGCACCGATTGCTCGCTATTAGCGTCAACTTAACGGCTGGCCCGATGTACCGAGGTACTAGCGCCTCCTCGATTCGCCCGATCCGGCCTGCTATCTCTTCGGTAAATCTCAATCAGCCGTACGTACCTAGGCGGTCTGTGCCTCGAAAGGGGGAGGGATGGAGCCCATGATACCCGCCTTGCCTACGAATCGGAAGGCATATTAATAATGTCGTTCCGCGATGTTTAGTCGGTACCTTATTAGTGTAGTATTCCCCCACGACCTATGGTGCGCTATCCTCATTTCACAAACACAACTTCAATTCAAAAAGCGACGTTACAACAGCTGCAATACTAAAATTTACCTACGCGATTGCAATTTTTATCAGATCTTAGATCTAACATGCCGTCACAATGTGAGCATGTTTGTTATTAGGGGAATTTATTTTAAATCCGTTAGTTGTTTTCTATACCTGTTTCTGTAAAAACACTTCCTTTTCCAGCACAAAAGCTTCTTTTACCCCAAAAACAACCATGAAAAATTACTATGCAGTTGTTATGTTTTGGAGTGGAATTGGTCAACAGTCATGGGTTTACCGAGGTATTAGAGCGGCTTACAGTGAAATATTAAGAATGGAACTACACGTTAAATTTAATGGGTTATTGTTTATGCTACAATTATTATTTGATGATTTTCTGATTTCTTATATTAAATTGAATAACTAGAAGCATTCGTATATAGTAAGTTTGTTAATTGTTATTAAAATCATTTTCAAATTCATCCCTTACATCGTCGGTACGTGTTAAGAAACATGGCATAATCTCACAACCCATTTAAAGAAGAGAATTCTCTCATTCATTTGGGCGAAATTTCACATTTTACTTGTGCAATCTCATTATTCTTTCACCCGGGACTTTAAGAGCTTCTTAAGCTTCCTCTAGGACGGTGCAGTAGTAGTTTTTCATTGCCTTTCACAAATTCTAGTCTCCGCCCAATTTGCAGTCTCTCCACATTTACACATTCGTAAATCATCCCCCTGTTCCTTTACGACCTCCTCCGTCTCCTGGCCTCCTGGTAGCCTCCTAGTGAAGATGTCGGGAGATATTTCATCCGCTCTGTATTTTTTAGGCCCTATAACTAATATCGTAAAACAGAACTTTATGGAGGGCGGTTAATGTTCACTAAATCATTATCAAATCAATATTTCATTTGTGTGCTGTTTTTAAATGTATTTTATGCGTTGAAATGCAATAGATTGATTAAAGATTTTCTTCCCGCAATGAATACAGTTATATTTAGATGTTTCATTACAGGTTAACTGCAAATTATATGAGAACAAATGATAGAGATCCATTTGACGTATTACTCTAGTTTTAACCCATCGTTTCTAATAATATTATCATCATTCCGCCACGATGAACGCTTCAACGATACTCATCCACTTTACTTGATGTACTTTGTTTTAAATTCCTCTTATCTGGTTGAAAAGTTATTTCGCTTCTTAAACTCCATAATGTGCACCTTATAAACGAAAAAAAAAAACTTTTTATTTAATTAATATTTTTGCTTCTTGTTTTTTTCGTCGGTTAAATTCGGGAAAGTCGGAAGAATACTTCCAGTAATGAGTTCGGGCGTATTATCAAAGTTCCGCCAAGCCGGCAATCAAAATTACTGTTTGACTGGCAGAAGTAATTCACTGCATACTCCGACTTTAACGATCCGGTTGTTATACTATCTTGTTTAAAACACAGCTTCCCAGAGATAACTCCAAACTATGGGACATTAAATTTCAGGCCCTAGCTCGCCGTGACAAGGGGAATTATGGTGGACATAAACGACGGCGCTGGGGATGAAGAATAACCACCGGTTTGATGAGAAAACTACCCTTAGCTGTAAAACAAAAATATTACTTAAGATTAAAGTTTACAACTGGATTTATCGTGTTTTATAATGCATACATTTGTAAGATTTGTGGATTCGGTTACTTTATTAAAATTCGTTCGCAATTAGGTACTAACATACTTATTTATCGTAATTTTTCAATAAATCCATAATTTTTCTAACGTCATTTTTATGTAAAGATGCTTTACGCTATTTCGAAATTACTCAAACGAACTAACCATCAAACCGTTTACCTCCAGAGGTATGAGAGAGGATGAACCACAGCACAACTGTCTCGGAATCATTCCTTTATTCATTCAAATTCACGCGTCGTATCATACATAATGTCTGTTATTCTGCTCTTGAATGAACTAAAAATGAAAAAATCAAAACTTAATGCATCTACTGCTCACCACCTAGTGACTATTAATGACTAAAACTTTTTAATAAATTGTAGTATCTACGTACGTTTTTGTTAATTCAGTTTATTTAATTAATAGGAAGGGTTTAGGTACATCTGATTGACTTTTTTTTATCACACAATATATGAAAATTATAACTCCAATAAGTCCGGTCAAATGAAGTCCTTCTTATGGTACCTTTACCCTTATTATAGTCGTGAATATTGAGACAATAATATAATACTAGTAATATAATATTATTACAATTTCCTTTGAAAATCTCTATTTTATTAGTCTATCCTTGAAATTACACAAGCCAAATACGCATTACTGCTTAGTTACGGTACCTATCAGTAATAGTAAACCAAATGATCTGTCTCCTGGCAGAAGTTCCAAATGATAAAGATAGTTTAAGATGTCCGGAGGGTTGACCGGGCCAACTTACGCAGGCCTAACTGGCTTACCGCACTTTCCCTTTGAGGTGTCATCTCTGCCTTACCCACATAATGAATATCTCAAGAATTGTCCATATTGACCATTGATTCGGAAGATCCTAGAGAAGCTCTTTGCTCGCTAACAATTTAACGGAACTGGGCTCACTGTTCGATCTTCTTCGATCGAAATAAAATATTATTATTATGATAAAAATAATTATAATAATTTTATACGCAGGATGATTGTATTATAGTTCACCCCAAGTGCACTTTATTCTAATGGTTTAACGTCTTCTTCTTCTATTTTATAAAGAATAATTTTCCGGGCGGGCGGTGTTTGATTTGTATGCAAATCTACGGTTTACGACTATTGTATTCGGAACTTGATGAAATTTTACATACTCGACTTTTGAAACAAGATGAAGGTAGGTCTACATGAGATTTCGAAAAACCGCAGCCTTTCCCCTTTCCCACCACTTAAAGCAGAGTTTTGGTACTTCTTGGTGAAATTTTCTTCCCACTCCCATCGGCCTCATAAGGTACCCCATTTAGGGATGCCATTGACCCCCTGACTTCGGCAGTTGTACGCTTTAGGAGTCCAGAGCGATATTCACATTTAACAAATATTCTTACTACCTTGCAACATACAGATGTATACATGGTGTCCGAAAACTCGTGGTGTAAGCGGGAAACTGGTGAATCTATCCGCTGTTTATTGTCTTTTGAACCGTAAACCTGAATCCAAAAAAAAATCCATCCTTTGGTTGCCGAATAAAAAAAGTTTTTTAAAATAAAATCGAATTACCGCTTTCCGCGCGTTCCACTAGCTTCCGGACACCGTGTATATAATGGAATATTTTTGTCGTTTTTTAAAGGGCGGATCCTTTTTGCATATGTTTTTGTTTTTTTGTGTTTTACAATTTATTTATTTTTATACAGGGGGGTGTATATTGTCCTCCACGCTAAGAGTTCTCTTGTATTGTGGAGGAGATTAAATGATTTGATGACCTGATTAAATCTCGAGAAGTTAATAATAAGCATCATTAAGAAGTAAATAAAACTCAATACCATGATTTTCTTGCAATAATTGACAAAACGAATTTATTCCAAATGTTATCTATTAATTACATGTATATATTCTAATAGATAAGAAGTTTTTCGTCGTGATGCTGTCATATATTTTAACCTGTGAACATGTTTGCATGGAATAACTTAAACATTCTCTTTACAGTTCACTAATTCTCTGCAGTCAACAAATGTGTTTTTTTTTCTGCATATTCCAGTTATATCCGTTCCTTTCGCACGGGAATTGTTTCCTCTAATTTGCTGTTGATAAAATAAAAAGGTTTTGTAATTTGAACAAAATTACACGGCCCCACCTGTGTTACGTCCTTTTAATTCACGACAGCCCCCATTTACATTGCGTACTCTCCTTATTCCTCTCTTTATTCCTCTCGACTATTATTCTGCTATCTCATTTATTTAAAAAGTCTAACATGAACATCACCTTTTTTTTTTAATTCCTCGACTCAGACTATATTTATTATTTAGAAGTACAAACCTTGATTCGTACATGATGACCTGGGGCGCTATTCCCGTTCTTTTAAGGAAGATTCCTTAACTTTTTCCTTAGGGTTAAACCCTTCTTACTAAACTGCGGTTCCGATTCTCTCGGATGACAACTGTCAGTTGAATTCAGCGAGCGACATTCATCAAAAATGTCAATATTTGCGATGTTTTAACAAGAGAAAAACTCAATATTTGCGGTTCGTACATTTTAATTATTTTGTTAATTTAATTTTAGATGTAATAATTTCTTTTTTAATATGCCTACACTTTTTCCTTTTATAATTTCATCTAGAAGGTAATTATATTTAATTAAATTGCCATTTGGATTGCTTGTCACTTTGTGTATGTATGGTGCTTATATGTATGTTGTTATTGCTGTGTAAAGTGTGTGTATATTTGTGAGGTTTTAATGAATTCTGTCTTTGTATGAGTTTATTATTTATATTATATATTGAGCGACATATTTGTATTATTATTATACTCGTATATTATTTATAGCTAGTATATCTAGCACGTAATAAAACTAATTTATTCTCTATTGTCATATAATATCTTATCAAACTAACCGTTATTTCAATTTATTTTTTATAACTTATTGAAGTTTGTAAACCGCATTGTAATATTTAATCACTGAAGAAGACAATATTATCACAGTTAAGTTGATTAAGCGGTTACCCGGAGGTCCGGAGTTACCTAGAGGTCCTGGGTTCGAGTCCCAGATGCGACTGAAATCTTTTTAATTTCTGTTGTTTTTTCGGTTTCGTGGTTCATTTGGGATGTGTTAATATTATCTTCTTCGGTGATTAAATAACTGTTATTTTTTCAAGGAGATGAAAAAGCAGTGTTTGCCTTTCTCATTTTTGATGGCTTCCATTTAATTATCTAAAAAATACGGCTTCATTCGTTCTTCCTCTCGTTCCTCCATTTTCGTTTTGTTAAGGCTGCAAAGGTATTTAGATTCTCCTTTTTCTTTTTTTAACTCTGTAGCCTTATTAACTTTCCAGCGCTCGTCCGTTTTACGCGCTGTCTCTATCTTTACTTCCCCAAAATGGGATACCTAATATATTCCTTTCTGCTATATTTATATATTTTTTTATACATGGCGTTAGTTCAGCAAACATCGCTGACATCAAAAAGGCTTGCCCTAATCACCATTTCGATGACTGGAAGCAAAGGTCACATGACACTTATTTTAGCAACAGCCTAATTCACTGCCGTTCATTTTTGTTTCACATAATTTTGACTACGGTAAGCAAATTATAAAACATTTATAAAAGGGTCAAACTAAATACTCTAACAAAATACTCGGTTTTTGTAAACAAGCCAAACCTTTTTACTTATTTGTTGTTTTACTTGAATTGGAGGTACGCTTGGCTCGCCCTTATCCCCCTTATTTTAATTTTTCCCCTTGCTTGTTAGGACATCTATATGTATTATTTGCTCTGCTGCAAACATGATTAAAATATCAAAATATTTTTTTTTTACATTCTTATTAAAGTTTATTTTAGCAGAAATATGAATTTTCAATTCAGTAATAACGGCCTCCGTGGCGTAGTGGTCTGCTCGTTTGATTTACCATCGTGAGGTTATTGGTTCGACTCCCGATAATAATTTTTTTTTTTTTTAATTTTGATTGATTTTTTGGTCTTCCACCAGTGCGACAATAAGAGCATCTATCACTCTGGAATGTACCGCAAATATACTAAATTAACTAACTAACTATCTAACCATCACGCCGTTTCTCCACGGGGGTAGGGAGAGAGGATGGACCGCCACATAACTCATATCATACATGCTCTTCCATTGTTCTAAATCTTGGTATAATCCTACTCAAGCATTTGATTCACTTGATCGTGCCATGTTTTCCTCGGGTGTCTTTCTCACATTCGCGTCATATATTATTCTTGCACTCCTTTTTTATTCATCCACTCTACATATCCAAACCATTGACCGGTGAGTGGCTGAGTTAGCATCGCTCCTGGGTCTCAATTCAATTCTTCGGCTGAATAAGTCCTCCATCTCGACATAAGCAACATTTTCCGCTTGGTATGAACGCAGTACAAAATTTACAAATATTGTCACTCGTAAATTGTTATTCATGACCCGGGAATGTTTTACTTATTTTTTAAATGTAAATATTAGCATTATTTTCTTAATTTTATTCATTACTAGCTAGTGTGTACCCGGCCTTGCTCGGGTACAATAATTGATTTGACAGCGAAAATAACTATCTCTTAATGAAGAAACATTCATTTGAATATTTTATTTCATTCTAAACGTTTATTTTTTCAAAATATGTATATCTTAATCATAAAGTTCTTAAGTAGGTACCTTCTCGTGTTTTCCATTTTGAAAATATTCTACCCAAAAAAACCTTCTTCTTATGAATATGCAATCTGTGGCTAACCAGAGTGTTATATCTATGGGCTATCCTAAATAAAACATGGCGGTTTCATTGTTTTTCATAATAATTTTAAAACGTTATAGCAACAGTTTTACATATTGGATTTCGTTCAAACTACTCTCTAAACTTTTCCGGCACCAATAAGAACAATCTGTACTATTTTCAGCGAAACCGGTCCAGTGATTTTCGAGAACATCGAGGATAAACAAACAAACTTACATTGATTTTTATATTTATACATTATTATTTTGTGTACTGTATTATTACACTCCTTTGTATAAGTAAGTAAAATATGAGAAGATCGAGGACAAATAAACAAACAAACAAGCTTACATTGATTTTATATATATATATATATATAGATGAATGTTTACATCCGCTTTATATTCTTCCGGTTTTTCGCATTTAAATAACAGCATATTATAATTATTATTTCGGTGCTTTTTGAACACAACCCGATAAGTGCAGAACGGTATCTTTTGACATGTTTTTATCCAACTAACCGTTATAAGGGTTCACATATAATCACGTGGTCATGGTTTTTAGGGTATTTTCAAATTAAATACAGATGTCAGGATTTTACCAATCAAAAATAAATTAATCAGTAACCGTATTTTTACGCTTAAAATAAAATAACCGAAAATTAATCAGGTTATGCCCAAATACCAACGATTTATATTTCCACAACTCTTGTGATCAAAATTATCATAAATCTTTAAGATATGTTTACTATAAACTCGGATTGCCTATTGAAATTATAAATTACAATTACGTAATGAAAGAACTAAAATTATTAAAACTCTCAGACAAAAGACTTGTTTCTGACCAAACTTTTTTTTTCAAAATTGTTAATGGTTTTATAGACAACCCTGATATTGACAGCTTAATTAATTTTAAATTCCAACTAGAACTACTCGATCTAAAATTTTATTCAATTGCAACAATAATTTTAGGAGCGAGTCATTCAAAAATTCTCTTTTACCTAGGACTCCAACTAAGGTAATTTTCAGACATAGTAGATATATTCAACTGCTCGGAATACAAATAAAAACAGACGATTATTTCATACATCCTCAACAATTATTAATATATGTGTCTAGACTCTAGAGTATAAGTATCAGCGAATGTGAGATATGTTTTGAATATTCGCCTCTGTAGCTAATTACTTGGAATGGTACTAAGACTATGTTATTCCTGTATCAGTTTGTTATTTTATCTATGTACGTACTCTGATGTGTTTTTCACCTATGTAACTATTATAACTAACTAAGTTAGATCAATTCTGTTTAAAAATTATATTTCAGCACATTAATAACCCTATATTTAATGCAAATAGACTAGAGCACACTTACAATACTCGTCTCAATTTTAATGAAGGATTAATGGTTCCTGAGCATAAAAACAAATATGGACTTTAGAACATATGATTCCTAGATGTATAAATATGTTACCCAAAAAAACTGTATTAAAACTAATAGCTGGAAGAAGCTATTCGTATTGGAACTTTCGTTTATCCTTTTTTTTATTCATTTTTTTAATATTTTAGAGTAATATTCTTGATAAATATTTATGTTTTAAGCTTGTTACATATGTTTTTTTTATGTTTTTATTTTACATATTTTGTAACCTTGTCTGTAAATTTTATGTTTTAAATAACAAGCTCCCGTTAGACAAACTACAAAAAAGTAGTTTATCGGGACTTTTTTGAATTGTATTATTTCTCTTGTAAAATTAAATAATTAAAAAAATTAATAAAATTTAAAATATATATATATATATATATGTATGTATTTAAAAGCCCATATAGTGCGTATATAATACAATAAATAAATATATAAATAGTATGTCAATTATTGTATTTCAATACAATTTATATGTTCAATAAAAAAATTAACCCTAAAGTTACTACATCCCTGTAACATATTTGGTTTTTTTCTCACTGTTTCTGGGATGAATTTAACCACGTTTGATTCTACGGTACAAACATGTCATACCTACCTGGATAGTAAATATGTAAATAAATCACGTGATGGGTATTTTGTTCACACGTAGGTACTTACTGATTTAGGTGAAGCTATATCCACTTTGCTTTTGAAATCATAAAACGCGTGTCTGGCGAGTCGCAGAGGCTTCAAGCGATAAAAAATTTAAATCATTAAAATTCTCCGGGAGTCTGATGAAATATGCCTTCCCCGGATTCTATAAATATTTCGTACTTTCATTTCTTTTCCGTTTTTTGTGTGCGGTACCATCCGTCAGCGTCGGGCGGGACCGATGGCGGGATGTGGAAACGCTCCTTGGGATCTTTGCTCGCGGAATCTTTAAGGATCCCTTCAATCCACTTCACCTACCGAATAATATATTCATGTTGTTTCATGTGATTCTAACTTTCTCTTCCCACGCACGGATCCCATACGTCTGTATCCAGGTTAGGGTGCGTCTCTTGCACGCACTGACGGGACGGTATATCACGTTTAGGTTTTTAAAAAAATACAACCTCATTCGTTAAGTACTATTATTAACTATATGGATTCGCTTGAGATTTAAATTAAAATATATAGAACGAATAATACGGTATCTTGTTTGTTCTTTTTTTTATATGAGGAGATTGATGTTTCAATGCTTCACAATACATAACTAAAATGATGTTAAAATCTTTTATGATGTTTGTATTGACCCAGAAAATTCCAAAGCTGTGCAAATTTCAAGGATTCCGAGAGTTTTTATTTCTTCGGAAAACATATTTCTGCTTTATATTTTTTATTAAAGACTTATTATGCTACTGTATATTATGTAGATATATGGAAAAGGTGGATGATTTTTAAATCTTATACAAATAAAATATTGTCTTCAAAGATACTTTCAGAATCACCCCACTGAAAGAACACATTTCTGAAGTTAAACATGAAGTTGCTTAAACATTTTCAATGACCTCTTGACATGTGGACCAATTCATTCTTACGAGGATGACAGTACAGTCCATGATAGCTTTTTGTTTGACAAGCCCCCCCCCCAAAGGCCACACAAACTCCAACGGCTCGGAGGGCTTTGAAGCAGAGAATGAACGGTTACCTCGAGAGGGTTTCCTCTTGAGATAAGAATAACCTTGTCGAATTTAATATTTTAAGACCCAATCATGTCTGATCACGTCCAAAAGGTATCGAAATGACAATCTAGTCTCCTTTAATGGAAGCAATCTTCCCAACAAGCCCTCCATTGATATGCTTGGTGTAACCCTGAGTAACCAGCTCAGGTATGGGAGCTCCATCGAAGCCAGAGTAAAGTTAGCCTCTCAGAAGCTGGGCATATTATACAGAGCCCGCATATACTTTAATAGTGGGCAACTGCTGACCCTGTACAAATCGCAAGTTCGCCCCACTTTAGAATTTGGCAGCCGCCTCTGGTCGGAAGCCTCAAAATATCTGAAAAAAACCCTTGACTCTTTGCAGAAACGGGCAGTCCATTTTATAGATTCGCCTATCTTAACAATCGGATTGCAATCTTTATAGCACAGCTGTCAGGTGGGAATGCTGTCCTTGTTCAACCGGTATTTCAATGGAAGACGCTCTGTGGAACTACCGTCATTGATCCCTTCGGCACCGGTGCACAATCGGGAAACACGCTAAATGTGCGCCGAACATCTATACCCTGTTGACATTTGTCACACGAGAACTGAGAACGGGTTGCTTTTACGACTCGTTCTCGTGTTCAACAGACCGGCAGTGGAATAATTTGCCGGCCTTTATGTTTCATCCCTCCTACAGCATGGCTCTCTTCAAGACCCAGGTTCACTCCTTCCGATCCTCTAAAAGACCTTCCACTCAGCATCACCAAAGATGACATGGGCCTTGAGGGGAAGTATTTCCCCCAGGGCTTCCTGTGTGGAGTAACTGTAAAAAAATGTTTTATTTTATGAAGCCTTCTCAATCTTCCTATTTCCCACCCCCTTCCTCCCCGTTCCCTTCAACCACAAAACTTACCCCTATTGGGAATGCCATATTCACATAAAAAATATAAGTTCTCCCGATTCATACATTTTCTTTTTCCGTGCCCTTCATCTTTCATTTCACCGCAAAATTTTCTCCAATAGTTCGACTGGTCCGCAGTCTCGACTCTTTTGTGATCATCATGTAAAAGTAAAAATATATATTAGATTACGTGAAATCCGGTTGAAACTATTTTCCATGGTGGATATGGTCAACTGTCTGACCGCGCGTCATATAAATCTACCCTTACTCTTCGACTACAAGTTTTCATTTTATTTCTGGGATATTCTGCCCCTCGCTACCCCTGCCACCCCCCTCTCCACCTATCCCCTTTCCATCACGTAGCACATCCCTGCTATGTTCTGTTTACGGAGACGTGCCTACTTAAAGAGATCACTCAATAATACTTGTATATTCCCGTTTTATAAGGGAACGACTTGGTAAGGATGTCACTATAGACCTTTAAGTACAGCCTTAAAACAGTATTCATACACATACGAGTATAATATATCTCTTGAAGTTTGTATAAAATCTGACATATCGTTATATCTTTATGACAAATTTAAGATTTATTTTTTTATTATTACGATTACAAATATGAAATTATTTCTAATCACTTTATTACCCGACTTCCACAAGTTTATGTATGTTTTATTTGACATTTGAATTTGAACACGATATTAATTGTTTTTGTTTTTAATTCGTAGAACTCCATTTAATTTAAAAAAATATTTTTTGTAAATCAAATTTAATAATGTTATTATTAACGGGGAGAGGGACGTCGGAGAGTTATTATTCATTAATTCAAAATAATGATAGTATTATTTAGCCATACGATAAACATGGTGTTTTAAAGAGAAAAATATTAATAACGTTTTTTTTTTAAATTGCATGGGCTTAGCATTTATCAAAATAAAATCAGAAATATTACACATTTCTTACCGTTCTACGCATGTTTTACAAAAACATGTAAAATGTTGAATATCCTTAAAAAATTCTGTGAAGGTTTTTCTGTTGTTACAGAAAAATGTTTGCCGATAAGATAAATTAAAAAAAGAACAGTGTGTAGTTTAATTTTATCATAAGCATTACTTAACTTTAATGTTTTTTTTTATTTTATTTAATGCGGATTACAAATTTTTAGTTTATTTTATTTACAAAAACGTAACGAGAAAGGATGTAAAATATTTTTCTCCACTTTAAAAATCATATTCATATTTTAAATATTTTGTAAAACATACAATAGGACGGTCAGAAAAGGGTAATATTTCTGATTAGATTTTGATAAATGCTAAGCCTATGTAAATTTATAAAATATATAATAAATATATTTTCTATTTAAAAACATTATGTTTATCGTATTGCGTAATAATACTATCAATATTTCGAAATAATAAATAATTCCTCTCCGACATCCGTCTCCCCTTAAGTTCTGCAAGCATTTTTAGTTTTTATTATTGAGACAGCTGTTTCGGCGTTCAAGGCCATTTTCAAACTGCCAGTTTCGTGTTCTAGTACCGCGTCCGTTTGATAATTCACATTTAAGTTAGAAAATCAACCGATAATATTGGAGTCGTTTTAATACCTTCCTTCGCCGGGTAAAGTCAGATATTCATACACACATACACCCATTCATTGGAAATGAATGTACCGAGCTCGGGAGCAGGGCAGCAGGCATGCTAGCAAACTGGTGAAAATCTAGAAATGGTGAAATCTAGAAAAACGTTTATGTCCCGCCACAATGTTATATTGGAACCTTGATATTTTGTTTACGTTTTCGTGGTGACGATTCAACGAATTAATGTCAGCTTTTTGGTGTTGATGTCGACTTTAGCATCCATTTCGTATTTTATTTGCTTTACTGCAAACGAGAACGATAAATTCTATTTTTCTACTTTTCTCTGGTCCTTAATCTTTCGTCATTATTTATGAGCTTCATCTGGCATTTGACAAACCGCCTCTTGGAAATCTGTATTAATTTACTAATATTTCGGTTCCTTTCTTTTCTCAGATTGCTTCGTTTTGTTTCGTTTTTCTTCGTGTTGTCTGCCATCTCCAAGTGACAAGTGAAAGATTACTCCGCCCTTTATTTCTACGGACAAAAATAAACAATGTATGTGGTTATCAAAGTAATCATTTTTTGTCTTCATTTGTTGGATTAGGACATATAAAAATGGTTGTTTAAGGACACCAAACTGCGGCATGTCCACCGTAACTGGTTCGTATCAAAATCACCTTTTTTTTGTCACAACACACGGGAGGTCCTGAGGGAAATAATTCCCCTCGAGGCCTATATCATTTTTTGGGTTGCTGTATGGAGGGTCTTTTAGAAGATACGTAGAAGTGAATCTGGGTTTTGAAGGGACCCACGTTGTACGAGGGAGGTAACACAGAGGCCGTTAAGCATGCGTTTGGCGTATTTCCTGACTGCATCGGTGCCAATAATAATAATAATATTCGGATGATTTTTATAGCGCCGTTTTTGTGAAAAATCACCTCAATGGGATCAATGACGCTAGTTCATCAGAGCATCTTCCATTAGAATACCGGTAGAACAATGACAGCTTTCTTACCCGACTTCTGTGCTCCAAAGATTGCTATCCGTTTGTTTCTGCGCAGTCAAGAGGTAACTGCCAAATTTTACAGTGGGGCGCACTTTGCGCAAGCAAACAGTGTACTGGTTATTCTGAAACATGTAGATATTTATATATTAAAAACTGTGATGCAAACAAAGAACATCAAATTAATTATATTAATAATGACGCCAGAAAATAATTACACGTCTATCGAAGAAATTGAATAATTGTACAACAAAAAAATATCTATTATAAAGAGTTGAAGATAATGTTAACACATCCCAAATGAACCACGAAACCGAAAAAACAACAGAAAATAAAAAGATTTCAGTCGCATCTGGGACTCGAACCCGGGACCTCTACCTATCCGGGGTAACCGCTTAACCAACTTAGCTAATGAGACCAGTTCAATTTATGCCATTTACACCGATATCATACTTCATGTTCAAGATTTGTTAATATTATCCTCCATTTTTATAAATCCCTCCTATCCTTATGATGATTGCAAAGTTTCATCCAGAACTCAATTGTAATCTGGATAGAGTCTCAGCGCCACCAAACATACTCCATTGTCTCAATAATAATAATAATAATAATAAGAATTAATTTCTATGGTGCAGTTTTGTGAAGGTTCACCTCAAGTGCGCTTTACACTAACCAACCCAACCTAATATAATTGTAAAATGACAGATAAACTATATATGTGCAAATTAAAAATATTCAAGTGCAGTATACTCAATTACATCCACAATTTAAAATACTGTATAAAAATTTAGAATAAACCAGGGTTATAAATAATCAAACGTAAAGTTCAAATATTAAAAGAGATATAAAATATAAAATAAATACGTATGTACTGACATCGTGGGATATTTCCTATTTTTGTGAATGTTCAGCACATTACTGACGTAATAAATCGTTTTTCACGCAAAAATAGCTATTTTTTATAAACTGCTTCAAAATATTAACATTTTTTTTGTTCCGAATATAGGCGAAAATTGCGAAGTGCTCAGAATAACGCCACGACATTCAAATAGTATTTCAGTTTTAACTGTCTCACTCTATAGCCCGGCATAGCCAGTGGTAGTGACATCTGATATATCTTATTCTCATACCTGCTCGTTTGACGCCTTCGTGTATCCGTTCTGAATGTCAATTGGTTTTTCTTTGGATTTTACGACTGTGGGGGATGCATTGCGTTAGAACGTTAAAGCACTTTTAAAATTTACGAATACCGCACATATATACGTACCTTTTATATGAAAAGGTTTTTTTAACGTGGAAAGGCATCCCTGCATAATCCTGGATCACAACTCAAAGAAGGTTTTGAACTCCGGGCCTGATTAGAGATTGCAGCCTAAAATATTATTGTATTATGTAACAATATAATACGTACCTACCCATAATAAAAATATTTTTCAGTGAATACCACTCGAAGGTGTGAAAGGAAGGTAGATGACGTAGAGGAAGGTTGAAATATACCTGGCTGTTAGAATCTGGTAACTAACTTCACGACTAAAACCATTTCCGCATCGATGTATCAGTGCTAGATTTGGCGTGTCATACAAATATGCACGACAATATGCAGTAACTTCATAACACAACTCCCCGTTGAATTGCGTTGCCTTGCTTCGAATGACTAACACGCTTCGCTCCAAACTAACGAAGAGCACAAAGTTAACACCAAATAACATGATGTTATTTGGTCATATCATAGGAAGTCACAAAGGCACGCGTCACCATGCGTAACAAGTTTAAAGTTGAAGCATAAGATCCCAATCTCATGTAAACTCTGTCACCGCACCATCTGCGAAGCCATTGTTGAGCGTGAACTTTGTAATATAACTACTGTTGTAACATGAATGCATTCATACGTCACGAACACATAAATTAGCTCATAATCGGAAGAGGCTTTTAATTATATGTTTTATTAAATACTCGTAGAAGTGGGTGGGTCAACCAAATAAGATTATTTCACTGTGATTTCCACGTTTTTTGTTGTAACTTTTACACGATCCATAAAATTAAAAGCAATGAGGTTGTCTCCTAATTTTTTTATTTTTTATTAAAATGTATTAAATTATATAAAGAGTTAATAACCACATTAAAATTAGTTTTCGATATCTCCAAAAATAATGAAATTTTGAGCTTGGGAAAAACGTATACCCATTCGAATGGAAGTAACGGATACTGCCGCGCCTATGATATCTATGGCCGCGCCATTCGTTTTATGAACCATCACGTCACACGCTTGTCGGCCGGCAGGTAAGATTATCAAAATTTTGACGACTCGTATCTTCGGTACCATTCAGTATTTTCCAAATTTTCAAAAAGTTCTGTCCTCATCATGGTCTAAATAATATAACGCATTTGTGAATAAGATTAAATTCCTCTGTAAGAGACAACCTCCTTATCTCAGACGAACATTTTTACCCAACTTCTGGACTGACTGTATCAGTGACACCCGAGCTTTCCACACTTCTTAATAAATATATGGACGAGTTGCAGAAGATATAAAGTTTATCCGCAATACATTCTACTATATGTTACATGAGCGTGAACCTAAAACATAGAATTTGCTTCTGAATCAAAAACAGATCTGGTTTACTTTCAATATGTTGGCTCCGTACATCTCTTTATACCTAATTATGTGCTTACGACAACCCCTTTACAGTTTTTTCGCCCTCGGTTGTTTTATGTTCGTGCCCGAATACGTATGCATGATATTCCTCCCGCAAGGGGAAACGTCGAAGTGATAAAAGATTATTTACTCAGTAAAAACCGTCTTTCGGTATCAATATTACTCGTAATTCAGCTTCGTAGCTGAAAAATTACCCAAAAAAATATCATGCAATAGCAGTGCAAGAAATGTGACATGGAAATCGTGATTATTTGTCCAATGTAAACGAGTTTTGTTCTCGGGAATGTTTATGGAACGAACAAATCTGGTATTCCGCCAGAACAAAGCCAATACGCACGTTTACTCTACAAAGGGGTGAAATGTTATAATCCACTGCTGGAAACCATCAAAATTACACTGCTTAATAAATTCAATATAGGTTCTAAGAATCACGTTATTTAAAGCAAGATAAAAATCTGTAGTATGTAAGTTATAATGAATTAGTAATTTGTAAATTTAAATGTACAAATAACTAAAATAAAAAAAAATTGAAAAATGTAACCCTTTTTGTTTATTTCAAGTAGTAGTAATAAGTATCGCAGTCAGAGTTGACGCGAAAACAATACTCGCACAGATGCATTCCATGTATACAGCTTGTTTAAATCTTGTTATTCGACTTCAGAAAAGATAATTTTTGTGAAAATAATTTTTTTTTAAAACACGTTTTTATTATAATAGAAAGAACGCACTGCATTTTTTTTAAATTAAGGCCAGGCGAGCACGAGGATCTTTTATCGCGGCGAAATTTGCGACGCTGCATAAAAATTCATTTCGGTACCTATATGGAGGTGCGCACACGTGGTGACGCGACATTGGGGCTACTTTTTTGGATTTGTATGGTTTTTTAAATAGTCAAATTTTCAAATTCGAACAACATATATACGTAATATCCCTTTTTTCTATAAAAAAGTGGGTAGGCTTAAACATGATAAAAAGCTGCTTCTCAGAAGCGCTTCGCAAGAATACCACTGCTGAAAGCGTGTACAAACACACCAATACACAACCCTTAGTAACAATGTTTTGTTCGCATCAAGTTTGCGCGATCCTATACTAGTAGATAGTCTCAATTTAAAAAGATCTTCACTCACGATCACAATGTTTAATCTTCTTCCAAACGGGTAGCATAAGACCATAAGTCATCTTTCTCACTTTATTATTCCTGCGAATTGCGGAGATAAATCCATTTTCTAATTATTATTGTTCCTTCGAGTAAAAAAAATTAGTCGAGATGGGGCAGGGAGAGAGGAAAGTTCCGCAGAGATAAAGCTCGAGATAAAATGAGAGTAAGGACGAATGATGAAACTCTGAGCAATTTAAATCAGTTTTGCTTGAATGCAAAAAAATAAAACTCTGCCCGGCGGCGCTTTTTCGCTTGTTAAATTACGCAATAATGGTTTTTACAAGAAGGATTGTTATTCTGCCTGCGAAGGCGAACTAATTAAGTTAGTACAAGCAAAATAAAACTGTTAGTTTTTAAATACTGTTTTATTTCGTGCAAATTATTTGTTGTTGTTTGCATTTATCGTTTACCAAAGAACAGGGGCCTAGGTCTCCATGTATTACAGTTATTGCAGCCAAATTCGACACGATCACAGTACTCTAATAGATGCACTTTAAAAAAAAAACACAGTGTAAAACTTTTCGTGTAATAATTGTTAAATCTTTTCGAGTGTTCAAATTTGAACATCGTATACACTTTTTTGATAAAAACACTACGCAAAACAAATATTGTAGTTGTTTTATTTTTATTTTTAATCTTATCTCTTTTATTTACTTTATGGTTCGTTATTTATCTTAAGGTAGGCACAGCTTTTCAGCCTTTATTGACGGCACGCCACTGATATGCACCTGTGTATACAATTCTAAGTGTGTGTTGTTTGGGTCAATTCTTATAGCTGGTGCCGATTGTAATATTTTATTTTTTATAATATTATATATTAAGTTTTTTTTTAATATCTACTTCGTACATACATGAATACTGCGAATCCATTTTGATGTAAATAAATTGGGGTGGTTATTTATTCGTCATGATATTTTTTCTTTCACAAATTTTAAACTAACTTATCATCACGCCGTTTCTCCGCAGAGGTAGGCAGAGAGGACGAACCGCCAAACAACTCGATCTTGAGATACACTTCTTGCTTCATTCACATTCATTCATCGCTTAATACATTATCTTCTGTTATTCCGACATCTGACATGGCCAGACTCTAGCATTTGATTCATTTGATCGTGCCATGTCTTCCTCGGGCGTCTCCAACTTCTTCTTCCATTCGCGTTATATATTATCATTATACTGCATTCTTCATTTATTCACTCTACATTCCCAAATCATCTGAGTGTCCCTTTCTTAACGTTAATCATTACGCTTACATCTGCCTTGCATTCTTTACGAATCTCAACATTTTTCACACGATCATAGATGGTTTTACCACACATTCGCCTCAGCGATCTCATTTCTACAACATCCAGTCTACTTCCTTCCTTTATCAGTTCCATTACTCACTGCCATACATCAGGGTTGGTACTTCATTGTGAACTGCTAGCTTCGCTTCTTTGGACAACTTTTTGTTAGCGCCAACCACGTTCAGTTCTTCGTTAATGGAGTATCCTGAATTCCCTTAATATCCCTTTCCATCTCTTATAAACATACTTTCCAAATATACAAACTCATTGACCTGCTTCAAGTATTCATCATTCACAACTATATTACACACTGTTTTCGTACTCTCTCTCTTCCAAACACCAATTTTATAATTTGTATATTGAATTTCTTCTCTTTTTACAGACGCTAGACAACTTAAGCTCAAACTTATATCTTTCGAAGTTATTTTGTCAAACTTAGACGATCTTTCGATGCGAGGAATTTATCTAAAAAGTACCCCTTTGCCAAAACTACCCCCGGCTCCGCGCCCTCATTTGGAAACATCGCACACTTTGCATGCATTAGCGATAACAATCTGCGAATGAAGGCTCTACGTTTGTTTCGGCAAAATGTTTTTTCCGCGTCGTAAAAACAAGTTAAACTCATTATTTCGCCTGTTTTAATACATACCTCCTACACTTTTTTGTGTTTTTCTCAAGAAGGGGTTTTGTACTTTTCATCATTTTTATTAGTATTCCTAGTTCGTTATTATTTTTTTTTTCGATAAATCGGCAGTTACACGTTTTTTTAGTTTAAGACGTAGAAAATATATATAAAAAATTAAACCGTCTTCGGATTTTCTGTTTTTGGCTGACTGTAGTACCTCTAATAAGACAAGATATAAAATAAATGGAAATTATAATTGGATTATATAAAACAAAAGTCACTCATGACAAACAAAATAACATTATTTTACGGTGTTCTTATAGTATGCTCGGGTGGTATGTATGTTTATATATATATATATATATATATATATATATATTATATTTATTAATTTTTAAATACAATTTTAAGTAAATCAGGTTCTGCGAGTATTTTAGTTTTTAATTATTGTTACAGCTGTTTCGACGTACAAAGCCATACTTACGACGATTCGCGTATATGATTTTATTTACTCCTACCCAATTTTAATTTCGACGGTGTTTAAAATGTTTTATTTCCGGTAAAACCGATTTACCTTTAAAATAATTATGATAATTGAATCTTCTCTATTCTGTGGGGTACTTATAGTTGAATTCCATACGTATATTTATTCCATACAGAAACAGTTTTGTAATTTATTTTTGAAAACACATGGAGATTTTATGAAATGCATTTCACAATGAGCCAAATGATGACTTTTGGATATGGTCGTTCCCCTATTTTACATTTTTTAAGTCGCCTCGTACTTGCTTTTCTTTTGATTCGACTCTTGACTCTTGATTTACTGTCTTCCCTGGGCATCCTCTACTCATTCTTCTATACGCTTGCGTATCATGTCGTCACCTTAATAAGTAATTTACTTTTTCACAAATTGATGTGAATGCCACCTTTTGGCATTTTAAAAAATACATATTTCGGCGACAATAGTAATTATAACCATCTATAACACACGGGACATGTCAAAAGTCAAAATAACCGAAGAGAATGTATCAGACGATGTATGAATATGAATGAAGCAAGAAGTGTGTGCCATGACCGAATTGTTTGGCGGTCCGTCCTCTTTACCTGCCCCTTCGGAGAAACGGCGTGATGGTTAGTTAGTTAGTTATTACATTTGCATAAAGATTATTATTTACATTAAATGAAACAAAGTTTGATTATTTAATTTGATTATAATGGATAACCACAAAGTGATAGCTTCATTCAATATTATATTATTATTTACAATTGCAACAAAAAAAAAACGTATCAAGTAAAAGATTTTTTAAGAAATAAATTAAATTAAGGAAAAATTCATTTCTAAATTATTTTCTCTTTCCATTGCCAACGATACGACCAATAATTACTTACTTTCCATTTGAATTATTTTCCTACCTTTTTGGTGGAACATTATTGTTCAATTTATTGGAAAAACTTATTGAAGCTTATCAACCTCATTGTAATATTTAATCATTGGAGATAATTATTAACAATTCTCAAATGACATAAATTCGAGTAGAACCATTCAATCATACTAATAGAGAGCTGAAAATATCATTAAAAATAATATTAGTAATTCTAAAATTGGAGTATGATACCGCTAAAAACAATAAGGAAAGGAATAAGGTCCCATTAGCTCAGTGGTTAGAGTGCTAATCCCGGTAAGAAAGAGGTCCTGGGTTCGATTCCTAAATGAGACCGTTACTTTTTTTATTTCCTGTCTTTTTCTGTTTCGTATTTCATTTGAGAATTGTTAATATTATCTTCAATAATGAACTTTATTGTGTAATTACCTAAATAAATCATACTTACTTAGTGCACACCACTTTATTGATCGACATTATACTAACCGGTTTCAACACATGCGTTCCTCCATCATGGCAGAAATATTATACACCTTTGAATTCAGTACATAATACTAATAACATTGTTTATCGTGTATTTTACAAGAAGAAAAATGTACAAAGGTCAGAAATAAAAAAAAAAACGCAATTATTATAAATAGATGTGGTTTTTATAGTCACGCTAGCAGTGCATTTTTAAAAGAAACCACATCACATTTGGAGTCAAGAGCGGTGTTTTACATGCATTAATTCTAAATGCAGTCGACCATGTCTCGTAGTGCCTCCATCGGCCAGTCGATACGTCGATAGTAAACAGTCCACTGTCGGTATTCTGCATTCGGCAGTCGGCGGTCGGCAGTCGATATTCAATAGCCTGGCCGATTTATTATTTGGAAGTAGATCCTTTTTTATTCCATTTCCAATGTTTGTTTTGGCCATATAGATATTCGGCGAAAGGATATAATAATATTTCGTATTTGTATATCGATAAATCCAAATACTGTACTGACTTTTCTTACTCGCATCAAATAACGTTTTACAGTGTGAAACGATTGCAAATATTTCGTATAAGTCAATTCCATTGTATGATTTTCTATCTTAGTTTTTCTACAAAGAATACAAAGTCATAAAAACGATAATTCTTTTTAAATTTGTGTTAGACAGCGGTGTTTATAAATCACCTATTCAGGTATTCCTTGGTATTCCATAATGTACACTTCTGTCTCTTTCTCTCTGGTATTTTGTCACATTTCTGTTTCATGCTATCTCATTTTTTCTTTGTTCTGTGTTATGCTCTTTCTCGTTCTATTTTGTATATATGAACACACACTATGTATTTTGATCAGTTTAATTTTGTACCCTGATGATGCTTATGATAAGCGAAACTGGTCGGTCCTAATAAAATTAAATAAAATTCTCGTGGTTATAAACAAAGTTATTGTTTTATTTACATTAAATATGTCTAACCACAAAGTGACTGCTTTCTATCAAAATGTAAAATTAAAAATATATAAAAAAAAACAAATATTTTTTTTCGTGAGCTTCATTCATAATGCTATATTTATTTTGTAGTTATGGCTTGAAGAAATTGACTAACTAAATCAAAGTTTTATTATTTCCGTTAAAAAATCATGTAAAGAAATCTAGTAGAGTGACAATGTTCCTGAATTCTTCTTATTATACAGTTTCCAGAACGTCTTCTATAATAAATGGCATGAAACGTGCCGTTGGTTCAAAGCGCCTTTTAGCGAGGATCGCCCCATTAGAAAAAAAACTTCAATAAAAAGAATAAGTTGATCTGTAAAGAGATATCCGGGGAGAAAAGAAATGAGAAATCTTCACTCAATGGGAATCTGTAAATTTTCGAGTTTATCGTACGAGGGAATGAATACAATGGGAGATTATTACAGAAGGGTGCTGGTGCGGGGTGATACTTCACGTTTTTGTACAATAAGATTCTTTTGCTGTCTTTTTCTGATAGATATATATACTATCTTATTATAAAATGCTGTTTTAGGCACAATTATTTATTTATTTATTGTATTATATACGCCCTATATGAGTTAGTTATAATGAACAGGTGCGAAACACATCACAGTGGGTACATAGATAAAATAACGAACAAATACAGGAATAACATAGTGTAAGTACCATTCCGAGTAATCAGTTACAAAGCGAATATTCAAAACATACCTTACATTCACTGATACGTATACTCTAGACACATATATTAATAATTGTTGGGGATGTATGCAATAATCGTCTGTTTTTATTTAATTATCAAGTTCTAATAAGTTTATCTTTGATCCAACATGGCTACGTGGTGCGTGCTGTAGTGTGCACTGCAATACCACCAATAAGGCGGCTCTCTCATGGGCCGGTAAGGAATCGACATAAATACCCCTATAAGATTGTACCGTTATGCTATACGTTAAACATCCTATTCCACATTGTACTTACATACATTATATTATGTTTATTATAACTACTAAATCAAAAATTGCCACTATGCACTTTTCCATAATGTAAACCACCAACTGTTTAACATTGTCATGTAAACACTTTTCGAGCATAATTTTCATATAACACTTTTTCCTTTTTTTATGTAATCACAATATGTACACTCCGCTTCTCTACAAACAAGTGTAATATTGTAAATTGAAATAAAATGTCTTGAATTTCGATTAAAAAAAAATTACAAAAAATATCATTTATGGAAAAATGAATATGAAGAACGTATAGTAAATAAGTTTTCTTTTATGTTTTAAGATAATAGTGGGTAAAAGAAGCGACATTTATCCAAAAGACAGAACGTTGTTACTTTGAAAATCAGCTTAGCTCAGAGCAGCAGGATTCTATTTGATCTATCTGTCTTACTTAGTTTTTTTGGCTAAATGTCATGCTTTTTTCATGAAAATTCAATTGCAATGCGTTCTACATATTCACTCATACGTTAAATTTGTGTTTATTTTCTCAGTTTCATGCAGATGGCAGATGGTGCTCCAAATGGTGCTCCAAAAGCATTTTATCTATGTGCAGATAACTAAGTTGCCCATTATTTTGCAAATGAAACCTCGTTGTTCTAAAAAATAAATACAAAGTGTTTTAAATAGAACTTTACTACATAATTATCTGCGAACTTGTGTAGAAGTTTGAGATATTTTCGATAGGGTTTTAAAGAGAAGAAAAACTTAAGAATTTTGATGCGAAAAATTCAATTTTGGCCAAAATGTCAGATGGTACATTCTTGTTTCAAGGGGACGAGTGTATACGAGTATACAGATGTCCCATAAGTCATGGATCAAACCAAGTGGGCTGATAGGGATATGTATAATACACGTTGAACACACTCTTGTAAGCTTTTAGTTTTAAAATCAGGCAAATGTTGAATTTTTATCCAAAAAATATCTGGATTTATATCAAAAACATATCAGGAAAGGTCATTTAGAGTTGAACTTTTTACTTATTGCCTCATCCCGACCCATTAGTCTAAGGACCTACACAGAGTGTCGAGATTATTGGGATTATAATTTGATCCTTATTTCTTTGGCACGTATTCTGAGAGTCATAGAATTTTTTTTTATCTTTCGACTTCTATCGTTTCTTTTCACCTTAAGCGACTTTTCATCTATTTTTAGACGGATCTATTGTGCTATATTTTTTAGATCTTGTCGCACAATTTTATTTTTTAATGATGTCTTTTAGAAAACATGCCAAGATTTTTTTGGTAAAATCATCGGCGGCTGGTGAGGTTCTCGATAAATAATACCCAATAAAAACATCCAATTTCAGCGTTTGTTGACTGCACGCCACTGATTTACTTCCAAATATCGTGTTATCATGTCGTGATATGGATTCATTATTTTTATACATATGTTTTCACTTTATAGTCTTCATGATTCAACGTAATCGACTCATATTTCACTATTCGTATAAACATTAAATATTGAATATTTTTAAATCAACGTTTCCATTATGATATTAATCACTGAAAAATTAATTTTCATAGTTTCTCTAGTTTGACGATACATAATCAGCGAAGCAACTCTTATAATATGTAATAATCTAAATAATCATAACTGCTAGTACGTTGCAGAAAATCTATTTGTCAATAAAATATTTGAAGCTTTTACAGTTTCCAGTTTCTAGGTCACTATTTAAAGTTTTTTTTTATTTTTTTATTAAAAAAAATGATTTAGGAAAACATACAGTTATAATACAATGCATCTTTATAGAGTAAATTATTGCTTTGTTATATTAACCGGTGAGTTTTCCGCTATATCGTAATACAAATTACAAAAAAATTGTTAATGATAGAACAGAAAGAGGAAAAAAAAACGATTTACAGATCATAATAAAATTAAACAATTATTTAGTGTATTTTCATATGAAGCGGTAACTTGGTGATGTGACATTATAATTTAAACAATAACTTTGTTTTACATCACTTTTATTTATACTTTAGCCGACCGGGTTTCGCTACTGCCGTAGCTTCTTCAGGGCAGTATACAACTAAACTATGAACTAAGATGCACATGTGTTATAGATTGATACAAACAGGCTAGTGAAGGGCCAAGGGTGGGAGATCAGCAGGCACCTGCTGACCGGGAAGGGAATGTACTTTGTTTATTGGGAATAATTTTAGGATTGGACTTTTATTTAAATTTAGTTGATTATTTATGAGTCTACTATTAGTGTTTTTGGCTTTCCTTATTTCTAATGCTTCTAAGTTATCTAGTCGAATGCCGGTTACATTTTTATGCAGTAAACTAGTGCCTGTATTTTTATCGATAAAAATGTAAGTTCTGTTGGTAGGAATTACAATTACTGTTTTATTAGATTGTACAAAAGTTAATGTTATTTTTGTACTTTCGCGATATTTTTTAATTTAAAAAAAAAAAAAACTTAATCAAAACATGATTTCCAACCTCAAATAGAATCCTGTTTTTTGTATTAAGTCTGTAAAAGGACAAAAAACAAGCATTAATACGAAAACCTTTTAGCGTATTAAAAGATAATGATTTCAAATATCATTGAAATATTAAATTTATATTTTAGAATACAACCAAATGTATCATATTTTACCATGACAGCATAACTGCTTCTGGGTTGTAAACATATACAGGGTGTAGCAGGACGTACCCGACAGACTTCAAATGGTATTTTGACTTTAAATGCTCTGGTGACATTTTCTTCAATTAATAACAACAACAAATAAATATTCCTTTCACATGTCGCCACTGATAAGAACCTTATGTCAGCACCCGTGTACCAAGTGATATTCACCATCGCGTTCCCACAGCATTAGACAGTAAGGGAATATGGTTTGATCCGACTCTCTGTAGGAAACCAACCCCCATAAACAGCGCCGGTGTAAACTATGCGCCCAAAAGGTTATGTTTAGAAATACAGAATTCAATACTTCGCTTGTGTGAAAGCACTATGAAACAATATAGCATGGTACAAGCGTGCTGGCATTGGGTTCTTGTCAGTAGCGACATGTTAAAAAAATTATGTTTTTTTTTGTTAAGAGCGAAATGCCCGCTATATATTTTTTTTCTAAATAATCTCGGTTAAATCGCTGGTTAAAGTCTGTGTACGTCTTGATACACCCTGTATAAATGTATCGCATTGTTTAGGGGTGAGTTTAGAATAACACCCTTCCCGGTAATCGACGACGTTTTCTGTTAGAGAGCGTGATCGTCTCGAAATGCATTATTTACGACCACCCCTTGTAACCTCCCTCCTACCCGCCACCCTGTCGATACTTTCAGCCTGCCCACCCCTCTTCGTTAAATCAAACCACCCCTCCGTAATGCTGAAACTTACCAACCAGGATAAACCCCAAATTTGGTGGCCCGTGGTGGGAAAATCAAAACCTTTTATTTCTTTTATTTGGGCTGTGTAAGTCTCACATCGTAGGAATTGTAGACAAAAATTATCTTGTGTAATGCTCTAGCCACATATTTATGCAAACATCTCAAACTTAATACTATCTCATTATACTAACTCATTGGTAACGACAAATTTCCATTAGAACCCAAATTTATCGTTCATAATTTCTCATTACGACCTAACAAAGCGCCTTTTTCCAATGCAAATTACCAAATTTGCCTGTAAAATCAACTTTTTTATGTCCTGCTTTGGCATCTTAAATGCATAATTGTATACTACCCACCCCTCCCTACCCGATCCGATTCCTATTGTCACTGGAACAAGAAAGGGCCAAAGACAGTTCGTCGCGGAGTTAACAAAGGTGTTCATTGCCGCGACCGAAGAATCTGGCCAATTCTGGATTAGTGAAGTTTCAGTTAGGTGAAATAAGTGCTAGAGGATGTCCACGAACAAGGTAGGCCTATTCAATTTCCGCGGCATCCTCCTGTTTCTCTTCAGTCCTTCCTTCACCTTTTTTTCTCATCTGGTTCTCCATATTAACTTCGCCGCCAGCCCAGAATTGGGATTCTTTTAGAGCTATGGAAACATGTCCTATATTTTATAATTAAAAACAAATGCAAATAAATAATAAACATCGAATTAAGTTTATTGGATGGATGACTTTTAATCTCTCGATTTCAGTCTGACCCAATTAATCATTAGACAAAGCGTACCATTTATACTAAGCCTATCTGCTAAAAATTATTTCTCTTACATCGAAGAGAACGTAGTGGGCATATAAACACGACCCCATGTGACTCTCATATATATAGCTTCGTTCTTTTAACCTGTCATTATTTTATTTCCTGCCGCGCAATAGGGGTATATCCTCACAATACCCTAAATGCCCGTTTTTCTCTAATATCCTGTGGCGATCCCTTCCTCCTGTCCATCTCTCTAGACATTTATTCTTACTAATTTTCCATTTCCTCCGCCGTCAGTCATTTTTCCCTTACGCGCAGTTTTTTGTTTGTTCTCGAGACATCCCTACTCTGAAATGGAAGGCTTTCCTAAACCATTGTCGTAAATAAACGTAAGATAATATTATCCGGCATGCTGAGAATGGCTTAAAATGAAATATAAAGCTTCCGTCGAAAAACTCATTACTTACTTTTTTTATTGAAAGAAAACGTAAAGCAAATCTAGGTCGACTATTATTTTATAAAAATAACATTTTCAGTGTTCTTACTCTATCCCTTATTATTAGTGTTTCACAAGTGGGTCTAACACCAACTCTTTACTCTCAACTGGACTCTCTTTTTACACAGGGGATACGTTCCACACAACCATGTAAAAAAATACTAAAATAATGGTTTATGTTTCCTTGTATGAAAATCAATTCATGATAATGCTGTTTCTTGTTCTACCGGCATTTAAATGGAAGATTCTCTGACAAACTAGCGTCGTTGATCCCCTCGGGCCTGGTGCATAGTCAGAAACACGCCAAATGCGCGCCCATTGCAATTGACATTTGTCAAATGAGAACGGGTGTTTTCTGCCAGCCTCTGTGTTTCCCCCCTCCTACAACATCAGTCTCTTCAAGACCCATCCATGTTCACTCCTTACTTCTTTATTTGATTTATTTACTCTTTATAAATGTAACTAAAAATACTTAATAATAAATTTGGTTTACATTTAAATTTTTTAAATAAAATTGATTAATTTCTACGTATTAAACACAAAAACAATTAATAACACTTTTTATAAAAAACATAACACATAATTAATTATGCATAATACATGTTTTTATGGGCGGATTTATTGCCTAGTGGCGATTTCTATCAACCAACTCTTAGTTTGAAAATTAATATGGTATAATAATTATAATTTAAATTAAACCGCCCCCTCTCTGATGCTCTGTCCTGTTCTACCCTAACGTGCTGTCTTTTTCCCACACTTTCTCTGTCTCCATTATGATATCTCTGTATTTTAATTTTAGTTTATATGTGTACATTCCTGAAGAAGGTTGAATCCAACCGAAACAGGTCGAATGGAGAAATATATATAAATAAAATAAAGTGGCTGCAAACAAAACATTTTCCATTTAAATTATAATGCCAAGCCACAAAGTGATTACTTCCTTCTATAATATAATAATTATTACTGCATGCATATTTCTCACGTATTGTGTAAAAAAAGTTAAACAAATTTGTATAATAATACATAAGTATTTTTAAATAATGTGTCAGATAGGAAAAGAATTAAAAAGGATGAGAATTAACCATCACTATGCTGGTGGAAAGAAGAAAAGATGTTATTCACACTACCTTTGAATATGAGCTTTAAGTGAGCATTATGTACGTCAGAGGGCAGTTCGTTCCAAAGACGTGATGCTTTTACTGAAAATGTACGATTGAATGATGTAGCATTGTGGATAGCAATCGCAAGAGTTCTCTCATCACTTGAATGAAGAACTCCTTCCTCTACTGAAAAATTTCCCTCGGAGCTTCCTGTGTGAAGTTAAAAACGTTAAAAACATCAATTGTGAAAAACAGATTTTCAGTAAAATTATGAAGATTTTAGCGTTAACTTTTCTTTGGGCAATCCCTAAAATAGAAGTCACCCAATATCCACGTGTATTTTTCGAACCTAAATTTCTATTTTCTTTTAATAATTTCCTCCGAAAACAATAGTGCCCCTTTCACCATTTTTTTTTTTTAGTTCTTTAGCGAAAACAACGTTCCAATTTCAAATTAACCTTTTTCCCCCTTTCCTTTTTATCTTTGGCTTATAACGCAAGCGCACAAAGACAATAACGAAACAAAAGGCACCCGGTACAAAAAATATTCGGGCGCCCGCAACTAGGATCGACCACCATTCATTACGTCAGGACGGCAGCAAGAAAATGAAACACGAAAACAATGGCGCCTTTTGTCCCTCGATTAGAGTTGTTCGATCTATATTTTCGCCGTGGGCGAAAGTGGGACATCGCCAAAAGAAGTCATCTTACACCGTGAAAAGATATTCGATTAAATGAATGTAGGGATGTATCGCAATCTATCCAGCGTCTTGCTTAAATGCCAGCTTTGCAACTGTTCACGTTTTACAACGCCATAATAATTATATACCTATTACCCGCCTGTTGCACTGTTACTATCACGGAACCTACCTACTTATTTTTTTATATTTATTTCTTTTATATTTTTTACTATCGTATGAAGCTTTGAATCCATTATAATTAAATGAAACAATCTATCAATTGAAAAGTTGCTTGAAATGGCTTTTAGCCGTGTTTGGTGACCAGATCTGAATAGCCAGGTATTTTCCCACCTTCCTCTTCCCCTTCTCCTTCCCCTGCCCAATATCTTCCGCCTCACAACATTCCCCAATTGGGTATGCCATAGTCTCACTGGGTCCAGGCGGTTGGGAGCAGTTGGGACTCTTGTGCGGAATTCAAGTTAAAAAAATCTTACGTTGTTTTAAACACTTCTTTTTAACACCGAGCGGTTTCGGAACAACCGTTCCATCATCAGGGCAAAATATATACTAAACAATATTACAAAATTATGGCAGAACATACACATTAGGTGTCACAGTGGGGGTGATACGGTAATCTCCGTATTTTTATCAAACTCTCCACTCTTTACTTATCTCTAATAACGCCTCCATAGCTCATGATGGAAAATCCGTTAAGTACACATTTCAATTAACCCATCTAAACGTCGTTTCCTGCGAATGTTGCCTAATCATGGTGATTGTTTTACCACCGTTGTTGGAATATCGCGATCCGGACTGTTGCAACGTTACAACCATCCAAAATAACGTCTACCCGGAACCATATCACATAAAATTGTATCAAGTTGGATTAGACCTCAATGAACGGCTTCGCATATTTATTTTTTTTCGCTGGAGTTAATTTGTTAGTGCCATCCGGATTCTCATTCCCGATCGTTCGGAATTCTCATTCCCGATTGATCCGGCTTCTCGTTCCCGATTGTTCCGGAATAATGTCCCCGTTTCTGGAATGGTGGAAAAAACGTCGACACATTCGTCCTTCCCGTGGGAATACTGAACACGTGTCGACATTGTTGGGGAGTGTTTCCATTCTGTATAGCTGCGAATCGACATCAACGCGATGGCGTAAATTTCATATCGTAGTTACCTTCAGAACAATTTTTTTATCGTAGGACGTTATCAATATACTGATGCAGCCCATTGTGTATGTGTGAGAGGTTCCTATATGATATCTCCGTATGCAACGGTTGCTGGCTTAGCAAAGGGAAAGTACTTATGCCTAGACTAGCTCTGTATATAATTCTTCATTCTATAATGATTCTTAAATATGTTTATATTGAAGAATCGCATTACCTAGGGAATAGTTCGTCTGCGATTGTACAGAGTCATAGTAAAAAATTACTTGTAACTAACGATATAAAAAAATGTTTTCCAACCTACAAGATCTGCCATTCCAAAGTCCTTGAATAAAACTTCTCTCGAGGGAATCTATTATTTCAAACGAATAGAAATGTTTAATGAATGCAAGTCAAGAATTAAATAATGGCTAAAAGAGGTCAACGAAATAACCTTAAAAACGACATAAAAGACGCAAGTAGATGACATCACATATTAGAAACATTATATTTCTGAGTCATAAATACATCCAAAAAGCAACCATAAACACAACATTTCTACAAAAATGCAGCTTATACTATGGCATTAAACACTACAACAAAATCACACTCTCCTTAAAAAAATGACAACATTTATAAATTTAAAAAACAAATAAAACGCTGGATACATGATACATGGAGAAACCTCTGAACTGCACTTAAAACACCTCACCTTACAATTATTTTTTTTCAGCAATTTCATCAACTTGAAATAATTTTATTTCATATTTTGTAAATGAAATCTTCACCACGGGAATTCCCAGTGAGAATATCATTACTTTTTTTTAACTTTTTATAAAAAAAAGATAATATTTTCATGTTATTTTTATTAAAAGATGGAATTACGTTAGTCCGCCTCGACACAGGACCCCCTAGTGAGGAAGACTAAGTAAAAACACAAAAAAGTCAAATAGTTTACCAAATGTAATAATCAATATGCCATTTTGTATTTTAAACTGTTATTCTGTAAACGTTTTAATTCTTAAACCGTATTTTGTATTGTCACATGTTTATTTATATAGCCACTAATAAAAAATTACAAAACTAACGACATTAAAAAAATATTTTCGAACCTACAAAATCTGTCATTTCTTCAATAAAATTTGTATTAATGAAACCCTTTAGAATTAGCATGTACCAATTTTCTTATCAAAGTTTCCCTTTGACCGTGTATCTAACTTATTACATCTACCCCTCCATCCATACCCGTATGCACCTTCATCTGTATCCCGGTAGGTACCAGTCCATTAAACGTAACTTCCCCACAAAGACCAGCTTTCTCAAACCCGACGTATCGTGCTCCTTTTGAATGCTCTAATTATTATTTCGCCCGTGTGTTTACCGGGTTTTGTTGGGAAACTGCAAAGTCCCGCAGACCCTATTGAGTGCAAACGACAACGTAACAGTCCCGCTCCGCCTCAAAAAGCTCGCCCACATTCAAACTTGCCCCCTCTTACCGCAAAAGACCTGCCACCAAATGTCAGGGGTAAATATGGGAGTTAAAATAATTCGATCGACTATTACGAACATTTAGGCAGTACGTTTGTTTCTCCATCGGTCAACCCGTTGTCGGTCATAAGTTATAAACTTTACTTTTCTCGTATATAGTACGACCCCTTGGAATATCAAGATTCCATCTGGCACAGCAATGTCATGCGATAATGTGCTCTAAGGAGAGTATAACTATAAGGCTCATTATGGCATAATATTGCCGTGACAGATGGAACATTGTTATTCCAAGGAGTCGATTATGTGATTTATTTAGTACTAGCTGAAGTACCCGGCGTTGCCCGGGGTTATGAATGGTTTGGAGGAAAGTTATGAGGTTGTGTGTGTTACCCCTACCCCTACCACAAACCACTCTTACTCCCACCCCCATCATCACCCCTGCCCCTATCCTTACCTATTCTAAGCAACGTTTCGATTCAACGAGTGACTCTGGAAAGTAGGCCAAATATATCTGCTAAATATAATATTGTGACCGGATAAATCAACACACGTATGAATCGGCACACTTATTTATAAGGGAAAACCTATTCTATCCTAACCGAATAAATAAATATGTAAAAAAAATGTTTTAAATAAAAATAAAATATATGTATGCACTTATTATGTTGGATGAGAAGGTGTTCGGGTTAGTTTTTTTCGTACTTTTAATGACTTTATATCACCTTTAAATTCTGTGTCGATTCATACGTGCGTTGATTTATCACGAAACCACATATTATTATGTTGCGTTAATTATATGTATATTTGCTTTCATGTTATTTCCATCGTTACTGTGCAGCTTTAAAATATGTATTTACGTTCCATATCCATATCCATTCGAGCCTCCGGAATTAATATATAATCAGGTCAACATGTGTACATGATTGACATTTTTCACGTGAGAACGGGTTGCTTCTACGACTCGTTCCCGAGTTCAACAGCCCGGCCGTCCAACGATTTGCCGACATATGTTTAGTGTAGGCTACAACATGGATCTCTTTAAAGCCCATATTCACTCCTTCCTCTCCTCAAAAAAACCCTTAATGGACTGAGGCCTTGAGGGAAATTATTTTTCTCAGAACCTCCTTTTTTATTTTTTTATTATGTAATATTAATTACATACAATGGGAACTTCCGGCAAGAGTTTTTAGTTTAATAATATTATATAATACAACAATAAATTACAATCATCATACAAATGTAGCGCAATAATAGAACAATATGGTTACATGCATGTTGTGATCAATGTACACAAGTTGGAAAAATATGAAAACAGAATAACAGTTTTGTTATAGAGATACTAGACTCCAATTACATTGTACCGATTTAAATATTATTATAAAAACATAAAAATATCAGCAAGTATTAAACAAATTGAGAATTAAAAAAACAGTAGTACAGTTTTGTTACAGTGATAGACTTAATACAATAGTAGCACTTAAATAATTTTAAAGACATCCGCAGCTATCAAGAAGATGAATAAAGATGAATGTTTAAAGTGAATGTAAAAAAAATATGTTTATATTAAAGCGACAAATAATATGCATTTTCAAAGTTATATTTTACTATTTACTTTTAGAAATTATTAATTTTAAATCGGGTTAGTAGTTAGAAAAATACTTTCGAGAACTGGAGTGGTGGGATCAATTTGATTTCATATGCACCTCGATCAGCGCAGCCCTAATGGTCGCGAATGTGTGCAGTTTGGCATTCCTGTGTACATATTAAATTTGCGCAATTAATTTGTGTGAACGCTCCCCTACCCCGTGCGGAATTCTGTCAAGGATGCTCACTGTTAAAACAGGGTTGTCACTTGTCATTTGTCACTTTTAGCACGTCACCTGTTTATCCGGGATACCTATTACGTTACGGGATTTGTGAGGCATGGTAAAGGAGGTAATTTGAAAAAAAAACTAATAAAAGCATAATTCGTTTTTTCTTGGATGTTAATGTTTCTTATTGTTGCGTTTGAAAACCATTTTTTTCCTTTCCGGCACTGAATGTACGTATCTATGCTGCATAATCTTTTATCTACACTCTTCTGCACTCAGCAAGTGGCATTTGCAGGTCATTTTTTTACAAAGGAAGTCACAAGCATTTAAAAAATATGTGTATGTTATATAACTACTAACTTTTTTTTATTATTTATTACACGTCTTTATTTTTTTATTCATTCTTGTTAAAATGATTCAATCTTTGCCCTATAGCAGGGGTGGCCAAACTTTTTTTCTAGGAGCGAGTAGTCCATAAAAAAAAATTGTGGCGATTGTCGGATATCGCTTGTGATTATATCATGAGTTAATAAAGAAATCCAATTATGTTTCGAATTTGTGTATTATGTATTTTGTAGATATAAAAAAAAACTAAAAAATCGAATTAACAGCAATAATATAATTATGTATTTTACTTCAATTTTTTTTAAAGAAAGTCAAATAATAACTTTTTCCAGTTCGAATAGAAGCAGCATTCTCAATACTATTAATATGGATGATTTTTATAGCGCCGTTTTTGTGAAAAATCACCTCAAGAGCGCTGTACAATTTTCTTTCACTGCTTTACTTCGTCATTGTGTGATTTAGCATCCGATATCGTCATCCAACTTAGGTAAACATCCGGTTTTTAATAACAGTGTCCCTCCATACTAGCGACCATTTTTTTAATATAATTATTATTAAAAAATGAGATCCATTGAGAGGAACTGATTTTTTATGCATTTTTTTTCTTTTAGAAGAAACCGTTTATTCGTTGGTACCGAGTACTTAATTATGGTTTTTTTTTTTCCTTTTTTCCGTCAACCCTTAAAAACCAGCATTGTTGTCCCACGTGAAGCGCCCCCAGGGCTGTACCTAAACAATGTACACTCAGTATGTCTGTACATTTGTATAACTGTTTGAGTGTGCACGCAGAGCCAAGTGTACCCGCTCCACCCATTGTCGGGAGTCATTCTTGTGTTGGGGTTTTAATATCACCCCCATCTCCCTATCCCCCACCGCCCACCCCCAAGTGTTGGTCCTTCGCTCCGTTTATTCCATACAAGCCCTGAGGAAGCCGAGGGCTGATTGACATTATGCCGTTCGTCTTCTGTTGTTTGCCTCCATTGTTGTTCCGGTGTAATTAAATTTCAGTAAGAGAAGATGTTGTCTTCCGTATCGTGCGCATTACTCATCACAATAGACGCGACGTCTTTCCCGACGGTGCTCTGGATAAATGCTGTTATTATTAATTACTGTTAACGGCGTGTCTATAAATGTTTCGTATTATGCGTTCATCTCTATACCTGCTTGTTTTACGTAATCCTTCGCATTATCTCGCCTACCGTTCAAATCACGACAAAATGAATTTAAATAAACTTCATTTGTTGTGTGTCGGAATATTATGCATTATGAGTGAAGTGGTTATTAACGGATTTAGGTGTTATTCCACTTATATTGTGAACCTACGAAGTGAGCTTTCTACAAACGCATGGAATATAGTATTTACCGATTAGTGGCCGAGTGGTCTTCTTCTGTAGTCGCTTCCCCATTGATGAGGATCGTAACCCCACTCCAAACTCCCTCGTTTACAGGCTCCTCCACTCCTCGCGATCCTGCGCTGAGTGGAGAGCCAAGGACACCGACGTTTCGGACACCTGCGAGATCGGTCACTCCAACGCATCGGCGTGCTGCCTCAACTTCTAATGTCTTCCACTTTGCCAGTAACCATGTGCTTCTCCAGATTGGAGTTCTCGGTTTGGCAGACAGTTTATTCACAGCCTATTCCGGATGCCAAGCTCTTCTAGAATTGTATGCGCCTGGCTGTCCATGGAATCCTGAGTATTTTCCTCCACCACCACATTTCGAGGGCGTCTATCCGCTTCCTTTCGCTGACTCTGAGTATGTTTCCACACCGTGAAAGAATATGGGTTAAATATAATTTTTACTGCAGTAAGCAAATTACAAAACAGTTTTAAAAAGGGTCAAACTACATACTCTCACAAAATATTCGGTTTTTGTGAACAAACCGAACCTTTTTACACAATTGCTATTTCACTTAAATTGCCGGCATGCTTAGCTCGCCCCTCCTTATTTTTTGTCATTCACTGACGTGTTAGAGCATCTCTATTTATTATTTACTCTGTAGAGAGAAACCCCACGAAGTTATGGCATAATCAAGATAATCAAATGCATCATGACGTCGGATAATGCCAAGAGTTGGTAAATTTTTAAACATCTATTTTCTGTGATGACTGGCTGCGCCAGCTGTAATAATTGGATGTGCCAACTGTGATGTTATGTACGCCAAGGTACTGTTGCATGTCGTCTCCAATAAATATCTATCTGTGTTTGTGTCTTGATAAATCAAACTCATCTGTTGGTAGATTTGTATAAGGTCGCAATGTTACAATGTGTGAAGCTGAGGTATGAAGAAGGACGAGACAGCCATTCATTTGCTTATATACTTCCATAAGTCATGCTGCCTCTTTCATACTCGATTGTCCCTTTCATACTATTGGTTATACGTTCACCACGTTTACCTATGTTGTAACGTATTTTATTTTGAATTTTTTTGTATCCAAAATATCTATGGTAAAAAAGACACCCGGACTGCACAAATAAATTCAAATCATAAAGCGAATTTGATGTGGAACATGTTCATCATCATATTTACGAAATGAGTGAAAAGACGTTCTAAAACAAATTCAAAAACATAAATCGCATTCCTCGATTACCGAAAAGCTTGGAAACATTTCACAAATTGCATACGCATCATTCATCTTGATTATACAGACTCGAAAAGTACCAATTCGAATCGCTAGATGGCCAAGTTGCTACATAATTCTCGTAATTTCCGTGTCCCGGTGATTTCAATCAAACCAACGACTCACTAATACTCTACCTGTAAATTCTCCGGTAGGTGCCTTTCAGTATTTTTCATCTTTCCCCTATTCCTTCTTGCTCCAGAAAGATATTAATCACAGTCGGCTGAGGGAAAACTTTCCTGGAAAACATTTGCATAATGAACCACCTGTCTGCACTATCGTATCAATAATTCCTTTTAGTTTCGACTGCTTGAACTTCTACCGTAGGAAATACTGTAGAAATCTGAGAAAGATTAATTTAATACTCGAATGATGGAACACCGTAATTATTCTCAGTGTTTTGTAATGACGTTAAATCGTCAAAGATTCTGTAATTTTTTTCTTATTTTACTCTCGCTGCCTTTTGGCGTCCAGTTTTGTATATTTATTGGCCGCGCTAAAATGTCTCTATTTTTCCACTTCTTGGCGGCTTCATCAGCCCATCTCGCCTGTGGACGACCTCTCTTTCTCTTGCCCAGCCAAGAACAACCAGATTATAACAATAATATAGAGTGTAGACTATATGTCTTGCTCTTATCCCGTTTATTCATTTTTTGTATTTCATCATTATCTGCGTCATTTCTCTCAGCTCACCATGCACCAATTTTTGATGATATACACAATTTATTGACCAAATTTTGTTTACTATTAAAGTTACTATTATAATTTTAATTGCAGTCAAAGGTTACTCAATATTGTTTACAGTAAAGGCTAACCGTAGATCAATGCTTTTTATGAAGCAACTGCAGTTCATTACTATCAATCGTCTTGTTTTCCTATAAGCATGGGTTATTTAAAAATTAATGTGGGGACTGAATTTGTGTTACATAACGTTCAGATAGTTTCATTTTAATAGATCAATTGCACTTTCGGGGTATTGAATATCGTGTAATAACCTTGCAGTTCCCCTAACCTGCGAAATAAAGTCTTTATGGCTATTCCTGAAAGGCTCCGCAATGGATAAATTTATTTCCCTTTTTATGATCCATCTTGTCATTACTCAAGATTAATGTTTTCTCTTCCATTAAAGTTTTAGTGATATTTTTATGATGGTCGTGGATTATGGAATGAATGGAATCTAGACTTCATTATTTGGGAAATAAAACCATCATTTGAAGCTTTTCTGAAATAAAGATCTTTTCATCTAAATTACATGTCATAAGTTGTTTTAAGTTTTATAACTTTGTTATGGAATATTATTAACCCCGCAAGTTCTTTTTTGTTCCCGATGGGGAGCGAGTAAATAGATGGCAGTAGAGTATTTTTGTTTCCTCTACCCAAAGGAAACAAAAGGACTTCTGCTCTCTACTTTTGGGTAGATACCTACAGGAAACAAAAATGCTGTACTGCTATCTAGTTACTTGTTCCTCATCGGGAACAAAAAAGACTTGACGGGTTTGAAACACTGATATTTTCTGTTAACAGTACAAATGCAAACATAGTTTCCTACTTCAGCACAATCGTACCTGAATTAAGGAAGTTGTGATTTTTTTTACAAAACCTTATAAATGTGTTAATTTTATAAAAACTGCAGTGTATGGAAACAATGTATCAAATTACAATCAAACCATACCAAAATATATGTATATACAAACCTACAGGTTGCAATGATATTGGTATGTATAGCTCGACAATACTACACTTCACTATTATTTTACATGACATAATTTGTTATGCTTTTAATTGGTTAATGGATTCTTTTCGTAAAATAACCCAAAATGAGTATTACGACTCATAGAAATTTTGCTATTATGTTGCTAGATATAAAATAATAACTTTGTATTCTGAGAATTAAGAACTTTATTAAATATTTTAAATTAAATGATTAAGAAATATATTGTATTAACCACAATTTAATAAATAAATATCAACGCGTTTCGAAACCAATGATTCCCTCATCAGAATATTATTTATTTATTTTTTAAATATATGTATATTAAAATATATATATTGACATAAGCATGGACAAATTATAAAAATAGACAAAACTAACAAGAAGTGAAGAAATGAGGTAAATAATTGAGTGTTATTGCAAAAATAATTGTATGAAATAAACAAAATTATTATAAAACAATATTTATCAACAACAACAAAAGCATCTAAATAAAAATAATTATTCTATATATACTTATTAATCTGAAAATAAATTTAGGAGGTGGATATTTAAAAAAATGTTATTAATAATATTTAATTGACTTTTTTTTCTAATTTCTAATCGTAAACCAGTTGTATTTTTATGCAATTTTTTAGACCTTTATTTATGTCAAAAGCATGATTTGTTTCCAAAACGTGTTTGGAAAATTCGGAATAATTCTTATTACTCAAACACCTGAGGGGCTCTTTAACTATAGTACTATACAAGACTTTCCTATATAAAAAAGGTATAATCGTTACAAATTAACTTATCAAAGCCAATCTTTCTTTTCGCTTATGTTTCACAACCTCCTTCGTCACTTTTAATGGTAGTCTTTCACCAGGGCGATACTGAGAGTATCTTCCGCTCTGGAACGTGCGCAAATATACTATACATTATTTTTAAATGAATTAATTGTGAAACAACACAAATTAATTAAATAAAATTTACTTGCGCACGCCGGGATTTGAACCCGCGACCTTCGGATTCGTAGTCGAGAGTCTTACCCCTCGACCATGGAGGCCGTCAAATTAGATTACGGCTTTCTTCTTCTATTTTAGCAATAAGGTGATTCATTTCTTCTTCATAAGAGCCGATGAGGGTAGTGTCATCTTTTGTTATTTCCACCTCTCCAACCATCAGCAACCTTACGCATGATGTATTTCCCCATATATGTTCAACAACATTGGTGAGAGAATGCATCCCTGATATACCCCTTTCTTCACTTTAAGTGTGTCCGACGTTTGGATGTACATCTTAATATACGCGTGTCCTTCGGTATACAGGTTTCTAATGATAGATACGGGTTGGTTAGGAACTCCCATCTTCTTAATGAAGCAGAGCATAGCGGGCAAGTTGAATTTCCAACATTTCTTTATGATACTTAATTATTTGTTATAATTTGTTTTAGATAAAGGAACATTGACTAGTCTACTAAGCATGGAATGAAAATCTAATCATTTTTGAGCAAACAAATGATTAGAAGTATTATGTATATGCCTGTATAAGTATATTTACGATACATTTAAAATGATTTTTTTTATAATCCATGAAATTTATGCAAAAAAATTATTCTATTTCTAAATTTAATAGGTCTTTTCAATATAAAATTTCCCGTGAAATATTAATATCTATTTAATAAACAGTTAAGCTCCCATTTTTTTAATTATAGCAGGTTTATTTACTTTTCCGGTTTATGTGATTCATATTTTGAATGTAGAAGGAAATAAAAATCTTTAGCTTAATGACAAGCACTTTATTTATTCACTTTCATGATTCTCTTTCCTCTTGAATCTCCATTATTATTTATTCTCTGGTCACTCCTTCAATAATAATTTAATAAAGCGCCGTAAGGAGCTCAACTTCACCGCAAGGGGCTCAGCGCCCAGTGCTCAGTGCGCAATGCTCCTCAATGATGAGCTCCCGCCGAGCAAACAATCAAACATCTCGGCTCAATTACATCAAAGTCTTTATCTTCTCCGCCTACAAATGTTTGCCCGCAAAACTGCAGCGAGGAATCAAAGGGCCACCTTTGTTCCCGGCGAGGGAGAGTGGAAAGTTCGCCGAAGCGGCTGACCGCATCAAAGCGATCCCGGTGCAATCAACGTCGAAATCTTTCGATCGCCCCTTCGCTTATATGCCAAAGCAAACCCTGACTTTAATGACCTCACTGAGAAAGATGCAGCATTACGATGACATTTTTCTTACGCATTTGACAAATATCCCTATGTTACGAAAAACCTTATATTTTTTATTACTCCCACTGCCATCATTATAAGTGGAAATGCAGCTTGTGCAATAATGGAGGTCTTACTTAGCTAGCAGAGGATTGAACCGCGGCGCCTGGATGGGAAGCAAATGTTTCGAACCACTCGGTCACTGAACCTCTCGCACATTCGAGTTCTGTTTTCCCAAACGAAACCGGCTACATAGTTCAGTTACACTTATATATTATTGTATTTATTATCTATCGTGTATTTTGATTGGTTTTTCGCTTGTTTTGTAGGAGAAATTGTCTACACCCTGACTATTTCTCACGGATTAACATTATACAGATAAATAAACCTTTAAAAATAATATTTAGACAAATTAAGTAGAAAAAATAAAATAATTGAAGATTGTGTTACACAGAAAATATTTTAAAAAGTACATTATCTAAATGAAGTAGCAGAAGATAAATAAACTATATAAATAATTTTCACATGACTTTAAAAGGAAAAAAAATGGATTAAAATAGTACACAGAGAAATAATAAGAAGTGCCCAATTTGTAAATGCTGTTCGTTGATTAAATTTGTTTATTTTTTACATGAAAACAGCTTTCAATTTTCTACTAACGGTATCAAAGAATATGTCGGAAAATTTAATTTTGATCGAATAACTTATGTGTATGATATACAACGATGCAGGAGGAAAAAACCCGCCACTTTTCAGGTTATATTAATAAGTTGTTTGCATTTCGATTTCAAAGAGATTGATATTTAGAATTTTTAGTAGATGTTTTTTTTTTGTTTTACCTTTGTACATCTTTAACGCGTATTTTAACATTTTACGATCTGAACCGAAGCCGGTAAAACAAACACGGAATTTCAACCTGACATCTACGTTCCTAATATTGCAATTTTGCCGTTAAGCAGAGGAATCTGTAATTTTCTGTTTTTACACCGAGTCGAGACATTTTATAGGCTGTTTGGACTCCGCACCAGAGCTGACTATAAAATTCAAGTGCAGGGTGCACTCATCGTTGCCATTTTTTATATATTTTTTATTTGTTGTACAGTACCATTTTACATAATTTTTTTTATGTATAATAAGGGTGCTTTGTATGGTGTTTTATAATGTGGAGTGTAAGGTAGGTTTGAAGAGGTGATACTGTGAATGGAGTGTTATATATGTCGTGACCACCACACTGAGGTGTTCACGTGGATGTGTTAAATGTGGTACAAGTATTGATGTATATTGATTAGTTTTGTTTTAATGTTTTAGTTTTGCTATATAAATGTAAATTATGTATAGAATTTGAAAAGAAATACATGTATTTATAGATACTTTCAACTGAGTATGATAATATCAAAGTATATTGCACGGAAAAAAAGAGAAAGGGGACTATCAAGTAAGCACAGTATTTTATGTAATGAGTTATGTTTGGTTTGATTTTATCATGTTTTAAATATCATGAATACCTTGGTTTTTGATCCAGGCTATGACATATATTTTTTTTGATTAATTGTGGATATTATATTTACAGTTAGTAGTCGTTTCAGAGTAGTGGGCATTCTATTATAAAGTTCGATTGCGTAATGTTTAAATTGTTTTTGCCCGTCTGAGGTGTGTGTAATCGGGATATTCAGGGTTTTAATTGTTAAGGGTCTGGTTTTTATTGTGGTTTTGAGGTTGCATTGGGATGTGAAGTTTGTGTTGGAAGATGTGTAATAATACATATTTGGCATATAATACTTGTCTTATTGTCATGGCGTCAAGTGTTTTTAAAATTTCACCAGAATCTGTCTAGAACGGTACTTGAAGGTATACATATACATTTGTTCTTTTTCGTGTTTTCTCTGTGGTCAAACGTTGAATAATATTACACATCCTCTTACGTCTTTCATAATTTAGAGTAAGCCGTTATTCCTTTGACTATGAGCGCCCGCGTGTCTAAGATTTAATTCCTCCATCCCCTTCCCATCTCTGCCCCCACTGCTGGTTGCTCCCTCCACTTCACTTACCACCGTCGCGCCACTTTGATCTTTCGTTACATGCGGAAATATTCACGCGGGCATTAATGCTTAGGGAATAATTTATGAAAGCAGAATAAGAAATCAAAAAAAAAATTGCCCTGTTTTGGGAAGATTTTTTTGGTGGTTCACCAGAGAAAAGTGGCTTCTTATTGTTATATTTACCGGAGAAATATTTTGTGATTTTTTTTTATATTATACTTAACTCTTTGCGTATTTAAAAAAAATCCCCTTTAGAAAATTGGAATTTGTTATGTCCTCTAAATTCTAATCATCTTTATTATATTTTTCTTTGCAATTTTATGAAATTAATGTATATTTTTCCTATATAGTAAATAATCTGATGATTACCATTCTTTAAAGAAACAAAGGAATTTCACAAAACAATTTTTCAAAGAGTTTTTGCTGCCACAAAGACAAGTTTCATTATCTTTCATACATTCAACCCTTTCTCTTAAGAGCTGGAGTGTAACTCTCTGGATTCTTGCATTATTTGTCTAAAGCTTTCTAACATATATAACGTGTTAATCTAACCTAGTATGCCAGGTAAGTATGTTTCTGTATATGTTTGTAGTACGTAATAAGATAAATCCTAACTATTCATATATGTACAGTGCCTTGAGGTAATTTCTTACAAAAGCGTCGCTATATAAATTATCCAATCCAATTCTTTGTTATTATTATTATTAAGGGCGACAGGGACGTCGGAGCGGAATTATTTATTATTTCGAAATATTGATAGTATTTTTACGCAATACGATAAACATAATGTTTTTAAATAGAAGAATATTTGTTAAATATTTTATAAATTTACATAGGCTTAGCATTTATCAAAATTTAATCGGAAGTATTACTTTTTCTGACCGTCCCATTGTATGTTTTACAAAATATTTAAAATATGAATATGATTTTTAAAGTGGAGAAAAATATTTTTAATCCTTTCTCGTTACGTTTTTGTAAATAAACTTACCCAATGATTTATAATCCGCATTAAATAATAAATAAATATATATATATAAAAAAAAACATTAAAGTCACGTAGTGTTTATGAAAAATTTAAACTACACACTGTTCTTTTTTTAATTTATCTTATCGGCATGTTAAAGAAAAACCTTCACAGCATTTTTTAAGGATATTCAACTTTTTAAATGTTTTTGTAAAACATGCGTAGAACGGTCAGAAATGTGTAATATTTCTGATTTTATTTTGATAAATGCTAAGCCCATGCAAATTTTTAAAAAAAAAAGTAATATAATATTTTCTCTTTAAAAACACCATGTTTATCGTATTGCACAATGATATTAGCATTATTTTTAATTTATGAATAATAACTCTCCGACTTCCCTCTCCCCGTTAACGGTCCACCATACTAGTGACCAAATATGTAAAAATTATGCGATATCTGATTCACTCGAAGATGTAAGCTATAAAATGTTCACGTTAAATCAATAGTAAAATGCACTTATATTATATTATCAGAACTGCATCTTTGATTGTATCTTAGATTGTGCAATACTTTAGTCACCAAGACGAATGTTTTTTTTTTTTTATTATTCAAAGGTAATTTTAAAATGTTTTTCCGTCATTATCTAAAGAACTTAATTTACCACATTGTACAATATAACTAAATCCGAAAAGGGTTCGTAAGTAGGATATTTTATAATTTGAAATCATTTTTTATATACCTGATACTGTATTTTTTTAGGCTTATAAAAAGGCCACCAAAAAAATGCCCCATTAAGACAAAGGCCAAAATGTGTTTTCCTCGCAATATTAAAATAAAACATCAATAATTCTTATAGTCGATCGAATTTTCAAACCAAAAATCATTAATTCGCGTTACGTCACCTTAAGTTCTACAATACGTACATAATAATTTGATTGCGCAATACTTTTACAAGAATTTCGTCGCCTGTGAGTGCCGTCAACTGCGCAAATATCTGTTTCTAATTATTTTCTCTTACATTTACCTATTCCATTGATTCATCTGCATTCAATCATCCCTGGCATAGTAACACAGTACGTCCAATGCCGCAGTTGGCACAAAGGCCACGGTCAGAAAGGGAGTTCGTAAGCCCCTGGTAATGCATCAGCCGCGCCCACCATCTCCGTCGGATATTCCCAGAGAGTTCTCCTCTCCGAATACCAAAGCGGTTCCGAACGAGTAGCAGAACAGACCTGTTTCTCCTGTAGTCATTGGAACTCTGAAACAAAGATCCGCAAACCTTTGAAATAATACGTTTTTAAAAATTATGTACATATCTTTAGTTCATTATTTTTATTATTCTGGTATCCTCTAACACAATCTTTACATGGATAATTGTATGCAATAAATGAAAAATGTAGGCTTGGGTGAGAAGATAAACAGTATGCTGCCTGTTGTATGTGGATAATGCAGTACCTATTTCTAATAGTGTGAAAGATCTACAGACTCTCGTGTCTAGGGTGAACGAAATACAATGAATGTAATCAAGAACAAAGTCATGGTGTTTGAAGCTTCATATTCTTAAAATCTTGTTCATTACGTTTAAATTAGCCTTACATTCTTTCTGGATTTCCACATTGATAACACGGTCATACATGGTTTTAATAATGATAATAATATTTAAATGATTTGTATAGCACTCTTTTTTTTGAAAAATCACCTCAAGGGCGCTGTACATTTTTTTTCCAATGCTCTATCTTCGCACTAACTATGGACAACCTATTATTTTAACTTATGGCTAATATCAAAGGTATAAAAGATCTACGTTTTTATAGATTTAAAGCTGAATTTCTGCTGTGTTAGTGTTACAATAAAATTTTGATTTTGATATGACAATTTTATTACATGATAAAATTACCTGTACAATAAATTGTTATAAAAATGAATGTTTTTTTCTATGTGTCCTCGATTTTCTCAAAAATTACTATACCGTTTTCGATGAAAATAGCACAGTTCTTTATTATTAGTGCCGGGAAGGTTTAGATAGTAGTTTGAATTAAATCTTATATATAAAATTGTTGCTATAACGTTTTAAATTTTTATTTATTTTGTTGTATTGAGGTTAGCCCATAGATATACCATTGTGTTTAGCCACAGATTACATATTCAAAAGAAAAAGTTTTTTTGGGTAGAATATTATCATAATGGAAAGCACAAGTAGGTACCTACTTAAGAACTTCACAACTTCATAACTTTATTAAAAAAAATACCAAACAAGGCCGGGTACACATCGACTAGTTTTAAATAAAATTAAGTACAAAGGAATAATAATAGACAAAAACCTAAACTGAAAAGATCAAATCAACTAAACCGTTAACAATATTATAAAATTAATTTACATGTTTTTAAGAATCCGAAACTTACTCTCATTGGAAAATTTAACATCTGTCTACCACGCTATAATACAATCAAATCGCCAATACGCTGTAATCAGCTGGAAAGTATATAAAACTAATCTACTCCACGTTGAAATTGTACAACGTCTAATTATAAATAATAATATATTTTTTAAAACTAATAGATTATCCAACCAACCTTATTTTTGAAGAATTTAAGGTAATAGAATTTAATGATCTAGTTCGAAAAATCACAATCATTCAAATAATAAAAAAAATAATAAAAACAAAATCGTAGTTTCTTAACTGAAAATCGTACACACCAAAATCACGTATTTCCATCAGAGAAATGTAACACCTCATGGGCACAGCATCATTATACATATCTAGGGGAAAAAATGCTTCAACAGCCCACCGGAAAACATCAGGAAAATTGACGACGACAAATGCCTAGTAAAAGTAAATAAATAATTGTTTTCAATGAAAGAAATATTTTCTAAATTTGTACTTCTGTATATATACATATATGTAATTTATTTTTTTAAGTTCACACTTCCTTAAACTCACTCCTCTTCTAAACACAGGCATCCGCCTCTATAGAAAAGGAACATAAAATTAAAATAATAATAAAATAAAAAAATTTATAAGTTTCTGAAGGAAATTCATCTTTAAACCTACGTGAATAATTTATGCAATTTTATATTATTTATGTGCACCCGCCAATAAACAACTCATTTCAATATTTAAACAATGTGCTAAAGTGTTCTTTTCTTAAATATTTAAATTAGCGTCATCTGTGAGCGCGTACCGTTAACATCATATTTCGAATGCCCTTAAATCTGCATAGTCATACGTAACTTTTGTGACCCCTGGTCGAACGATATCCGAATGGAATCCTCCTTACATTGACGGCTTCCCCTACTCCCCGCAGTAGACAATACCATCTTAGCGTCCCGGTGCTCCTGGTACCTTCGCCAGGCTTCATCAGTCTTAATGGTCTGATAATCATTGTGTACTAGTGAATGCAGCTGTACTGCAGAGCGACTGCACTGCCTACTGGCTAGAGTGGCTAGGGTTGATGGCTTCGCGTTCACATAACTGCCGACTTGCCTTTGTCATGTTGTGGCGAGAGTTGCGTGTTGCCTGTCTTGGATGTGTCAATGGAACCGCTACTGAGAAACAAGCTCTCGCATAACGCAGTAAATTGAAATCTGATTTTTGTAATAGTGGATATATTAGATAACAAAAAACTGCACTAACTAACCATCACGCCGTTTCCCCGCATGGGTAGGCAGAAAGGACGGACCGCCAAACAACTCGATTTTGGCATACACTTTTTGCTTCATTCACATTCACACGTCGTATCATGCATTCTCTTCTATTATTCTGACTTCTGACATGCCCCGACTCAAGTATTTGATTCACTTGATCGTGCTATGTCTTCCTCGGCCGTCCCCGGCTTCTTCTTCCATTCACATTCGCGTCATATATTATTCTTCCACTCCTTTCTTCGTTCATTCGCTCTACATGTCCAAACCATCTAAGCGTCCCTTTCTTAATCTTACTCATTACGCTTGCATCGGCCTTGCATTCTTTACGAATCTCAATACTTTTCACACGATCATACATGGTTTTACCACTCTCATTTCTATGGCATTCAGTTTTTTTTTATCCTTCCTTTGCCAATTCCATGCCTTAATGCCACACATCAGGGTTGGGATCAGCACTCCATTATGGACTGCTAGCTCCGCTTCTTTGGACAACTTTTTATTTGCACCAACCGCGTTCAGTCCTCCGTTAATGGTGTTTCCTGCATTCACCCTTCTTTCATTATCCCTATCAGTCTTTCCATCTTTCGTAAACATACAGTCAAAATACACAAACTCATCGACTTCACAATTATTATTAATATTAATATTCATCAACTTCACAACTATATTGCACGATGTTTTCGCACTCCCTCTTTCAAACACCATGACTTTAGACTTCTTACATTCATCATCAGCTCATTCTTCAAACATACTTCGTTCATCCTAGATACGAGGGACTGTAAATCTTCCATAATCAAAAACAGCACAACTTCGTAATAAGTACACGTATAAGGTTATAAAATAACGGATCAATATAGTCATTTGAAATTCATATACTTGGAAATTTCGTTAAATTTTACTTAAATGTTGTACACATGTTGCTCTACCGCAGAAAGTGAAAATCCGTATGTAAAAAGTCGTTTGTTTGGTGGTATGTACCTGTGCAACTCGGTAAAAATACCGGATCTCTGACTGACATGTTTTTCTTTCAATGTTCTGCGTTCAGGGGTGTTCTCGTATTAACGTTTCAATAAATCGTCCCCTTAACGTTAAAACTCATCAAGTGCCATACTAGCTGAATGACTTTTACGTATATTGGGACGATATAGAAAAAGGAAATATTATTTACATGGACTTTTTTCATAATTATATGGAAAAGTTTAGTTCAGACTAGAAGATATGGGATATTGAATGGAGGGGGAATAATTTATGATAGGGCTAAGTAGAAACGATGATATTCGTTTAAAGAAGGACTTACTATCAGAAGTAAAAAAAAAATTACAGTTATTTAAAGTTTTTAACACTAGGCAGATATCAGTATAATTGATAGATGGTGATGCAGGTAACACAATAATTACATATCGTACATATATTTTAACATGTATTGTATGAAACTATTAAACGCCTATTTATCGGCACTATAACTAGTAACTTTCGATTTATAAAACGTATATTATTATGATCTTGATTGTTGTTTATACACGGTATCCGGAAATTAATAGTAAAAGTGGGAAACTGGTAAATCTAAATCACATGGAGAACACAAAAAAAAATGTCAGAGAATTTCCTTTTTTTCTCTTTCCAAATGATTGAAAAATTGTTGCATTTTGAAAGACAAAAACAGGTGGTAGAAAGCTTGAATTTGACCATAAAAATTCCATATTTGGACTCGAATTACTCGAAAATGAAAGCTTAAAACAAAAACCTAAAATGTGATGTAGATTTACTAGTTTTCTGCTTGTACCACTAGTTTCCGGACACCGTTCATATTCATACACAATTTGAATAAGTTTTATTTGTCAATGTTAACAGCCTACCTATCTGTAGACTGCAGTACCTACTTGTAAACACTCGATTAGACTAAGAAGTCTAATACGTATTTTCCATCGTAAGTTATATTTTATTAAATACTAACTAATGTGTATCCGGCCTTGCTCGGGTATAATAATTGATTTGACAGCAAAAGAAACTATCTCCAAATAAAGAAATATTCATTTGAATATTTTATTTCATTCCAAACATTTATTTTTTCAAAATATATCTAAATCATAAAGTTCTTAAGTAGGTACCTACTCGTTTTTTCCATTTCGAAAATATTCTACCCAAAAAAAACCTTCTTCTTTTGAATATGCAATCTCTGGCTAACCAGAGCGTAATATCTATGGGCTAACCTAAATAAAACATGGCTGGTCAATGTTTATCATACTAATTTAAAAACGTTATAGCAACAGTTATACATATTGGATTTCAAACCTCTCTAAACCTTCCTGGCGCTAATAAGAACAAACTGTGCTATTTTTAGCGAAACCGGTCCAGTATTTTTTTGAGAAAATCGAGGATAAACGAACAAACAAACAAACTTACATTGATTTTTATGTACCACGACATAACAAACCCAAACTTCGCCAAATTTTAAATCATAGAGCATTATGCGAACGATTTCTAATTGGATTTGAACTTTTTGACATGCGTTATTGAACCGAATTAATTTCGAATTAAAATGACGAGAAGGAACAACTCGAAGAAAGATAATGGCCCAGTGACAAAACCTTTGTTAAAATCTGCTGAAACTTTATTTAGATTAGCTATTTGGGGGCCATTGCATTACTGAACTAACATTTTGCTCTTTGCACACCTTAGTTATTTAAACACCTCATCGACCAACAAAGTGGTCAAATTCAAGACATCTCCTTAATAATCTAGTGATCGTGTCCCCTATTCCTTTTGATTAGGTTGTCTTGCATTACCCTGTTTTAGACGTTCGTTTTTTGGTGTCGGGATCGACTAGAAACTTGCCTTCTAGAAGTCTCACCTTTGTAAACTCCATTAAAAGTTTCACGGAGGACCTACAAGTTTGAAGACGAAGGACAAGGGTAGAATTAAGGGAGTCCAGTGCATCAAATTCATCCCTTAACTTGACTAAGTAAAGGTGTCCCTTGTTCATTTTACAGCGGTGTTTAATTTCATTCAAAGTTGAAACGTATTTTGGGAAAAGGGGTTGATTGAATTTCAGAAAACGGTAAGATCTGGATATAGTTTAAATATTTATTTTAACGTGTGAATTATTTAATGGAAAACTACTGATGTCGATTTAATGTAATGTTTGTATGTAAAGCCATGTAATATAAGGATATTTATTTATTAATTTACTATTTTATACGCTCATGGGACTTTTACATTGTATAAACTGGTTAGATATTTCAAACAAATGTTAGTACTAAAAACTGGTTGCAAACAAATATTTACTTACAAACAAATGTTAGTACTAAAAACTGGTTGCAAATAAATATTTACTTACAAACAAATGTTAGTACTAAAAACTGGTTGCATACAAATATTTACTTTCAAACAAGTGTTAGTACTAAAAACTGGTTTCAAACAAATATTTACTTACAAACAAGTGTTAGTACTAAAACAACGGTTGCATCCAATAATAATTAGTTACAATGGTTATTATTAGAACGGTTTACAAATTATATTTAACAAAAACTTATTAGAAACAATATTTTGACATGAAAAAATTGTTAAGATATGTTTTAAACATTGAATTTGTCATGTTAGAAATGTCGATATCATTTTTACATTCTACTACATCTACTAAACAATGCAGGCGAGGAATTGGCGAGTTTACTTCATAATTTGTTTGTGAAAGGTGACATTGAAAAAGGTCCTTATTCCTGGCGTGCCGTTTAGGTATCCTTATGCTGACAAGAATCGGGAGCTCATACGGTCGAACTCCGAAATTGTAAATTTTAAAAATAAACATAGGTCGCTTGTCCTTCTTCTGCCTTCCAGTGTTTGAATTTTTAGAGTAACATTGTACCATCCACTGAATCCTGCTGGAATAAAAACATAATAATATAAAATAACACGTGAATGACCAAAATGTGAAAGTTTTACACCCTCTTATGAGCAATAAAGGCATCATGCTCACCAGCAATCTAATCACTTCCAAATGTTTTCATTTTCTAAATGCCTGACCCGTAATAATTACAATTTTTTTTAATGGTAAGGTGAACATTACAGAGCTTTTCTGTCCGGAATTTCTAGATCCATGCAATTGTTTTTCTGCTCCGAACATCATTTCCGTCAAGAACCATGAAGGTTTGAAATAATGTATTTTTTAATGGCTTTTCACCCCATAAGAGTGTTCTAGCCATTGGAGGAAATAATATCCATTTAACTGTCACACTACATACAGGGTTATTCAAAATGATCAATTTACTATCCCTATATTTCCTGATTTATACGTTACTTGTGTATGATGTACGTAACAATTGGAAGAAAAGGTCTGAAAGTTTCGAATCAAACCGATAGATCCCCCATAGTTGCGCAAACGACCGCTCGAGCAGCCATTTCGCGTAATTTGTGGGTAAAATGAATACTATGCAGCAAAAAGTTTTCTGTGTTCGTGAGTTCTGTAAAACTGGGTGGGCAACTGTAGGGCAGCATTTGAACCGCTAACTAAAATGAATACTTGTAGTATCACCAATTTGAGCAAACTAAATTTCTTTCTAAAAGAAATAGCCCGACTTGACCGCGTATATCGGAGGAGACCGTGACTCCAGTAAGGAACTCCAGTCCATTTAAAAAAAATAAGAAATCAATGTTGACCTTCTAACTTTAATATCAGTATTTTTTAAACTTCATTTTCATAGTAAGTAGTGGTGACCGCGTGACGTCACACAAGCGTCATGCGGTCACAGGGTATAAATGTATACAGACATAATTTAGGCGCGAACAACCGCGTGACGTCATTCCAATGGTACCAATGAAGCGAAATGTTTTGATGAGATTGTTTTTTATTCACTTTTAAATAACGATTTATGAACTCTACTTATAATAAGGAACTCCAGTCCATTTTTTTTATTAATGTTGACATACTAACTTAATTTTCTGTTTTTTAAAAAAAATTTAAAAGTTCGTTTTCATGGTTAAAATAATTGTTAAAGTTTCAATTTTTTAAAGCCCACCAAAACGCACGAAATCTATGGCTTGTTGGGTGTGACATCATACGATCCACTCGGATTAGCGGTTCAATAGGCAGTAATCGATATTGTATGGATTTCATACAAAACTTCGGGAACTTTATACTCAAATTTAACTGCTTTTAATTGAAGGAAACATTGTAGAATATCAGCGTCTCGTTACTATTGTAAGTGCATTGTACCAAAGTGCAAAAATACATTCATATCCGCAACTGATTAACAACTTATCAGCGTTCAAAGAAAGTCCATATCTAACTTTTTTAAAACCTAAACTGGACGACTAGTGCACATGTTAGTAACAGAAATGCGTATTATGATACCGCCGCATATCTGATATATCGATACCGGGTCCACAGATATTAGCATTCTGACCGTTCCGAGATATTAAACGAAATTTTGGTATTCATATCTATTGAATAATGATTTGGTACGTGACAATAAAAGTAATAATATTTTGATGATTTTTATAGCACCATGTTGGCGAAAATCACTTAAAGGACGCTGTACAAATGTTTTTTTCCCAATGTTCTTTTTTTCATTATTGAAATTAAGTACAATTTAATTCATTGCAATATTATACCTCTCTTTTAAGCGATGCTTGTGCAGAGAAGCGGAGTGTACATATTGCGTTCGGATGTTTATATATTTACACAGTAATGTTTCCTAAAGTGTCACAAGAAGATTCTTAAAATAATAATAATAAAAATAAAATGGTTTACATGATTATATTACGGAGTTGGTGGTTTAATTATTAGAAAAAATGGAGTGCGTGGCGACTCTTATCACTAACTACACACAGTCTATCATATCGATAATAAGTACTGGCGTTACTGACAGTGCTCGATTCATTCGATATTCATCGTAATCTAATATTAATAAATCTTTGGTATCGCCGAAATTTCAATAAAAAATATTCCTTCGGTGTCAACATGAAAAAAACTATAAAAATAGCTAGAAATGTAAAATATTACTAAATTTTAAACCGTTATGTCCCAGACACTATTAGGTCTATAGAGGCCATTTTAATTTCAAATTGTATTCAAATTTTGTCTATTTCAAAAAGTATTGAATGATTTATCCCGAAAAATTAGTCATTCCGGATTCAAAATCGACAAAAACTGAAGGAAGGTCGAAACTTTTTTTTTTATCTAGACTACAAATCCGGAGGTTGTGGGTTTAAATCCCAGCGTGCGCATGTAAATTTGATTTAATTAATCTGCGTCGTTTTGCAATTAATTCGTTAAAAATAATATATACAGTATATTTATGATGCGTTCCAAAGTGAAAGAAGCTTGAAATGGCTTTAGCCGTGCTTAGTGCTTAGATATAAATACCACGAATAGGACCCACCATAAATAACATAATACCGACAGACTAATATATCAATATTAGGTAATATCACAAAAAAACGGGAATGATACAGAACTATTCCTGTTGAACTTTGTTACGATGGTAACCAAATGTGGTTAGAATTTTTGGATGCGATTTTAACCTTTAGTGCTTTGAATTATGTATGAAAGGGAAATTATAATCGCTTGCGTTAAAAAGCCTCTAGTCGTTTTCCATGAAGGCGCCTGTCACGGAGTTGACAAAAAATGACAGTAGGTAGTTTTGCCAGAGAAATATACAATTTTTTATAGGTTGTGATACCTTTAATGGCTTGAAATAAAACTAAATATGTTACGCATCATAAGAAATAAGAGGTAGAATAGAAATCCTCCGCTTCCAGAATAACTGAAGAAATAATCACCAATGTGCCAATGACATGTTGTGCAAGGATCAGATCATTACGTAGACAAATTCGGTAAAATTGGTATGAATTTTCAAAAAAACTCTCAAGTAGTCGCGATAAACAATGTCACAGTACTCAGAACCTCGTTCCGTTACGTAAGCACATTTGTATTGGCAATCTTAGTAAAGTTCACCAATAGATCTAATATATAAAATATCCCCTGGCTAGCTCTTCTCAGGGTAGAGGGATGTATACGAGAATGTAATACACCCGTCTTTTAGTCGTGTTGTCAGTTCGTTGATGGGCGATTCTCGAAATTACCGCTTAGTTATCATTAATAAAAACAAATACATATAAATAGATAGATAGATAGATAAATAGATACATATAAACAGGAATAGGGAATTCAAAATAAAAACAACTCTCTTTTGCTATATACCTGGTAGGCAGGCGTATATTTTATAGCGGAATTTAAAGGCTCTAGGAAAAGCTTTAACCTTTCTGTGAACGACTGCAGGTTATTAAAAGATAGACTGAATTTGAATGAGTTTAAATGATTTCAGTTTTATCTAAAAGCAAAAGGCAAATGAATAACTAAGTAAATTGGAACGGAACCCGTTGTTGAATGCAGGGGCTGGCGACAGGTAGGCAGCGGACAGGTCGGCTCTCCAGGCAAGAATGGTCTCCCTGTCTTCTCCACCCCTCCCTTGTGGTCGCTTTCCACCTCCCTGCCCTTACCAAATGGGGCGGAGAAATACTTATCATAGACAACTAATGTTTATTTATGGTTAATTCCGGATCGCAGTTTGTCAACCTTAGTTGTTAGGGAGTCGCTTCATAACAACAAACATAATGATTTTACGGGCCAAATGAACACTGTAAACGAAATTATATGCAGTAAGGAATATTAAGAGCGGAAAACTTATTTAGTTAAGTTGGGCTCAAAAATGGCACGTGTGACGTAAGAAGCAGTGGTACCAACAGAACACGGTGTTTTGATGGTACGGTTTTTAGTTCACTTTTATATAACGATTTATAAAATCTACGTATAATTATATACACTAAAAGTTATATATTCAGAATCGGCATTTGCTGATCTATACGAATACATATTTTTAAAGCCATTATATTTTTCGCTGGAGTTCCTTATTGTATATGATAAAATTTGTATATTCAGAATCGGCGTTTGTTGATCTATATGAATACATAATTTTTGATTCCATGACAACTTAACACAATTTTTATAGAGTCATAAAAGTAGGAAAAATAAAATAAAAAAACTACCCTGGAAACCTTATCCTAACCTAATCTATTTTACCTTTTTTATTTTATTTTTTTCCTTTTTATTTTTTTTTCTGTCAAATAGTTAGCTACTTGGGTTAGGTTTGATTAGGTTTTTAGGTGAATTTTTTTAATACTTTTAATGACTTTATATCACTTTTAAAAAGTGTGTCGATTCACACTTGTTTTAAATTATCCGGTCCCCATAGTTTTTAAGCCATAATATTTTCCCTGGACTTCCTTATTCGGGAACACGAACCCGCCCACCGCACAATTATATAGGTTTAACTCTTCAGCGTACTAGATGCATTTATGTTTAAATATCACAAATTAATGCTTGTCGTATTTTGTACGCTGGCCTCGTTGACAAAACCAGAACGTTTAGTAATTTAATCTCCAGTCTTAGAATTATCGCCCTTGCAGAGCCGACATTTCACTGCATCGGGCCAACTTTGCCCCGTGTTTAATCCTCCCTTAGCTTAGTCTACGGCTCCGTCGACTTGGAAAATCACTTTGACTCTCGACTCTTGGCTAATCTGTCGTATTTAAATGTCCCTCGTTCTTGGATTAAATAACTGAAGTTATGCTCCGAGCTCCGAGGATGTGACGACATGATCGAAGAGCGTTACGCCATCGGCATAATGCTATGCTCCAACCTTCACTTAACTCATTTCGCTAGAGTGGAAGGTACTCTCATTATCGCTCTGGTGAGATACCACTCTTTTATGTGAATACTGCACAAGACACAGTCCCAACTGCTCCCGTCCATTCGGATCCAGTGAGACTGCCATCCCCGATTGGGGTATGTTGTGAGGCTGAAGGTAGTATGGAGGGGAAGGAGACGAGAAAGGTGGAGAAGTATCTGGCTCTTTAGATATCTTTTCACCAAACAAGGCTAAAGCTATTTCAAACAACTTTTCAATTCTGAATAGTTTTCGTTCATCGGGGCGATTATGAGAGCATCTTCTACTCTGGAACGTGCCGTAAATACACCATACTCGTATATTATTTTTAGTTAATTACTTGTGAAACAACACAAATTAATTGAATAAAATTAACTTTCTCACACTTATGTTTTACGCTGAATTATCTACAGTTCTACAGTGTTTATAATGAAGTAGGTGCGCAAAGTACGCCTATCCCCAAAAATCATATAAAATCGCCCCCCAAAGCACTTTTACTCTTATCGCCCACGGATGGGCGATATTTTCCACGTTGGGAATCACTTCGTTATATTAATTTGCTATCATTATCAGTATAATACGATAGGTTTTGGTATCAGCAGTATCTTCAAAAAACACTTCCTCGAAACTCGTCTTTGGCACATATACCATTTTTCCTACTGACGACGATATTGTCTAGGTACTCTGCATTTTGGTATCTGCGTAATATTGCTGTTTCAATGCAGTTAGGCGTAGCAGTGATGTGCAGATCATAAAGGCTAAAAAAACTATGCCTACCTTTAAAAAGAAATTATAAAGGCGATATATTTCTAATCACAATGTATTTTTCCGTGATAAGGAACTTGAAATCTCATATATTTAATTGGCCATAACAATCAGCGGAAAAAAAAGTCATTTTAAAATATTCAATAATTCATACCCGAACTTGAAAAACTACACAGCCTACCTTTGGTTATATGACAATGCACGCCACTGATAGGTAGGTAATTTTCAGTTTTTCAGAATTCAGTTACTTTTCCGTATCTCAGTCATTCTTGGCATACTTTAAATTATGTGCTGTCTTTGATATAATGCCCATGGCATTCAGTGAATATGATCATATCTCAAGTTTTCTCTATGAAACTAAAAGCATCATTCAAAAACTCTACCGAATAGCACCTAAGCCACTATCATTCTCGCCGTCTCGTATCTCAATGCGATCTGTAAGTAAAATGGGTTTTAAAACCACTTAGCCTTAAATTGTGGATAAAAGTAGTGTTCTCTAATACTTGGCAGCGACAATTTCGTACGCTTTAAAGAAAAGCCTCGTTCCGTCAAAAATTGCTTGATGAATGTAACGTAAACCTACGCGTGAAATGGGGTGGAACCTATTTATGATGTGACGTAAGAATCGACCTTGAGTAAGTTTAAGGTTCGTTACATCAATTGTTAACCTTATCGATGCGACTACATCACATCTGATAGCGTGCCTCATTTGAGGCTGTCGCAAATATGATACAAAATTTTGTAGAACTTTAATGAATACCTCGCTAGATTTTGTACATATCAATTTGTTTATTTAGTAAAATTGTATGAAAAATTCTCCTCGGGTTTGAATGAAATTATCAATATTTTTTTAAATTTACATATTTAGTTAGCTGTGAAAAGTTTTAAACTTTTTATAAAGAATCGACGCATTTGCGTACTATTGCATGAAATAATATGTCATTCTGTAAATTAGTTTAGGGAGATACTAATAATTTTAAAAATAATTGAGTGATTTGTATTGCGTCGTTTTTGTGAAAAATCACCTCAAGGGCGCTCACCCGGCTAGCTTAGCTGTGTACGAGTATGTTAAATTAGATTTGGAAGTATTGGCTTAAATCTTCGCTATGACGACTGCCTCATATACTTTTAGATTATAATATTTTTGATTGTGAAGAATGTCGTAGTATTTGTAATGTCCTGTATTTTTTCCGACCTTACCTATATAGGGTCGGTATGACATAGATTATCGAAGTACAAAGTTATTCAGTAGAATAAATGCTTCCGCGAGGGTGAAAATAAAGTAGACGCGATCCGCACAAGGAAACACGGGAACATAATTAAACTGTTCCTTCTCGCACACTCGCAGCGTCCGCAGGTTTCACACTTTTCCTCTCCAATTAGTGAGCTCACAGTACCTGCGAACCGTGAGATATTTATAGTTAATGACGTAATGTGACATGGGGACTTATATTCAATGTTTTCGCAAACATTTTCAACACTTTTCAGATAATTATAATAACAATAAGTGTAATATTACCAGTAGTTATTATTTACCAGGCTTATTTTTGGTTATCAAACAATTAATAATAACATGTTGTTATTTGATTATCTTTCAATTTGTTGTTATTGTTTGTCTACTTAGACTTACTTTAAGTAATAAATATGCTTCGAGGCCTTGAGTTCTATCAGTTTATCTTATCTCCTTTCTTTCCTAAAACAAAGCGTTGCCATGCGATCGACCCTCAAATTTCCAAATATCATATTACAGTTTCCTAGTTCAAGGAAAACACTTGATATGTCTCACTTATTTCCGCACAATTTTTATTTTATTAAATGTTCTTTTTTTTACTTATTTTGCTGACACTTTTCAGCCTTTGTCCAATATTTTGTGAAATTTCGATGATTAATCATTGCTAAATGTCTTTATGGGTTGTTCGCGTGTGGAAACCGTCGCCAATTTCATTCTAGGGGAAAGTTTAAAAGGTCACAAAGAATATTTCTTATCACCATTGACATGAAATTCAAAGTGTAAGCTCTCCACCTGGGCTTTGGTGTGAGCCGTGTAGTAAATATTATGCTCTTAATTTTTTTTTAATCGTGAATGTTACATTTTGTTTTAATAACTATGATTGCTTCTTAAATATTATTAATTGTTTTTGTGTTTAATTCATAGAACTCCTTTTAGTTTTTTTTTATTAAAATTTATGCTGGTAAAACAGATTTCAAAGTGCCTCTCAGAATAGATAATCTATTATAACAATTATTTTCTCAGTAAATCGGTTTCACCCATCAATAAATCATTTTACCATATAAATTTCCGCTCTCATAGCAGCCGGCAGCTTTTTATAAGCGCTCCAATTTATCTGGGACATATTGAAGTTCTTAATTTTTCCGGTGTTAAAATAGCGTAAAATAACCGCAATAATTTATAGGTTACATTTATAAAAATCATATAATTTTAGTGTGGCCGTTTCGGGCTTAAATCAAGTTTATAATAAAAAATCAAATAAAAACCCAAACATTTTATGTCACGTTGTTCTAAATTAACCCAAAAGCATCGGTCATCGGTCGAAGGCGTTCGCCACATGTGCTTGTTAAAAGACCTTTGCCTTTTAAAAGCCTAGTGAAGTGTCCTAAGTGAATGGATGATTTACAATGTTATTCTTTGAACTATGGTGATTGTAAACAATATTGTTTACGACCGGGCTACACAACGCAAACTTAATGGTGAATGTGTTATTTTGGACCATTTAATAGCTGCAAAGATATCGTTGTATAACCTTGAACGTTGTACCACAAACGCAACCCGTAAAATTAGATTTCGTGGCTGCCAAGAAAGGCGCAATAAAACAACACGCTGCTGTCACGGCGACCTGAGTTCTGACCTCCAGTCTACAGAGCAGATCCGGAGGATCATGCGGCCCACGGACGTGCCCGACCAGGCTGCTCTGCGACCTGCTGTGATCCGACCCCGACAAGGACACCACCGGCTGGGGCGAGAAATGGACGACACGCTGGTGTGCTCTTTCCAGATCCTGAAGCCGACCGACAAGCGCTACTTGGCGTACGGGCAGACCAAAACCAAGCGTCCCGTCAGGCCGCCCAGGGGCGTCACCAACAAAGACAAAGAAGATTGGATATGGATATGGATCAGTTCCCCCGGCCCCCGTCCTCACCCGCCGCCCAACTTCACATAACTCCTATCATTTGTATTAGCGTTTTTCAATATATCGTAAGGAATAAATACAGTTAGCTTTTTTTTTTTCTCAATTTAACATGTATGAAAACTTAGATCAAGCCGTATTTAGTTTTGATAATTTAACTGCATCTCTTTATATGGTCTATAAATAATGTGTAATGATAGCCTGTCCAAAAAAAATGTAATAGATGTAATATAGGAATAATGTAAGAATAGGAAGTAAGATTTGTACAGCGCCCTTGAGGTGATTTTTCACAAAAACGGCGCTACAAAAATCATCCGATTATTATTATTATTAATAAATTGAAATGGGTAGGGGTAAATAAAATCATATAAATAAGTCGTCTCAACGTGGCCTAACCGCAGTTTTAAAATGGCATTGAAAGTCGAAACAGCTGTCACAATAATGAAAAACTAAAATACTCGCATAACTTTATGATAACATTATTAAATTTGAATAACATTTAATATTAAAAAAAATTATTGCTTCTCATTAAACAAATTCGTAACTCCTAGTCAATGGCGAGGTACAAGCTGCTAACTAGGTACCTTAAACACCCAATCCATTTTCTGATTAATGATTTTATGATTTTTTCAACATTTCACATCGCTTGAATAATTTATTAAACCCCATGGAGTTTCAACGCTTTAACAGGCCGTATATACATATTTTTTTATCTACAACATAAACACGAGCCCGTCGTTCAAATTGTTTACACGTTTGAGCATTCGTTCCTTTATCGCTGAACCTTTACGGTTACTGTCGTCAGTACCAAGCTATAGATTAGCCATTATCATCGACTATTGGTCGTTTATCGGGCTGATGTATAAAACTGTTTTAATTGATTTCTCCGTGTTGCTTCCACTGTGTAAATAGATCTGGTAACCAGATCTCAAAAGCCAGGTGCTTCCCAATATTCTTTCGCTTCCATTCCACTCTCCCACTACTTTCAGCTTCACCACATTCCTCAAATTAGGAATGCAAATCCGACTGATTCTGAGTTGGAACTCTTGAACAGTAATCACATCTTTCTTTCTTCTTCTCATCTCTTTCTTTCTATTATATAGGAAAGAATGAATGTTCCGGGCGGGCGATGTGTTTGTTTTGTATACGAATTTGTACAGTTTTATTCCGAGCTTCATGAAATGTTGCATACTTGACCTTAGAAACAAGAGAAAGGTCAATGTCTACGTGAGATTTCGAAAAACCACCTCCCGTCCCCTTTTTCCACCCCTTAAATCAGAATTTTGGTACTTTTTGGTGAAGTTTTGCACGTTTAACGTTCAAAATAACAGAAAAATTACTGGGTAGGGGTAGGGGTAACACAACTATTCATAACCTCAGGCAAGGCCGGGTACCTCAGCTAGTCTTCTTCTTCTATCTATCTTAATTTTTTTCTTCTTCTTTTATTATATAAAGAAGATTGTCCCGGGCGGGCGGTGCCTTTTGTTTTGTATACAAATCTACCGTTTTGAAACTGATGAAATTGCACACTTGACTTTCGAAACAAGAGAAAGGTCACTGTCTACATGAGATTACGAAAAACCATCCCCTTTCCCACCCCTTAAAGCAGATTTTTTACTTCTTAATGAAATTCCGTACACTCGACATTCAAAATAAGATGAAAACTTTGGGTAGCGGTAGGGGTAGGGGAAGGGGTAAGGGTAGAGGTAGGGGTAGTAGTAGTAGTAGGAGTAGGGGTTACACATAACAACTTCAAAACTTTCCTCCAAACCATTCATAATGCCAGGTACTTCAATTAGTAAATAAATAAAAGTTACTCATTATAGAGGTAGGTAAAAATCTGTTTAAAAATCAATCATGGAATTCTTCGCCTACATTAGTGCCGTAACTTACATTTATTTTATTATAGAACAAATTAAGTAAATCCGACATCTAAATTAATTATTTCGTGTCTTAGAAAGTTGTACAGAACAAATCCCCGCTCTTCGCGGACAGTCAAGGTCCGATGGCGTAAATCTCAGAAATTGCCGAAAAAATCAATGATGCAGTACCCGGGAGTCGGGAGCTGGGAAGGACCATTAGGTCCGATAAGACTACTACTTAATGGCTGCCAATGATGGAGACAAACTTTCCTTTCTTTAATTGTGTATCCTTCTATCATTGGAGGCATCCATCTTCCTCGGCGTGACAGGCGGGTGTATCCGACCGTGACGGATCGTGACACCCCAGTGGGCGGTGGGTGATATCCGTGCCACCCTCCCCCCGGACGGGATCTTTTGCCAACCCATTTAGGTGGTTGTGGTCTCTAAGACCCCCACTCAAGAGTGGGTGGGTTTCTTGGTAGTCTTCATAATAACGCAGTAATTGGAGCTCAATGAACAGTTGTGTAATGTGTCTTACATAAGAGCCAATATTCTGTTATTGCAATGCTCTGTGCTAATTAAACTTGTTCTGCGAGATACACCCTGTATGTTATGTATATTGTTAGTAGATTTTACCTTTCTTATATCTACATTTTTTTTAAACAATTAACTTTTATCTTCAGGAACCATGGAGACAATTATATGAAATTCCCACGTTTATAAGTGATGTTCTGAAAATGTTCTCTTATATAAAAATCAAATAAATTTAATATTCAACCTCACGCGAGTGGAAAACTATTATTTTACATTGAGCTTATAGAACATTGCCCATCTCTGCAATATTTGTACTCAGTGGATTTTCCATAATATTTTTGATTCCCGCAGCAATAGTTTTTTTTTACGAATTTCTATGTTGAAACACCATTTTCCAAAATGCATGCAATTCTGCCGTGGGATGTTCATTATTAATTCAATATACAGTGTTCAACATACATTTTATGGAAGGAATTTTGTTTGCCGTATACAATATTTTGCTACATTATGCTACGAGAATGAAAATAAAATTATGTTATGTCCTTTAACGAGTATAATGATTTTAGTGTTCCCGTAAATTCATAAAATATTGCAACAATCAATTTTTCTGAATACCAATAAGGTGTCAAATTCAAACTACTGAATTAAACTCAACTATAATACTGGATTAGCCAAAGTTGCTGTACTTTTTTAAGCTTCTATTTTACTACAGTAACTGTTAGAACGAGATAAAGTGATGTTAGTTACTGCATAAAGTGGAGCGAAACTCGACTTACTATAAAATTTTGTACATCTTTTGTATTCCGTGGTTGGTTTCTTTTCCTTGCAACTGCTTAAAGTAAAATCTGCTACCGTCCCTTCGCCAGTTCATAAGTTAGGTCTCTCACCGTCCCCGTCGAGGAGGGTGGGCGGGGGGGCACCCATTGTAGGGGGATGGTATGGGATGACCCCCGAACACCCAAGGGTATCGAATAATCAAATTTAGATGTGATTGTTGCACGACTGTGGTCCGATTCTACGGTGATCTAATTGTTTTCAAATCAATTTACTGGAACAACATTAACCCGCTCGGGGCTCTCCTAATTATCTCGTGCTATGTGAAGATCCCCTGGGGTTGATTTTCACGCGAGTAGTTTAAAATGAACCGGAACTGTTCGTTTCGTCATTACAACATCATTTCGAATTTATGTTCAAGAGGGGGGAGTATGTAACTTTTGCAGTACCGCATTGTTTGACTTTGACTAACAGTAGTCTTTTTAATTTCTGTGATTGTCGTCACCAAACATAACACTATATCAGTTAGGTAGGTACTGGCAAATATTGACGACAAAACTTTTTTAAGATTGACTCACACTAACTAGGTATCACTACTGGGTAAGTATTTATCAGATAAATTAATATTATACGTTACTGAAGTTAAATCCTGGCTTTGCATAGCGCCCTTGTTGGATTTTCCATAAAACATAGCCAAATGTTATTATTATTCGAAATGTTTATTTCTATTTATAATATTTTTCCACACCCAAATCATTGGCGAGAACGAACTGTTTGTAGAATATTTGTCTCGTGATTCGTGAGAGTGAGTAATGGAAATAGCTGGAGTAGTTCTTACCTATCCGGTAACCTTTGTAATGAAGTAGTCTACAGCAGGGGTGCTCAAACAGTCAATCGCACTCGCCAGTCGATCGTGACACGGTTTTTAGTCGATTGCGGTCATTATTTCGTATATATCATTAAGTATTTAGAAAAAACCTCTAAAAATTATGAAAATAAATTAATAGAATATTGATAACGAATATTATAATCCCCATATTTGACATTTATATGTCAAATATGGGGATTATAATAGTTTTATACTTTTATTTACCTCCAAATAAATAAATTTATTGGTTAATCCTTGTACAAACCAAACTTTTTGCCCTCGGCGCAATTGTGTTCTTATAATCATTAATAATTATTGATTTATTAAATGATTAACCCTTTACCGAAAGTGTATGGCAGAAAAAGTAAGGGACGCCCGAGGAAGTCATGGCATGATCTAGTGAATCAAATATTTGAATTGGGTCATATCAAGATTCAAAATACCAGAGGAGTATGTATGAATGAAACAAGGAGGGAGAGTTTGTTAATTTAATTCGTTCATTTGTTCATTAGGCTTAGCCACCTAAAAATTGATGTGTGTCAATCTGCAGTTAGTAATGGATCACTTGCCTCCTAATAATTTTACAGTCGGTTTCCAATATCCATGGGAATGAGGGCACCCCTGGTCTATAATCTACAGTCTTTTGACTTTGAATCTGACATTGAATTCAGAAAATTCTTTTTTTTTTCATCTTAACTTGGGCGCTGCCAGTCTTTACTTTGTCATGTTGATGTTAACTCTAATGGATCTTATATAACTGGCTTTCGAGCTGTCATAAGGGACAATGATAAATAACATTTAATTCGATCTACATTTAATATTCTGTGCGCTCCACACAATCATGTATCTCGTTCAATGCGTAACACTTTAGAACGAATTGTAAACAAAATTCCTCTTCGATTAGTTTATATAATACATGCAAATACAGTTGGTGTGCTATATGATGAAGACATCTTCAATTGTAATCTGAATTAACTGCATAAAGGATTGTTTTTTTTTTAGCAAAGCATCATAATTAGTATTTTCATAGTATCGCAAGTTGTTGCCATTATTATTATTTAATATTTTTAATTTAAGACGAACGCATTCGCTCGCCTGTTTTCAATTTCAGAAATCCGTTTGGTATTGTGCGTCTCTGTCTTATTGTCCGCGCGAGGCGGTAGGTGTGGGAAGGTGCGGGGGTTGAGGGGGGGCTTCTGACCTATACTCTCATAGAATTTATCGGAGTTAGTGGTAGTATGATCCTGATTCTTGTGCTGTCTGCACGCGTTGAAAGGAGCGGGAACAGGAAATAAATATATTACTTTCGCGCGTCAAAATATTTGTATCAGCCTGATGCAAATGTACCAAAATTTGCTGCCGAAATGTATTATTTTATACAAGTAATTTATATTTAGATATATTTTGATGTTTTGTACGTCGCTTCATCATTGAAAACAATAATAAATTGAACTGTTTGGAATGTTCCTAGGCTTAGTTTTATAAAATGTTAGAACAGACTTCAAAATATTATGAAATTTTGACTTTACGACGAAACAACCCGACCCCAACCATTTAGCATAGACTTTAGCAGTGATGTGATGAATCGGGAGATTTCTCTAGTTCTGGAGAAAAAATATATGAACAAGAGCAAAAATTGGAATTTTTCACTAGGAAAATGATCCTCTGAACCTGAAAAAAATGTTATTAGTTTACTCGTATACACTCATCTTCATCTGTAGCATTGTTCTCTGTTAGTCCTACTTTCACAAAAAACAAAATATTTTAATTACTAACCAATCCACACCCAATAAACACAAACAAACACTGCAATTTGAAAAAGTTTTTTTTCTTCATTTATTTGTACCGCTTAGCCTTCACTACAGGGTTACTATCAGGCAGTGGCGGCTCGTGACTTTTGAGTGAGCTAGAGTGCTAAGATTGAAAAATACGACGTTATTGAGGTAAAAATTAAAAGAAAAACCTTTGTAACTTTTTTCCAATTATTTATTTTCCATTATTTACATATTATTCAATTATATATTATCACCGGCATCGTCAGACTAGCACAATTAAAACTAAATCTATGGTATATATAGCATCGATGTCAGGAGTGAGTTCCCCTGCTTTCTAATATTGTTTTATTTATTACTTGAAATTTGTTTTATTGCTGACGGTACTGTTTACTATTATGTTTTTAAAACTAATTTCGGGTTAGTTTATCATTTTCTGGAGGACGGATTACATTGTGTTTGTTTACTGAATCTATGGGTTTTTAAAACATTATATAATGTCATTGGTGTCAGCTTTTATTTGAACAGATGGTTATTTTTGGTTTTATGTTTTCCTTGTGATTTCCATCTTTTTTGCTAAAATAAATTTTATAGCAGTTTTCGTCCTGTAGTTCCATGAACTACGGGCAACCAGGTACATTTTAATGCGTCTATAATAGGGACACATCAGAGCAAAGTTTGCCTTGAATGTCTGCAACAAAATTCCAAGTTACATTTTACACCGGTATTTTGTTATGTATTTCCAATTTACATTCATGTGTTAGATACTATTATACCGTTTCGATAAAAATATCGTTTTTTTTTTTGTTTTCGGGTTCTGTGTGATTTCGTTTCACCAGTTTCCCGCTTGTACCACGAGTTTCCGGGCAGCGTGTTGAAAAGTTATCACACAATTAAAGAGAAAAGAGACCAACGTTTTTGTTATATAAAAAATAGTCGAACTCTTTTGTTACAGTGAGAACAAATTTCAATACAAAAATAGCAATTAAATTATAAAAATGTTAGATGTTTGTGGTTGCATGGTTTTTCGATTTCTCCGTTAGTTGCATCACTCCAATATTTTGTTATGAATTTTACTTATAGGATATCGATGAGTACCCACGAAACTATTCATAAACGCAACTAACTAAAATAATTTATAATAAATGTCGGTGTGAAAACTGTATTCATACACAACTATATAGGGTCTTACTAAAATAATTTATAATATATGTGGGTTACCGACGTACCCGCCCTTGAGGTGATTTTACCGACTTTGATTTTTCACAAAAACAGCGCTATACAAATCATCCGATTATTATTATTATTATTATTAGTTATTTGACTAGAACTCTATCTAGGTAAGAAGTTATAAAGTTTTCACTGTATTTGCCTTTATAAATATATAGTCAAAATCCACTATAACGAAACTGAATATTAAGAAAAACTTACATTTATTTGGTTTGCCACATATAATATGTACAGGAAATGGATATTCAGAGTGGAATAAAATTAGTTGTGTATTAAATATGCCGAATATGCATCGTTCAACTTACATGATCATAGAACAATGTTTAACGCCAACAATTGAAGAATATGCCATAGAAGAAATGATCACAGCTGGTGAAGAAGAAAAAAGGCTAGCCTAGCTATGGTGACGTAGACGAGGGTAGGTATATATTTATTGTGGTGAAGGGACTGCAAAAATGTATATTTATATGTTTATTTTTGTGAAGGGACTGCAAAAAATTATATCTATATATTTATTGTAGTGAAGGGGCTGCAAAAAATTATATTTATATATTTATTGTAGTGAAGGGACTGCAAAAAATTATATTTATATATTTATTGTAGTGAAGGGACTGCAAAAAATTATATTTATATATTTATTGTAGTGAAGGGACTGCAAAAAATTATATTTATATATTTATTGTAGTGAAGGGACTGCAAAAAATTATATTTATATATTTATTGTAGTGAAGGGACTGCAAAAAATTATATTTATATATTTATTGTAGTGAAGGGACTGCAAAAAATTATATTTATATATTTATTGTAGTGAAGGGACTGCAAAAAATTATATTTATATATTTATTGTAGTGAAGGGACTGCAAAAAATTATATTTATATATTTATTGTGGTGAAGGGACTGCAAAAAATTATATTTATATATTTATTGTAGTGAAGGGACTGCAAAAAATTATATTTATATATTTATTGTGGTGAAGGTACTGCAAAAATTATATTTACATATTTATTGTAGTGAAGGGGCTGCAAAAAATTATATTTATATATTTATTGTAGTGAAGGGACTGCAAAAAATTATATTTATATATTTATTGTAGTGAAGGGACTGCAAAAAATTATATTTATTGTGGTGAAGGTACTGCAAAAATTATATTTATATATTTATTGTAGTGAAGGGACTGCAAAAATTCAGCTTTCCCCTAATTTGTTCCAGTTCGATGCGTTCATTGATTGGGACTGTTGTGATAATGAAATTATTTTCTTACCGTTTGCTCAAAATTCTATCAGTCAGATCGATGACAGCATCGGATGCATTTTTATTGGAAATTTTACCCTGGCAAGCTACTACATCATTTACAATGGTACTGAAATCAAAAATGACATTTTAATTCTACTGTTAAAAAATATATATTCAAATACAAATTTTATTTTGTAATCTTGTAAATAATTTCATATCACCTGTTCCGTGTTCCTTTTGATTTTTTGAAATTGATAATCCGCTTCTTTCGGTACGCGCTGGGTGGCTTACTTTGTGTCCACTTTCGACATAGAATAATATAAACATTTCATAATAACTAATAACGAAAGTACTAACTAAACGATTGATTAAATATTCATAATATTATTAATTATCATTATTAAAAAGCTTTAAATCATTGCTTACCCATGTTAAATAAAACAAATTATTTGAGGTGTTTCAGTTATATATTATTTAAGGAGTATTTTTTTATTCACAATTCTGAATTGAATACTGGATACGTAATAAATTCGTCAAGAATTCAAATGCGCGGGCTATCCAAATATCCGAACGCGTCACAGAGCACAGATACCCACCTACTGTGTGTTATGTAGCGTATGTATATGTATTAGTTAGCGGCAGCTATAGAGACACGCTCCGCGTCCCCCGTCCCCCGTACCTGTTTCAGATTCCCCCCCCGCCCGCTGACAGAGTGTGAGAGTGACGGAAACAAAAAAATAGGTGAAATTAATCTTGAATTTGTCGCTAACTAAACGATAAATTTTGACGCAAATTGAACTATTTTAACAGTTGTTATAATTTTATTGTATAATTGATCATATTCCTGAGGTACCATGAGAGACATTTTTTCGAAAACAGTATCCATTTAGTCACAAATATTTGCCAAAGTTCCTTCTAAAAATATGAATAAATTGTCATCTTTTGTGGCTTATATTTTCTAAATTAAAATAAAAATACAAAAAATACTTTTCATACTTACTAGATATTTACTATTCCTATTGATAAAAAAATATCTCATTAAGTTTGGGTGGGTATTTTGCCTCTAATCCATAAGTAAGTTTTGTATGAAACATCCCGCGCATACGTTCCTCTTAAACTTAAAATATGTATACTCGTCTCATGGTCATATGGAAATAATTTTCAATTAATTATTAGCCAGTCTATAATTAGTTTTGTGTTTTTTTTTGTTATTTATTTTTTTATGTAATATTATTTCATACAATGGGAATTTGTACCCCCCGCCAGCTACCGCAATTAGCTTTTCAGCGGGAGTTTAGTTCAACGATATTGTATAATACAACAATAAAAAATAAAAAAATAATCACACGAATAGTAGCGCAATAATAGAACAATATAATGGTGATCCGATGTACACAGGTTGCATTTTTTTTTTAAATATAATAACAGTATACTGTTCTACTATAGTAGAACAATTTTGTTGTAGTTATACCAGACTCAAATTATATGTAATAGCGATTAAATATCAGCAAGTATCACACAACTTGAGAAATCCAAAAACAGTAGTACTGTTTTGTTACAGTAAGAATAGACTCTTAATATGATAGCAGTATTCAAATCATTTAAGTTTATATTTTATTTTATATTTTCAAAAAAAGGGATTTTACATCATTTATAAAAAATAAAACAAAAGTTGCAATACTTTTTAGAAGTGGTATGTTACAATTAAATAGTAATATTTATATAAGATGTACCCCCATAATTAAGCTGAGCTTGTGTGTAGGGGGTGTGTTATTTTTTGTTATTTGTTATTTGTTTATTTATCTATATATATATATATATATATATATATATATATATATATATATATATAAGGCTAAAAATCAATTTTAAAGTATTTGTTTGTCCTCGATGTTATCGAAAATCACTGGACCGGTTTCGCTGAAAATAGCACAGTTTGTTTTTATTAGTGCCGGGAAGGTTTATAAAATAATTTTAATGAAATCCAATATGTAAAACTGTTGCTATACCGTTTTAAAATTAGTATGAAAAACATTTAAACCTCCATGTTTTATTTAGGTTAGCCCATAGATATAACACTCTGGTTAGCTACAGATCGCATATTCAAAAGAAGAAGGTTTTTTGGAGACTGAGTCTGAGACTTCTGTTATTTTTAAATGACGCAGTTTTATTTAAAATTTTATCTTTGTAAATTTGTAAAATTGGATGGTAGAAATATAATTCTTTTAGTTTTCTGACTTTGAATTCTTTAAATAGAAGTTCTGATGAGTATGTGTATGGTTTATTTAACATTGTTTTTATTATTAATTTTTGTGTTATGTATAGTAGTTGCGTGTGATTTTTTTATAAGTTCCATCTATCTAGGAGATATCTAGGAGATATTCAAACAAGGAGACCATCATATTTGTTGAAAAGATAACATAAGAAAGATCAAATTATCATCAATACAGCAGATATCTAGGAGATATTCAAACAAGGAGACCATCATATTTGTTTAAAAAACTACGAGTACATAAGAAAGAGCAAAATAACATCAATACATAGTGTCACTTTACAAAAGCCAATAAAATCGGTGAGAATTTCGTCATCGACTTTTTTTTAAATTCTTATCGCAACTAGTTAAATATTATTGGTAGAATGTATTCAAGGGTTCGTTGACCATGTTAATTTTGAAACTTTTTTTTTTTGAAGAACAAATATATTCCCTGGTTACGAATAACCTGACAATATTTGAAAATCATAAATTCCTTCTACCATCCACAGTAAGCGGAAGATGTTGCTTAGCCAGTGGAGGAATTGAACTCAATACGCCTGGGTGAGACTCAAACGCGATGCCAACTCAGCCACTGACCGGTCAATTGTTCTGTATTATATTCTACACGTGTTAGCTATTTTTTTTAAACCGTTGATTTTCCTAAAATAAAATAAATAAATAAACGCAGAGCCGTGATTTTCACTTACAAATCAATGATTAGTGATTTTAACTTCAGTTTAGCTAAATTAACTACAGTTATATAAGGATAAAATAATTACACATATTGCCAAAATATTCCAATCAAAAATACACCAAACCAACTACTACACATTAATTCATTTACTCCCATCTCGATGTTCCCGATAAACATACACAAAATCTTATTTCCTAAAGCGTAAAAGAAAAGAAGAGAAAAATCATTTCTATGGTGTGGAGAATCTATCAAGATTTCCGGAAACTTATTCCTATCCGTCTCTTACATTAAATCTACCCAATCAATCCAGCACGTGGCCATGTAAAATGTTGGACTACCCACTTCTACCACGCAGGGGTACGCAACTGATATTTATATTGTGCCAAGAGCTGGTCGCGATTATATTATCAATTGTATTAAGTCGTTACAACAACACGCCACAAGCACAGACAAGAACAAAAACGGCGGTGAGTCAGTCGCCAATCAACCCACTGCAATTAACCTAACCTAACCTCGCGGTGCTATAAAATCCCTTAAGCTCCGGCAATGTACACTCAGTGTACAGTGATCAATTTAGAATTTTGTGATTAATTTGTATTTATTATTTATGTCATCATTTTATTAATATTTCGTAGTATGTACATAAGTAAAATATTGTGAATACGTGCTGAAAACGAGGAAAAAATATCGGTCATTTATAAAATGCATCGTATGTCCATTATAACCGGCAGACCGCCGACTACTACTGACGACCGCTCATTGTGGCACGGTGAGCGAAACCCCGAACCACTCGGCAAGTTATCAACCCACGGAGACATTCGTATATATTAACTAATATTTTCTCGATTTTTCAACAAAACTTTTTTTTTGTTTTGCGTTCCATAAATACTTGTATATTTTAATTATGTTATCCAATACTTAATGAATACCTAAGATACGAACTCAGTGTTTACTATATTTACATAGATATTGTCATATGTACAGACATGTCAAATCAGTAGACATCACCGGAAAGAAAGGTTAAAAGTTAATATCTCTCTCTTATAATTTAATGTTGTTATTATTACATAGATTCAACTAAACATCTATTATTCACTTAGTATCCCCTATCTCTGCATTTATGCTTATTAGTTCAGAAAATCAATACCATGAACGATACGTCCCCGAAATGGATATCATGGAAACATCAGAGATTAGAAAGGTAGAAATGATGAAAGAAGTACAATATAAGTTTACTGTGCATTTTACAGATCGACGTACTTAACTTTGCATTCAGTGGCGTTACTAGGGCAGAATATGTGGATTTAAAATAGAGTTCTTTTTTCCTTTAACCACCTGCAAAGATGAGTAATTTTTATATCAAACTGCACCTGCCATTTTTGACATGGGAGAATTATTATAGAATTATTTTTTTTAAAAAACGACGACTGTCTCTTTTCCATGGTATATTTGACAGGTTTGCGTGACAAAGTGGTCAAAGCGTCGGTTTCGCATTAAGGCACGACAATATTTTAAAATTATAAATGTTATGTTGAAAAATGCGCAACAAGCAATATTCACCAGTTATGTTCTAAGCTTTCGAATGTACATTAAGGGCATATATATATTTTAGTGAGCTATGTTCATCTTTTTACAAAAAATATTTTCCTTCATGAATTGTTGTTTCGTGTTCCACTGTTTGCGTACCCCTGCCCTATCCTCTTCAGCAAAGGAAGAAATAAGTATTCATTAACTCCCTTTTTGCAAATACAATAAATAAATTATCCTTGGCCGATTACACTGTGTAAGAAATTGGAGAAATATTACTTGCTTATCTTACCAATTGCTTTCTTTTGTATTCATCAATTGGCCAGTTGTTTATTTTGGAGATATTGGGAATTATTATTATTGCTTCTCCTTTGCAAAGATATTTTGCACATTTCTTTTGCCTAATAATAAGTTAACATTCAATGTTCACCATTATTTTGTTTTCTACCATAAATGAAAGCATTTCAACGAGTTTTTTTTTCATTGGACTGATTAAACCATTAATCTAGACTTACGGATAGCACAATAATTTGTTTGCAAATATTATCAAGAATATAGGTTTGTATTTTATCATGGGTTTTCTTGCCTATTTGAAAATAACCTTTTTATTAACTGGTCTTAATCTTTTTTCCGATTTTATTAATTTCGGAATGTTAAATTAATATTGTATTATGAAAGCTTCAAAGATAAATATCTAAATTACGTGGTGGGCTGAAGACTGTTACGTTAATCTAGACATTGTATGTAGAAAAATAATTTTATTATGCCAAAATTCATAAAATGATTGTTTTTGCTTCTTTCCCAGATAGATTTTCTACTTTATAGTTATATATTTTTATTGTATCTAACGGCATAATTAATAAATCAGCGAGTTCTAATTTTGTTAAATGGCTGATTTTAATTAATTTTTTTTAAATTATTAATTATTTTGTTGAGATTTAAAAACCTCATTTTAATATTTAATCATTGTAGAAAATAATATTAACATAACCTAAATGAAACATGAACACGGAAAAAACGACAGAAAATAAAAAGATTTCAGTCGCATTTCTTTTTTCTTCCAGATAGCACATTGCTAATTTTATAATCCAACTATTTGAAGCACCCGACGCTGCCCGGGAATAAGAATTATTTTGTTTTTTTTTTTTTTTATTTAATATAAATCAAATTTAATAATGTTATTATTAAGTTCTGTAAGTATTTTTAGTTTTTCATTATTGTGATAGGTGTTTCGTCAGTTTGAAAATGGCCTTGAACGCCGAAACAGCTGCCACAATAATAACAACTGAAATTGCTTGCAGAACTTAATAATAACATTATTAAATTTGATTTACGTCAATTTAAAAAAAATTGAGTTCTACGAATTAAATACAAAAACCATTTAATAATGATTTTGTGGAATTTTTTGAGATTTTGATGTTACCTCTACCTCTATCCCCACCTCTACCACTACTTAATAATTTTCTTCTTATTTTAAACGTCAAGTGTTCAAAATTTCACCACCAAAATTCTGCTTTAAGGAGTGGAAAAGGGGGATAGGGGTACATTTTCGAAATCCCATGTAAACTTCTCTCGCCTTCCACTTGTTTTGAAGGTTCTAGTATGAAAAATTTAATAAACTCTAGATTTGCATATAAAAGGGAAACTTCGCTTCCGAAAAATGTTGATATGTATATATTAAATAGTGATTTATACAAAACATTTCTTATTCATGATATGATATTGTAAACAGTAAAATACTTTAAGGCCTGCGCATTATTATTCAACAAAATAACACAGGCACAAAACATTTTTAAAAAACTAGTCACAAAATGGAATAGATAAAATGTGTTATTATCTTACGTGTCCAGATGAAAAAACAAAACCGGACTGCTGGAGCTGGACGAGTAATATTTTGATGAAGTGCCCGGGTCAGATGGAAGGCTCTGATAAACTGCCATAAATTGAGAATAACGGTGCTCGGCGGCCATAACACATCCAGGGGTTGTCAACTCGTTGCACATGAGCGCTGTCATTAGTTTGTCAATGTCGCTGACGACAGGAGCAGAATCATTTTTGAAGGTTATCAAACTTGACGATCACTACCTGCACAATGTGTGCTGCGGACGTCTTTGTAGCGCCGCCCTCTCGTCCCCGTTATATGTAATTTGCTAAATTACATCGCAGCTGTAGATTTAATAGCAGCATCTTCGCAATCTTATGAGAAAAATATTTCTGAGCTGGGTGTCGAAATTGGAATATTCTTCTACTACATAAATTCTCTGCCTTAAATCCGTCCTGTAAACTATAAATTATAAATATATATCACCTACTTTGTATATCACTTAGTCGAAAGCCAAATGTTGCCGTTATTTCATCAACATACAACTACAGGTCGGCACTCCTTTACAGTCGGTTAAAAGTTTTTTGTTTTGGAAATACAAACATTCCCTGTCTATGAATAATCTGACAATATTTCCTAACATTCTACCATTAGAAAATGTCTCTTGTGCAGTGATGGATTACTTAACTAGCAGAGAATTGAACCCGCAAAGCCTAGGTGGGAACCGGACTCTTTGGGCCGCTCCACCAACTGACCAGTCTCGTCAGGCGCATAAGCACTGCCTACCCAACAACTCACATATATATATATATATATATTTTAATTATTTGCAAGAATTCAATCTACTCTTTCAGAACACGCCGCGCGCGCCGTATCGAACGCAATACTATGAGGTGTTAAAAGCAGGAACTAAGTGTGCAAAATGACGCACTCGTCATATTCAAATATTGTCTTTAGTCAACATAAAAAATGCGCATGTATACGGAATGCTCATTCAAGGGACGACGCGTTTGTGTTAGTGTTTGAAAAGCCGTGCCTTTCGATACAAATACGTAGCTAGCAAATGTACAGTGTACCAAACAGTGGTACCTAACTTACTAATGAAATAATGATCATATTGCGTTGGCTTTCTTTCATGCAATTATGCGGCGGAAAAATGATGAAAATTTTATTTATAAAGTAATTGACTTGTATGTGCGATTAGCGTAAATAATGCGGTGATTTGGATATTTATTGTGGGTTAGGTAATCTCAACCAGCATCGACTAAATCTAGCTACCACGTCCAAGGTTAGTTTTGTTAATATCAATTATTTCGCTCTTTTTCCTGCTGCCTACCCTGATTAAAAAGTGCACGCCACTACGTCCAACTAACAATTACAATAATAATAAATGTTAAGTATGTCAATATGTCAGATGGAAAAAGCGAAACCAGTGACAGTAGCAGAGATGGTGATTTTTATTTGTTTTATTTTTTTATCTTTTTTTAAACATTGGATCGATTGTACGTTCCTTATGACTTTATTATTGATTCCAAAACGCAACGCATCATTCCTGTCACCATCAGATGGTTGGCAATTCCCTTCTTTCCATCTTTCTGTCGGCCATTTTCGTCAGACGTTGCAAAAATCCGCCATTACACATGTCCCGAATGGGGCAGAAGTAACTTGATGGTCTGAAAGTGATATTCTCTCTGTTCAGAGGACATTGAAGTTCGGCCAGACTGCCCTATCTTTATCTTTAATCGAGATCCAATAAACTTTTTTTCTATTTGACTTTCACTCTTCGAGGGTGATCTTAACCACTGACTCGAGAGGAAGAGTCGAAATACACGCTAATTTATATTTATAGATTGTTACGTTAAATTACGTTTTATAGGTCGCCCCGTTAGGACAAAAAAAAACAAACATGTTTTATATATTGGTTCAAATGTACCCTTCCGACAGAGGTACTTGCGAAACGTCACTGTGAAAGTAATATTTTTTAAATTTAATAATAACTCTTATTATTTAAACTAGAATAAAAAATATTTCTGTTTAAACACCACTTTATTTAATACATAAACCAACCCGTTTCGGTTCATCCTGAACCTTCTCCAGGATTGTATAAATTCACACTGAATAGAAATTAAAAATAAATAAAATAGTGTTAAATTTTTTTTTTTAATCAAAGACCGTTAAACTACAATTAGGTAATTTTTCAACAGGATTTTCGATAATAATTGAATGATTACGGATTATTACACTCATTATAAATATAGATAATATTTTTATTACAGACACATCTAAATAATTTTTTTAATTTTTTTTATATGAATACCGCATAAGAGTCCCAACTGTCTGGAACCAGTGAGACTATTGCATTCCCAATTGGGGAATGTTGTGAGGCAGAAGGTATTGGGGAGGGGAAGGAGAAGGGGAAGAGGAAGGTAGGGAAATAGGGAAATACCTGGCTATTCAGATACGGTTACCAAATACGGCTAAAAGCCATCTCAAGCAACGTTTTAATTCTGAATGGTGGTCTTTCACCAGGGCGATATTGAGAGTATCTTCCACTCTGGAACGTGCGCAAATACACTATTATTTTAAATGAATTAATTGTGAAACAACACAAATGAATTAAATAAAATTTACTTGCGCACGCCGGGATTTGAACCCGCTACCTCCGGATTCGTAGTCGAGAGCCTTACCCCTCGACCATGGAGGCCGTCAATAGATATTATATTATTATACTACACATGCTACACAGAATACAAACTACAGATTGATATAATCGCCTAATATAAGGTATTTCTACTTAGAGTCATTTTTTCAGCATATATCCAACTCTTCTTTGCAATTCACGTTTTTAAATATTGTTTCTTGAATATTTTAGGCACGTTATTCTCCAGAGTTTACTATCTATATTTATTATTATATTTTGGTACAAGTACGAGTATGTTTTCATTCTTTGTAAACCTCGTTTTGTGCTCGTGTTCCAATTTCCTCTTATATTCAGAGTTCGATATACTCGTATGCTGAATCAATATTCCATCCATAATAAGGGCTGCACCGGCAAGAGAGTTAAATTCTGATACAACCATGAAATGGGTCGTCTCGGTAATAATAATAACAATAAATAATAACAATAAATGTGCTCCTAAAACAATTAATACTTAAAATTTCTTATTCAAATTTTATTCTGTCTAACCACAAAGTGTTCCCGTCAAAGTTTATTATGATTTAGTTTAAAAAACGGTTAACGACTGTCTTTTGTCTTGTTTACGTCTATTCTAAAACTGTTAACGTTTTTGCCTAAAGTTTTCCAGTGTGTTCTTTTTCATTGTTTTAAAAACGAACTGTTTTCTTTTTATTGTTATTGTCATGAAACTCTGTGAATACTGTGTTTAATAAAACGGTGTGAATACTGTGTTCGTGTCAAGTCTGGTTGCGATGCATATTTTGTTAAAAAATACATTCTTGGAAATCACGCAATGTTAAAATGGAGCCATATAACTAAATCAAGAGATATTCAAATTCTAGAAAACGTGGAATCCAAAACTAATTAGTTGTTTTTTTTATAATGTAACTAACTTTCGTTTTCGACTCAATTTTTGTAATTTTCATCAAACTCAACAATTTCCAGGCCTTGCAGCACCGATGGAATCTAAATTCAATTTGTATAATCCAATAACTTCCAGATTGTTGCCAGAAATGGATCCATCGCCAATGTACTCTTGGTTAAACCCGTATTGATTTTTAATCCCTCAAAGCATTTCCGAGAAAACCGGCTTGCACGAGTGTTTTGGGACCCTGGTAAAAACACGTCGATAAACGTTTTAACGATAATGTCAGTTAATTGTCAACGTTCTCGAGCATGACTACCAATGGACAAACTACAGTTCACGTTGGCTAAATTTATTTAATTAAATAATTTATTTAACATCCTTGACATTTCTTTGTTATCAATTATTTTCTACTAGCTGAATTGCCCGCGTTGCCTGGGGTTGTGAATGATTTGGAGTAAAGTTTTGAGGTTGTGATGTGTTACCCCTAACTCTACCCAGTAATTTTCTTCTTAGTTTGAACATCTCAAAATTTCATGAATAATTACCAAAATTCTGCTTTAAGGGGTAGGAAAGTGGGGTGGGGGTGGTTTTTCTAAATCTCGTATAAATAGTGGTCTACCTTTTGTTTTGAAGGTCAATTGTGCAAACTTTCATCAAACTCGGAATGAAACTTTAAATTTGTATACAAAACAAATAAATAAACAAACACACCCCCTCGAGAATTTTTTTTACATTTACTCCACACAGGAGACCCCGAGGGAAATAGTTTCCCTTCGTCATCTTTGGAGATACTGTGTAGAGGGTTTTTTTATACGATAGGAAGGAGTGAACCTGGATCTACAAAAAAGACCCATATTGTATAAGGGAGCAAACACAGAGGCCGGCAAATCATTCCATAGCCAAGCTGTTGAAGACAAGAACGAGTCGTAGAAGCAACCCGTTCTCATGTAACAAATATCAACCGTGTACAAATGTTGGACTCGCATTTGGTGTGTTTCCCGACTGTGTATCGGTGCCGAGGGTATCAATGACGCTAGTTCCTCAGAGCATCTTCCATTAAAATACCGGTAGAACAAGGACAACAATATTCCCACCTGACGTCTGTTCTCCAAAGATTGCAATCTGTTAAGCTTGGCTTTATATATTAGATATAGAAGATTGATTAGTGTATTCAGTACTTAAATTCTATCCATTATTTTCTATTGTGTGCATTCTGCATATTATATTATGTATGTAATATAATACTGTGTAAAGACTCAAATAGGGCATGAATAAATAAATAAATAGCCGAATTTGTCAATAAAACTTGTATCGATGTGCTCGTGTTCGGGGTCCGTATCCGTCCTGTATAGCAATTAACATGGAAACTTCTAGATTTGACGGTTTATGTAAAAGTATTATTTTACTGATTTGGTTTTAATATCTCGGAAGTTTCGTCGTATGACCTACTTCCTACATATTACGTTACAGCTTTCACTGCCCGATCCGGCGTATCCATGGCTACGGTTACAGCATCCTCGTGTAATACGGGCACCAACTCCAAATCTCTAATAATAAAGGTTAGGCCGGTGTTGTTTTTCCCCGCCATTTCCCCTGATGTGCTCCTGTGTTTCACATCATTGTTTTTAATTAACGTGAAAAGGGTAACCCGGGTGGGTGGAATGCGGTCCCTGGCTGCGAACCGCCCGACCTATTCGCCTTTCAGGCCTCAGTCTGTGCCAACCTTTATGTTAGGCCGAACTGAAACTGTTGACGTCGTACAAGTGTAAAAAAACATCATAAGTCTTATGTATATTCTTCTCATTGTCGCAACTTTTCTTGTCAGCGCCGAAGTGGCGTAACCCGTAAATACATACAAGCTAAACGGGTTTAAATTTTTAATTTGTGAAGGTTGCTTAAGGGGGAGAGGGACGTCGGAGAGTTATTATTTATTAATTCAAAATAATGATAGTATTACGCAATACGATAAACATAATGTTTTTAAATAGAAAAATATTTATGAAATATTTTCACGTATTTTCAATAAGACGTTCAGAAAAAAGTAATATTTCTGATTAGTTTTTGATAAATGCTAAGCCTATATAAATTTATAAAATATTTAATAAATATTTTTCTATTTAAAAACATTATGTTAATCGTATTGAGTAATAATACTATTATTATTTGGAAATAATAAATAATAACTCTCCGACGTCCCTCTCCCCGTTAAGTAGCCGCTTCTATTTAATGAAATATGAAGGGTATACGGCAAAACCAGCCTCAATGCGTTCTTGAGATATAAATGCCAATTTGTTCAACAGAGAAAGTCCTAAAGAATGGTATCATTAAACTGGCAAAATTGATTTAATTGCTTTATGAATTAAGGGTAAAGAAAAAAATCAAAGCTAAATCAGTTAATTGTCTATAAAACTGCATAAATACGGGCTCATTGCGACATAAGCTAGATACAAACGTATTGATTACAAATTCATCGCTATTTTATTCATACATTATCTATGGCAATAAATATTGAAAATACGACATTCGAACTGTCAGTTATACATTTCATTTTAACCCATTTTCCAACAATCAACAATTTCATTAATAATATTTATAACCTAACCTATCTTTACCTAAACTGATCTAACCTAATCTAAAATAAAACTCTTCTTAACCTTACTAACGCGTTGTAAAAACACAAATAAAATCATTAGTAAAATACTTGGACCGATTTATTGAACCGATTGCACTGTTTTTTTTCTTACTTGTACCTACAAATGTTTCAAAAAATCTATTTTATTGCCCAAACGCGACACTTGGGCTAGATTAGGTTTCCTTCTTTCATCGGCTCGATGGGTCCAAAATACATCAAATTTTGGATTAGTACTACAAATGATGGTCTAAAAACTAGGTAGGTACACAATGAAGAAATCATCAGTGTTAGAGTCACCACTCAAATTAAATACACTCAAAATTAAAAGTCTTAGAATAAACAGTTTTTTTTTCTCAATAAATTCGTATTTATACATATGAGTAGGTCATCGTGTGCTCGTACGTAAACCATACGTTGGCGATATCTGCTCTGCTTTTACGGATACAAACATTTAACAATCCACGTTTTAGGTTACAAATATTCCACGTAATTGTTGCGTTCTTTACCCGCTACCCGCTACCCAGTACCCAGTACCCGGTACCGGGGGCGGCAACAAAACTGCTAGAATTTCTCGATTGCGTCCGCCCGCTTCAGTTTGCATTGTTTGAGAAGGTATCAAACGAAATTCCCCCATTAGTTTGAACCCACACATAACACGGCAATTAGGTTGGGCAGTACAATTTGACAATAAAATGTAGAAATTTATTAAAGTGAAACTAAATTTTTCCATTTCTGTGGCAAGACCGATTTCGGAACAAACTAATACACATTAAGAAGTGAGGTTATGTTTGACTCCCTAACACGAAAAATGACGTAACTCAATTTTTTTACATGTTATTTTATTTGAAGTACTACCCTAATGGTGCTAGAAAATTCTACGCTCTCCAATGCCGTAAACTCAGTTTACATTTAGAGTTTTCTGATATTAAGTCGTAAAAAGATGATTAGTTAACATTTATTGTTTATAGGTGGACAGTCTTTTCTGTCTGGAATGCAATTTTACCTTTCTGGTCAATGCTGCTATTTTCATCTCGCAACCTCATTTCCATCATCGCTATGAAACTTATATGCAATCAACTGTCAAAAATTAGACAATTCGACATTTATTTATGTGATAACATAAATTTCAATTTATCGTTCAATTTGTATACATTCAGTAGCTGCATGACACGTTTTTGTACGATCCATAGTTTTTTTATGGGTTTTTCTGAATATGTTCCGAAATGATTTTTTTTTAAATAATTTTTTTAGGACTGTGTTGGATTTTGTCAGTAGTGTTGAAGTGTTCATTTCGTTAAAATCAACACAAAATCAAAAATACTGTTTAAATAACTTATCGTTGCGATCATTTAATTTGACACGTCGACAAAATTATCACTGTCAAAATATAAATGTTTAGCTCCCTGGAGGCGATGTAATTAATAAAAGATCAAAAAAATAAAATTAAAACGGAAAGAAGCAAATTTTCACGACACCAGAGCTAACCAGAATGACACTATTAATATAATATACCCAAATTTAAAACCGGTTTTGAACAAAAGACCAATGCCTCTCCTATAAGTCTTTTCCACCAGCAAAAAAAGAAAGCGGAAAATACAAACGATTTCAAAAACAAATCAAACCTGGCTTAAAGAAATCAAAATTGAAGAATAATACAATATTTAAAAAAAAAAACGCTTTAGGGGCTTAAAAGAAACAGTTTTTAATTAAAACCTAGTCCGCCTTACCACAAGAACCCCTAGTGAGGAAAACTAAGAAAAACTTTATGAATTGTCTTTTTAACCCTTCCTTGCCGTTACTCAACTGATTTGATATGTCTCTAATTGTGTCAATATCTTTGTAAATATACTAAACACGGATTTTGTATTTTGGTTGTTCGTGAGCAGTAAATTAATATATTATAAATAGATTTTTTTTTGTCGAAAATTGGGAAAAAATAATCAATTTTGTACGTATGCTGGTAACGTGTGTTGGTAACATTCTGAGTGGTGCGGTGGTGAGCGATAGGGGTGCGGGGTTTCGCTCACTGCACCGCCATGCGCGATCTTCAGTAGTAACCGGTAGTCTGCCGGCTGTAATGGACGTATCATGCATTTTACGCTTGCCCGATGTTTTTTCCTGTTTTTACTTAAGTACATATATACTTTTAATAAAATGATTTACATAAGTAATAAATGTAAACTATTAATTTTTATCCACCTTAAAAATTACCAAATTCTAAATGTGTGCCCTGTACACTCAGTGCACAGTATCAGAGCTCGAGGAATTTTCTAGCACTGTTAGGGAAGGTTTAACCTTATAAAAATCAGTTTTTTTTTTTAAATACATACATAATATATGTGTGTATGTATAGAAACTAAATTTAAAAAAAAGTGTAGATAATTTATGAATTCAGTAGTATTTTTATTCGGTTTCATGAAGTTAAGCTGTATTAACCCCTTCAGATCTAAATTAATCTGGTAGTGATAAAAATATTTGATAACACCCTGTTGAATTTTTAGAAAAATTTTGATGTAGTTTTTGTTTTTGTTTTCAATTCCTTAGAAGTTATCGCTTTTTTCATTTTAAAGGACATTAGGTCTCTAAGGACGTATTTCACTTAAAATGACAAATCATACACTGTGCATAAAATATTATGTTAATTCCAAAAAAAATTACATTAAATTTTAACAATAAAAACAAACCTTCAAAACGTCATATGCAAAAAAAAATTAAAGTTTGCGGAAGTCGAGATTAACACAAAAATCGCCTACAAAATATATACATGGCTACCGCTTGAACGAGTAGCTAAAATTCAATAAAAAAATAGCCTTCAAAGCCAGTAATGCTAGCACTGGGAAAACGATCACCGCCAATTTTCATTCGCTCTAGATAGGGAGGAAAATATTCTTATATTTGTGCATTTTCAAATATACGTACGGTACGAAAGGGTTAACAAGTAATTACCCTCGGCTAGAAAACTCTTGCTATTAAAATGAAATGTTACGATGTCGTAACCGAGAAGTAATCGCACTTACAAAATATTCCCGCTGAATAATCTGTTTAACAGAGCTGGTAAGTGTAAATACCAGCAGTACTTACTTGCAGCCCGCAGCTCGATGCTTTTAGTTCTGCTCGGAGCTTTGGTGAAAAGCGCAGAGAAATGAAGGCCTTGGGTGAGCCTTTGTGCAACTCGCTGTACTTCCGAGGATGAAAAATGACTTCGAATGTGTGTTTCATTAATTAGTTGCCTTGCTAGAGAAATATTTACATAATAATACTAGTGGTTACGCTACTTTTTCCTTTTGTTTTATTTTCCTATTGCCCGAAGCCAGTAAAACTCAATGGCTTCCCCAATTTTGAGGATTATTTTGATACTAAAGGAAGTGGGAAAAGAAGAAAGAAGATCCTAATGTGAGAAAGTACCTGACCCTGATCAGATTTGGTCACTCTCTAAACCTGGAATTATTTCAATTGTGTGTGGTGGTCTCTTTCCCGGGTGGTAATCAAAGAACCTATAATTTATGATCTTGTTCTCTAACTCCATATGTCATGAAAATCATCAACTCCATATGTGTGTCATAGCTCCGTTAAATGCTTGATTCTTTTACTGAAATTAAACTGACGACAGTAGCCGTCTGGGTATCGCGTCAGCGATTTTGTTGCGTAGAGAAATGACAACGCAATTACCCTAAACTATTTTAATTACTAAATAATATCAACTGATTTAAAAGTGCTAAAATAACGCCTTTCATAGCGTGAAATATTTTTCCCTCTACCACAGCTGATGGATTTTCCCTCTGTTGAACTCTACTGCTGCGTCGGCGATCTCGAAAAATTCTCCATCCAGCTGGACGGCGAATTAACCCAGCGAATTCCTCAAATCAGCATATGCCGACAACTGGCTTCTTATGCTCGGTGCAGTGTCTACGTTACTGGTACGATTTCAGTCCCACAAAGTTATGCATATGATAACACTGTGCATATTTACGTAAGATTGTTTTTAAGTTGCCATTTTGCATCGCATTCAATCGTTCAATCGCATTCAACTCAAGGACATTTTCTGAACGACTGAACATTTTTTTGTCATCTTACTTTAAATCACTAGAGAAGAGGGAATTAAAGGAGTTTATAGGAGGATAAAACCAAACGTTCCTTTTTTAAATGAACTTAAAAGACTTATCTACTGTTTTTACTGTTTAAGTTTTTTTTCTTAACTGGCATTACTTGCTTAATTCCAGTTGCTTAACAACCCGTTGAGACACTGGGCATTTGTGCTTTTTTAAGAAGTCTTTGTTATAGATTTTTTTAATGTACATGAAATTAAATACATTTTTGTTTTTGTGGAAGAGATATCCGCCATTCGAAATCTTGGCTGCTTGAATTGTCTTTAACCGTGTTTAGTGACCAGATCTGAATAGCCAAGTACTTCCCAACCTTCCTCCTATTCATCTCCTTCCCTCCTCACTGATGTCAGCCTTAAAACTCACGACGTACCATGTTTGGGGATGGCACAATCCCATTGGCTCCGAGCAGTTGGAAATCTTGTGCTATATTCACATTAAAAGCTCTCTATTAAAGAGTACACCGTACATTATGTCCTTCTCGTATTTTTTTCAAATACACGATAATCAAATAGCTTTGGAATCCAAAAGTGATAAATATTTCTTTATGGTTTTAATTGAAAAAAAATGTCATCAAACTGCAAAATGACATCTACATTTTATACTTTAAGTATACACATGAATCGCTGGTTATCTGTCGGTATGTGCTGATTCATTCTATATAACACGTGAAATTCCACTTTTTTACCTTTCCTTTCGCATACAGAATTAATACGGTTTTCAGTAAAAATGTTCTTTGTTTGTTATCCCTTCAGGTGAGCCAATTCGATTCCTTTTTATTTGTAGGTTAAATTAGGCCTGTGTATTATTAACCTCCTCGGTTTGGTTCAGCCCGCCCAACGCAAACAGAACAGAGCGATTTTGCTAATACCGGATGTTCGCCCCAACGACTATTGGTAAACTTTCGCATTTGTCATACTTCGTGCTACCAACTTTCATCGTGGGGGCTGGAATTTTGGGTTTTTGGGTATCTGTAAATAATACTGCACGTATTTACGTAGAATGTGAACTAGATTTATATACGATTTTATTTTCAACAAACTACTCGGCGTTATCCCCCAGTATTATACGAATATTAGTTTGCTAGCTGTAAAATAAAGCAGATGGCATCTGATTTCAACAGATCTGTTTTTGTATATACAAAAAGAAACAAATTGAGCCAAGAAGAAGCGAGAAGTTGTAAGAAGATACAACAAAAGTCAAGGCAAGCCAAAAAGAGCAGGGAAGAGTCGAGAAAAGCCAAGAAGATGTAGGAAAAGGAAAGAAGATATAAGAAAAGGCAAGAAGATGTAAGAAAAGGCAAGAATATGTAAGAAAAGGCAAGAAGGTGTAAGAAAATGCAGGAAGATGTAAGAAAAGGCAAGAAGATATACGAAAAAGCAAGAAGATATAAGAAAAGGCAAGAAGATATAAGAAAAGGCAAGAATATGTAAGAAGACCTGAGAAGAAATAAGACATAAATAAGAGAAAACAACACTCAATTACGTTTATTTTTTAACATTAACTTTACACGGGAGGCTCTGGGGGAAATAATTTCCCTAAAGGCCTATGTCATCTTTGGGGATACTGTTTGGAGGGTCTTTTAGAGGATAGGAAGGAGTTAATATCAGTCTTGAAAAGACCCATCTTGGAGGAGGGAGGAAACACGGAGGCAGTGTATTCAAATATGCCTATTTTAACCAACAAATAAAAATAATCGAATTAACTTGAAGGCAAAACAAAGAAAGATCATATTAATTCTATAAGCGAAAGGAAAAGTATAAAAAGTCGAATTGCACTCGTTATACGGGTGTATCAGCACGTACCTGGCAGACTTTAACCAGCGATTACTGAGCATATTTGGAGTGTGAAATGTAGAAGTCGTTTAGCTCTCTGATGACGTTTTTCTTTCAATTAAAAACAAAAAATCCAAAATATGACTCTTTTTATATTCGCTCCTGGCAAGAAAAAATTCAATAGTCGTCACTAGTCCTAAGGACTGGATCAATATTCTTGAACTGTGCTTGTGGTTCATTACTGAATGGGCAAAGAAGAAACATTGTTTAAATCCATGCTATATTCCTAAATTGGCTCAAGGTTGCTGTGTTTATTGTCAGATCCAACCTACTTCCCGTCCTCGGAGCACATTCTATAAGTCTTAAAAAATCAGTGCCCCCCGGTGTAGCAGTCTCGTCGGGACAGGAGTGCTCCTGACTAGGGTCGTATATTGTATCGATAATCCCATTAATTATACGCCCACTCGGCCACACCCATGTTTTCGACGGAAGCCGCCGCAGCCTAAAAGCTCCTTTTTCCATAAATAGAACTAACTAATAAAAGTAACAATTAGTTACTTACGATCGTTATTGAGTGATTGAGTAACGTAGAAGCCATTAGCCAGAGACGATAAAACGGAGCCACTTATGTCAATCTTAATGTATTCTATAAACCTACGAAATTTCCATATAAGTATTTTTCTTGGTTTCGAAGTAATAAATTCAGATTAAGAACATTAGATACCGTTTTTGACTCACACTACTCTTAGACTATTTATTTTGCTCTTTTCTGGAATATCTAAAGCAGGAACTATCTAAATATCATCTACCTTTATGTAAATTCGTCATCACCATCCTGAAGCTACATTCCAGGGTAGGATTTCCACAAAGGTCTGTCTCTGGGTCGCTTCTACTGGGTCACCCTCTTGCTCATGATTTTGGGTATCCTGACGTTGTCCTTATTATCTACGTAATCATACAATGATTGCAGGCTCGCTTAGTTTTTAGAATTAACTATTGTTTTCTATTCTGTACCTAGCAGTGGCGTGCATTGCTCTAAGACCAAAGGTAGGCTTTGTGTAATTTTACAAGTTCGGGTACGAATTGCGTGTTTAATTTTTTTTATACCCATTTATCATCATCTTATGCTGATTGTTGAGGCCAACTGAATAAATGCGCGTACTAGATTTTCCAGGCAATTAATTTTGAAGAAAGCACGTTTGAATTGAAATGTGAACACCGATAGTTGTTCAAATTGGTTTTAAATAGTTTGGAACACCCTCCTGCAGTCCGCTCTCACGCCGCAGCAGTCATACGATACGGTTCACCATTACACAAACAATTAGCATTAAAAAAAACTGTTATCATTAAATTTCGTTTTATGGTTCGTTTTCCTGGTGTAAGCACAGCTTTTCAGCCTTTATGGACTTCACGTCACTGATACCTAGAACGGATGATAGGTTAAATTCAGATGTTGTCCAATAGCACCCTCGAGATGTTAACAAAAAGTTTGTCCGCCTGAATCCAGGCGGATGAGAGCCGCTACGAATCTTACAATCATAACATTTACATAAAAATCAGAAATCGCTATTAAAGCGGTTTCCATTCACCGTGAACATCCAATTATTTATCAGGAACTTTCTTCAAAAAACATTTTAATCACGTCGCGCCACAATAGTCTTAAAACTAACGGATTATATTTTAATGAGACTCTTTTTTAACTTAGTTCAGATCATTTAAACTCAACGATTTCTCGCCACTCACTTAATTGCACGAAAACAGAGTCTACGTTTCCATTGTTTGAGTTTTCCCTTGTAGGGACTAGGGACTATGTAGATGGAGACGGGACGGGACCAATCTCTTCCGCTCTCTAATCCACAAAGAATCGGCTTAAGGCATCCGATATTTTAAGCCCACGGCATCTCGGAAGATGACGCCCGACAGGGTGGGATGAGGATAAAAAAAGTTGAATAGTCTCCATCGCTAGGGTGATATGCAAAAGAATGATCGACCTAACACTAGTTTTAATTGTTTGAGAGTAAGCGAAAAGTTGGGTTATTATTTCAAAGATATTCTATTTGATGTTTTGTTGTAAATAGAATTTCTAATTACTCTTTGACTGTGTTTTTACCTTCTTTTAACTAGTGGAAGTATATTATCAGGCTTCGAATTAAGCAATATCGAACTTGATACATAAAGGTAAAGTACATAGCAAATCGTATCTTCCATTACTTTGTAAAATTGTTAAGAGTAACAGTATTTATATAACTGACTTTCCAACGCAGCTTCCAGTTCTGACACAATACTTTCTTATTGAACAATTCAAAAACATGGAACACACAATATCATATCTCGTCGAGTGATATTAAATATATCAAAGCTGCATAATTCCTTACTGTGAGCTGATACCAGAACTCACCATTTGAGAGCTTTTGCTGCTTCATTTAGATGCTCTCAATATCCTTCCTAATAATAATAATAATAATAATGTCTTTATTTCAGCAGAACGAAGCGGTGAATGCAATACTCTGTCTGCCATATAAAAAGAATATATTTAAAAAATAATAAAAAATTACAAGATGCAGAAATAGAATATAAAAAATAAATAAAAATAAAATAGAATTAAAATAACATATTTAACACTTATGCTACAGTGGCCTGAGGAAAATTCTCCATCTACGATGTAGGGGCGGGCCCTGCCACTGGGCGACAGCCCGGACAAGATTGTTTTCTGATCTCCGGTAGCGGACTCGGACCTGACTCGTCCCGGCTATTCTGTGGCGCATCAAAGCAGCGAACCCATGCACCCTTCCTTCTGCGAACATCTGCGAGGCGCTGCATCGCCAAGGGAGGCCGAACAGCGCCCTGTAAGCGTGGTTATATTGCACTCCGAGTGTGTCCATGACGCCTTATGTATATCTTGTCCATAGTTCGCTAGTGTAAAAGCTCATGCAGTATGTCTGAAAGTGCGTCATTAAATGACCAATTATTCTTCCTACATCTTCGTGAAACTTGTTTTTAAGCATTTCTCGCATTTCGTTGTGTGGTTATGGACTATCAGATATCACTCCCATCGCCGGGCTTTGATCTCATCCTAGCAATTTACTTCACAGAGTCGTATTCAAATGGGATTAGGATAATTGGATTGTAAAAACTCGATAGCGTCGCAATCCTTTTTACTTCCTTACTGCATTCCTTCGTCTGATTCAATAACGAATCTCCTCCTTCCTTTAGGATGATTTTCTTATTCCTTTTCTAAGCTTCCCGTTTTGTCAGCTTCCCCTCCGATGCTGCTTAACTTTCCGTGTCGAAGTAATTTGTTTATTCAAAACTGCACTTGAATTTTGCCAGCCATTTGTAGATTTGTTGTATTAAGTAGGATTACAAGTCGTGATCGCGTCATCTCCCCTTCGTATCCATCAATAGTTGTAACGTTTGAATAAATACGCATGCTGATTCTATGAGCCTTAGCTTTGAATGCGCCATCGCATGCCTTCATCAAACCTCGTCGTTGCTTTCTCCTCCATTCATTATGAAATCCTGATGTAATCGTTGAAAAGTTAGACACGTAGAAAATTTTAAACGCGAATATTTTTTATTATGGTTTTACAGATGGCGCTAATTCAAATATTTTATAATTGTAGAAAATAATATTAACATAACCTAAAAGAAATATGAAAACGGAAAAAACGACAGAAAATAAAAAGATTTCAGTCGCATCTGGGACAAATCTTTAAATTGAGTTATGATATCGATGAAGATGACATTAATTGAACTTGTCTCATTAGCTTAGTTGGTTAAGCAGTTTCCCCGGATAGGCAGAGGTCCTGGGTTCGTGTCCCGTTTTTTTTCCGTTTTCATGTTTCATTTAGGTTATGTTAATAGTATTTTCTACAATGATTAAATATTAAAATGAGGTTTTTAAATCTCAATAAAAATAATTGATAAAAAAATCAAATATTTTATATAAAAACGTATTGCTATTGTAAGTTTAAAGCTCAAATCTTTCAAGAAACTTATAAAAACACTGTATGTTTTAGTTTTACAAAATGTATTGTATTTTTTTTTGTATTTTCTTGGGGGACTAGAGCTTTAAATCTGCAGTAAAAATTTATTCCATTTCATATTCCGTGTATATATATACCCGCTAACAAACAATTTATTTCGATATTTAAAAGTATTACGTGTTAAAAGTATTTTTTACTCAAATCTTTTAATTAGCGCCATCTGTGGGTGCGTATTACGTTTTGTTTAGACTTAACGTATGTTGCCTTCTCCGTATCATTTACTACTGGTTTTTTAACTATTTTTTTTCATCATCTAATCAATCACTTAAGAGGAACGGCTGTTTCATACAAAACTTAATTTTGGATTTGACGCCAAAATACTCACCTAATCCTAATGATTTTTTTTGTTCATCAAAAAGTATAGTAAATATAGAGTACGGATTAGAAGTGATTTTTTTTTTGCTTTACGAAATATAGGCCATTAAAGGAATTGATTTTTCGCGTTTTTAGATTCACCTTTAAAAATTATTTGGGGTCTAACGGTGATTTAAAAAAAAAAGTTTAACCCGGTCTGCTTTGAAAATATAATGTAGTATAAAATTTAAAAAAAACATATTAAAATAAGCATTATGGTGGACTTATATAATTTAAAATATCGACCTGAAAAAACCTTTTTTTTATGTTTTATTTTTATATTTTTATAAGCATAATCATATTTACAAAGCAAGTATAATATTTTTTATGATACAATAAACCCGCAAATAATTTTCTAAGTTGCATCTAAAATTATGAAAAAAAAAAATTTTCATTATTTAAAACAAAAATAAATAAAATGCTTCTCATCCGTACTAGATATTTACTAAGTCTTTAATTTAAAAAATATTTCATTCAGTTTGGATTGGTATTTTGGCCTCAATACCAAAATTAAGTTATGTATGAAACAGGCAGCGCAGCCGTTCCTCTTAATTCAATACTATTTCTGGGACAACCGTGCATCTGTTAGGGTAAAGTGAACATCAGCTTTTATCAGTTTAGATTAAAATTAAAAATCCCCAAAATGCTTTAAAATCTATTTTCCAGAATCCGCAATGCAGATTTCTGTATTTCTGTGGTGAAAATACATGTTTGTATTTTCTAGGGATGCGACGAATAGCGAATTGGTTGAAAAACGAATATTATTTGACCGACTTATGAGCCAATATTTCAAATAGATAAATTTGGGACGATTTTTATGTATAATACACATACCTATATTATAACCTCACTCACATTTTTATGTCCACGGGAAGCTAATTTTATTTTTGTGTGGATAGTTATTACGTGTTTTTAATGAAATTATAATTTTTTACGTGTATAAAATAATTGTCAATTTTTTAAATAATTTTATAACATCATTCTCTGTTTTTAATCTACTGTTAGATGGCGAACTACATTTTTTGTTAGTTAGTGTTATTTTAATATACACACACATTGACACAGTCATACAGCTTTTAACCCTTTGAGGCACAAGATTTGAAACAAAAAAAAATGCTTGTGTTGCACAGAATTTCGAAAACTTCGAAAAGTACGTATGTACCATCTATTGTCCGATATAGTAAGCCGTTGGAGCGAGCGGGACATAATTTAAACCGCTGTGTTTCAAGTGATTTTAATTTTTCGAAGTGGTATAGTATAAATTACATCCCACCATGCAGCAAAAGATAAAAAAGGGTGGGTTATTTTGAATACCACTATGTTTCAAGGGGTTAAGTGAAATATAATATCTTGACAATTATATAAACTGTTCAATGTGCATACATGTGGCATCACTTCTATAATATGTAGATCACCACTTCTCACACCTACAAACACATTCACACATACACACACACTTATGCCCTACACATGTCACCCACTCTGTAATTTTAATTTCTGGAAATTGTTTCTCACTGTAACCAATGCACAGTTTGGGTTCTATAATTTTAAAAAAATATATACGATATGGGTAAGGAAGATAGAAACACATTTCACGTTTGTTTGTAATACGAAAAAGTAAACATTGCTTTTCGGATCGAATAAGTTCATCTAGGTATGTTGGTAATGTACACACGCAGGCCGTAAAAACACTGCAGAATGCAACGAATATTTTCCACACAGCCTGGCCAACTTTTCCAATATCCCAACCTTTTCGGAAAATGTGCATGAAATTCCATTCCCGCCCTTTTAACCCCTTTGATGGAAGTCCCACTCACTGGGATACTAAATAAAAATATATATAAAAGAGCTCACACACACGACTGTAGTTGTGTTTCATTGTTGCAAGGCAGGTGATGGAGAACTTACTTAAGTACTTACTCAAGTGTAATGCACTTACAACTAGTATTTCTTGAACCTAAGGAAAACTTTTATGTGAAAAACATCGACCCGAGGGGCGTTAGCATTGCAATGCTAGATTTTTTTATTTTTTTATTTGGTGCATTGACAATAAACTTTATACCCTTTTTTATATATTTTGTTTTCAATACTTCTCCAAGAAATTTGATTGGAAAATGTAATTTTTATTTCTTTAGTTATTTTAACATTTTCAAAAATTTTAATAATAACAATAATAATACTTGGACGATTTGTATAGGGCCGTTTTTGTGAAAAATCACTTCGAGGGCACTGTCAGTCTTAAAATATCAGTTTACTTGTAATATATCGAATATCGTTGTGATTTATTGATATGTTTTCACTTGATATTACAAAGAAACACTTTAAATAATCTATAACAAAAATTTTACGTAAAAAATTCGCACTTTTATTTCAGTTTCAGTGTCGATAAATCGACTTGTATTAAAAAAAAACTACCATACTTTCATTCAATACGGGTTTAAATATAAGTACAATATGTTACGTAAATATATTATTTTATGGTTTACATTACGTACCTCACTAGCTGATGAAACCTGTTCTGAAGCCCTAATTTAAAATAAATTCTTTTCCACCCTGGTGTTTTTATTTGAAAAATTACGTACTATATTTTAGTGAGGTAACCCTAAGATAAATCAAAATAAATAAAATAGTACTTTATTGTTTCTTCTTTAGTTTTAATAACTGCTTCAATATTTTACCACCAGATGGCATTTATCTCTATATATATATATAAAAAATATTTTTTGTCTGTCTGTCCTCGATTTTCTCTAAAAGCACTCCACCGGTTTCGCTTAAAACAGCACAGTTTGTTTGTTTCTATTAGTGCCGGAAAGGTTTAGAGATTAGTTTGTATGAAATCCAATATGTTAAACTGTTGCTTTAACGTTTTAAAATTAGTATTAAAAACATTGAACGCGCCATGTTGTGTTGAGGTTAGCCCATAGATATAAAACTCTGGTTAACCACAGATTACATATTCAAAAGAAGAAGGTTTGTTTGCTAGGAACGTTTCAATTCTGAATGGTGGTCTTTCACCAAGTCGATATTGAGAGTATCTTTCTAGTATTGTAAATTGAATTAAAATGTTATATATTTTTTTTATAAGTATATCTATTTTCATTTAATATGGGTATTATTATAGGCGCTGGGTCATCGCTGGGCGCATAAACACTCAACTCAGCACTATAGTTACGTACTTTCAGCGCCTTCAATCAATCTGTCGCCTGAGCGGACTGCTTCAATTACGCCAGCACAGGGTAGGGCCTGAAATGTGGCAGTAGGAGGAATTCAAATACTGTTATATTAATTTATACCCTCGTATAATTTTTTTTTTTTTTTAACGTAAAATAAAAATAAAAATCGTTTAAAATTTCATTTAATTTATTTCGTGTGTGGTGCTCCAACGTTATTCTGTGGGAATATTAAACAAGCCCCGAGTTCCGGGAACGATTCCGATTTGAAGCATGCGCAAATTGCGGTATTTATGTGTGTATGTAGATTTAAAAGCCAACGATCATCCGTCGAAGTGTCTATGGAAATGTAAAATTTTAATTTGAAAAATGTGGAACGGGGATTTACGATTAAAAATACTTGGGAATCCGGATTACAACAGGTCGGTGCAACACGTTCGTAGAAATATAATTAACCAATGATTCGTGTGGTAGATCAACTACAACGTACTATTGTATCGTCTACGAATTTTTTTCTATTCAAAATATCACCAGACTCTGCGGATTGTTTCAGAAAAGGAACACTAGGATTAATTCATATTTAACATCTTCCTTATAGAAACCTCTCAACATATAACGCAAAACAACCTAAAATGGTTATATACATGTAAAGAAAACCACATTACTTAATGTTAGCGCTTTCTTAATTTCCGCGTTACCGACAGGTTAGTTGGTAGTCCGCTAGATGTCACTACTGACTAAACGGCCGTGACGTTTAACGAGAGCGAAATTTTATTATTGTAGCAATATGCTTTATAATTTTTAACGAGATAAAAACACCTGAAATAGAGGCTTTAAATGTTGTTTCTTTTGTTTATTGCAGAGAAACGCAATTAAGTCTTATTTGAACCAAGTGTGAAACACCATTATATACAAATTTCAACACATGGCTAAAACAGTGAAAGGAATTGCATCAAAAAATTCCTTGCAAACTCTCCTTAGTCTGATATTGTTATTCTTATTACTGTTATATATGTTTTTTTTAATTGAAACATTTTTATTATGCACTTTGGAATAATCCTTTTTTGTTTTTTTTTTATAGCTTTACATTTACACAGTTTAAACTTTGTATTTAAAATTTACTTTATATATACTTTTCCTTCTGTATTTTTAAGCATTTTCTTTCATCTATACATCAATATATATATTTTGTTACCCGTCTCAGAACAGACATCGTCTAGTTAGAAGGGTAAAGTACATGTAAATGTTTAAATTTTATGCCAATAAACGCCTGGGTTTCCGGCAACGAATGAAAAAAAAATGATTGAACTAATTCCTTTTCTTTTTTAATTTATAAAATACAACATCTTTTCAATAAGCCACATTAAAAAAAAACTATTCAAAGCACTGCTGTCTTCGAAACTAAAAATTCTACAAAGTTATTCTTCTACCCATTATCATATTTCAAAGTTCTGAGCAGGGAGCAAGCACAGTCGTCTACTAAGGGCGTCATTATTATGTTAGAAAATTCTTCAATCCTATTAACAGTTTCTTAGTTAAAACTAGGGAAGCTAATAAATGGCTTTGATCATCCTTTGCATAAATGGCTTATTTTAGTTTCTCACAGAGATTCCTGAAGCTTGCATTGGTTTCCGGTAGCTACTTAAAAGTTTACTCCATGAACTCAAATCAAATTTTCGTTGAAAAGGTTATACCCATATGTCACAATCACCCATGCACGTGGGAGGTGTCCCGTACATGGGTGATTATGATATACTCGTATATAAAGTTTTCGTTGACAATTTGATTTAAGTTTATTCGTCTACGCTCTGTTGGGCTTATTCAATCGAGTAGAAGTGTTCTAGCTACTTAGCAATATTTTTTTCATTGCAACATCGGTTTTAAAATAACTATACTTAGTAGACACATTTAGTATAGGTAAAATAGGGTTTTATTAATTATAAAATTGCTGCATTGATGAAACTTTGGTCAAAAATTTATCATGGTAGCAGAAATGAAGATCTGCAAAGTCCGCCAAAATTAAAGTGGCGAATCATCCCTCTAAACTAGAGCATAGGTTCCCAACGGTAAATTTAAATATATATATATAATATAATTTAAGATAAATTTCATTTTCATTGTAATATTAATGTCCTTAGGACTAAATATAAGAACGTCTATTAAAATAATAAGGAACTCCAGTCCGATCTTTTTTATGAATAATGACGTTCAAACTTAAATACAAATAACTTCAACAGTGTATTTCTTTTTTTTCTAAAGTTAGTTTTCATAGTTAAAATAATATTTAAAATTTCAATTTTTCAAAGCTTGCCCCCCAAATCTATGGCCGGTCGGTTTTGATCAGTTTTGAGGTTAGAATGTAAAGTGTCAAAACATGGATGAGATTTAGCTTACACAATTTTATATTCTATTTATAGTAAACCGTAACCAAACATATTTAATAAAAGTATGTACCTTTTTAGGACTCTAACTCATAGAATAATAATAATATTGGGCAATAATATTATCATAATATCCATATTGATAATTGGTTTACTCATGCATACTCTAATTTATTTCACTAATAATAGTTTTTTTATATTTAACAACAATTTTAGAGCTTAAAGTCACCGAAATTTAGTTTAAATTTCACCAAAACCAAAAAAAATATATTTTAAATACGAAACAAAAGTGAAAAAATAAAAATGTCCAAACTAATACAAAAACACAACGTGCACGTGACTTCATATGTTCCAAATGCAATGGTACCAACATAACAAGGTGTTTTGATGAGATGATTTTTTATTAACTTTTTAATAACGATTTATAATATAATTCTACGTATAATTAAATATAATAAAAGTTATATATTCAGAATCAGCGCTTACTGATCTATATGAATACATATTTTTAAAGTTATTATATTTTTCACTTGAGTTCCTTATTATAGTGAAAAAATCAACCAAAAAATACATGTACTTTGTAAACTTCCAATACGTTACAGATTGCCTTCTGTGTCAAAAATACTTCGACTGTCAGATCTGAGAAAACATCGGAAAATGTCAGTTATCCGCGTTTGTGAGTTACCTATTTCGTTAGATGTATTTTTTCATGGAATCCTCGGGGGGCTGCGAAGCGACCGATCATGCGCGTAATGAGTTATCGATTAGCGACGTGGCCCCCCGACCCCCGCAGACATTTATCCTAAATAAGACATCTTATTTTTATGATAGCGTTGTTAATTTTAATGGATTTTCCTCCAGTAAATTGACGTATCTCCCCTTGCCTCCGGCGTTCTACTTCCGATTGACGTGATTGGTTATTTGTTATGACCTATTTGTTTTTTTCTGCTTTGCTTCGTGGTATCTTATATTGAGTGTTTGCGTTTCTTTTAGACTTGCTTTGATGGGAACAGCGATTGTTCAATTAGACGTAAGAGATATATACCTATGTCTGTGGAGTTATAATTGACATTTCTCAAGAGAACAGTTTGAATCATTCAATTGCCTTGTAAATTGATTTTTTTTGTTCAGTCAACCATTTGTATACTCATATAATAGAGTTAACATAGTTAAATCTTATAACAACTGATAGAGGACACAAAATTTAAGGAATATTTTTTTTTTTTTTTTTTTATATGTCTACCGCACAAGAGTCCCTAACTGCTCCCAACCGTCTGGAGCCAGTGAGACTATGGCATTCCCAATTGGGGAACGTTGTGAGGCTGAAGGGATTGGGGAGGGGAAGGAGAAGGGGAAGGTGGGGAAAAGGGGAAATACCTGGCTATTCAGATCTGGTCACCAAACACGGCTATAAGCCATTTCAAGCAACGTTTCAATTCTGAATGGTGGTCTTTCACCAGGGCGATACTGAGAGTATCTTCCACTCTGGAACGTGCGCAAATATACTATATATTATTTTTAAATGAATTAATTGTGAAACAACACAAATTAATTAAATAAAATTTACTTGCGCACGCCGGGATTTGAACCCGCGACCTTCGGATTCGTAGTCGAGAGCCTTACCCCTCGACCATGGAGGCCGTCAAACATTATAAAGTTACAATTTTAACGCTCATCATAAAATGTAAGATTACAGTTTATACTGGTATATCCCTTTTAGAATTAGTATCTCTACAACGGAACGCACTGACGGTTATGCCGAAACCGGTTGGTATTTTTATATAATTAAAGTGATTTACGCTATACAGCGCTGATAGTTCCTGTATAATCTGTCCCTTTTTGTCATAAACGACGCACGTAACTGAAAGATGGGAATAAATGTGTTTTTTTAACATGACCTCAACAATATGTGTTTTAATATTTAACTAGCTGATGTGTATCCGGCCTTGCTCGGGATTTATTTATTTTTATTATAAAGTTGTGAACTCTTGCTTATCGTTTGGGTGCCATACTCGATTTGACAGCGAAAGTAATACCTTGTGACGTCTATTACTATCTCTAAACAAAGAAACATTCACTTGAAAATTTTATTTCATTACAAACATATATTTTTTCAAAATATATCTGATTAAAAAGTTCTTAAGTGCGTACCTACTTGTGTTTTCCATTTCGAAAATATTCTACCCAAGCAAACCTTCTTCTTTTGAATATGTAACCTGTGGCTAACCGTAGTGGTATATCTATGGGCTAACCTCAATACAACATGGCGGATTCAATGTTTTTTGTACTAATTTTAAAATCTTATATCAACAGTTTTACGTATTGAATTTCATTCAAACTACTCTCTAAACCTTCCCGGCACTATAATCGAGGACAGACAGACAGACGAACATTCGTTTTTGTATATTTCGATTATTAGAATAAAATTGGTAAAAATTCTCCCGAAAACATTGGGTGTGAAAATATTTATTTATTATACCGGTGTTTTAAACTGTGGTTAGTATGATTAACCTTTTCCCCTAAGGAAACTGGGGTTCACACCCGATCGACATTAATAAAATTACAAGTAATTATTGTGAAACAATACCTTTTTTATTATTACCTCTGATGCTGACCAAACGTTTGTCTTTGTTTTAGAAACCTGGTTCACAACCTGAGCTTGGTGGACCTGACGGAACAGCGCCGCCTTGTCTGGATCACACCCGAAGACGACATTAAGATGTGTCTCATCAAAGGCAAAGATGAGGTAAGTCGAACCACTGATTAAAAAAAGCTGTGATTTCGCTTGAAACAAGATCAATTCCAAAGAATAGTAGATGAATAGATGTATTTAACAGATTTTAATACAAATATATACACAAAGGAAGTTTAATAAAAGGTAAGCCAAAAATATTTCTTGTGCTAACAGGGGTTAAATATAGATGTTTTATTTATGAAGCTAACAAGTTAAAGATAAAAAAAGTTAAAATAATGTTAATGTCTATGATATTGGCTTTATTTAATAGATAATTTTATGTTGTTGTTTAAATGTGATTTCGGGCATATGAGTGCCACGGCTAGCTCTAATGAAGCGCAATCGTGAAGTCCAATTTTCGACAACCTTATCGAGCAATCTTATGGGGCCGAATATCGGCAATAACACGGCGAATGTTGACTTCCAAATGGTCCAACGTCTCTGGTTTATCAGCGTAGACTAGTGACTCCACATACCCCCAAAGGAAGTAATCTAATGGCGTGAGATCACACTATCGTGGAGGCCAGTTCACAGGTGTTTAAAAAGGTGTTTAAAAACCTAACCTCTAAAAAAACACCTATATAATAGAACTATTCATTCATGTGGGAAATTTTTCGTTAAACGGATGAAAATGAATATACTCGTACATCCCTTCATACCCAAATTTATATGTGGGATCAGTGGCGGTTCATCATCTGAATCATTAGGAGTTCAACATTATAAGGATTTAAAAAATATATATAACATCGGCTTTTTTTGAGCAGATTTTCTTCTTCTTCGATTATTTATTTATTTATTTGTATTATTGTATTTTATGTAGTCACTTCATTTCAAAAGTGCGTGTGGAAAGGTAGGTATTAGATATTTAAAAATATATGTATTTTTTAAGACTGCCGCGAGTATTAGGTAATACGAGAAAACGCATAAATTCATATTTGTGACTGATTTTATTTTCCCACAAAAATAACTAAAAAGGCGAATAACATTAAAACATATTATACTAGCTGATGTACCCGGCGTTTTTCGCGTTTATTAATGCTTATGTTACCCCTACCCCTACCCCTACTCCTACCCAGTAACTTTCCTCTTATTTTGAATGTCAAGTGCGCAAAATGTCATCAATAAGTATCAAAATTGTGCTTTTAGGGGAAAGGGGATGGAAGGGTGGTTTTTCAAAATCTCATGTAAACAGTGACCTTCTTATTATTTCGAATGCCAAATGTGCAAAATTTCATCAAGCTTAGAATAGAACTGTAGATTTGTATACAAAACAAACACATACGTGACATTTATACGAGTATAATAGAAGATTAGAGAAGAGGATTGTTATTATGATGCGAAACTTTTTAATATGACTTATTCATTAAATACCGAAAAAAGTCATATTAAAATCGGATTCCATCACGATTTAACTCTTTCAAAATTATAAATAATAAAAAATTTAAAATGCTAAAACAATATTAATAGTATTCACACAATGAAATAGAAAAAAGAAACACAGAAAAGAAGAAAAAATATTTTTCCTATCGTTGCGGGACGATAACGAACTGAAGTACCCGGCGCTGCCCGGGTTTATTAATGGTTTGAAGGAAAGTTTTTAGGTTTTGATGTGTTACCCCTACCCCTGTCTCTACCTCTACCCCTACCCAATAGTTTTCCTCTTATCTTGAACGTCAAGTGTGCAAAATTTCATCAAGCTCGGAATAAAACTGTAGATTTGTATGTAAAATAAACCCATACGAGTCATTCTTCTTTATATAATCGAAGAAGAATAATACTTTTATTGCGTGTACTTTATACTTCTTTTACATCATCTTTTGACGACGAACGATACTTGAAAGATTATATCAATGTATTTTGAATAAAATTTTAACTTTGCATGAAAATGTAATTAAGTCTTATTTTAAGAAATCGTGTTATATCATCGTTTGGCACTCCATACCCAAATATGACGGAAACAAATTGTTTGGGAGAGAGAAAAAGACAACGACATCTTGCGATATTGTTCTTGTAGGGGGTGTTAGATGTTGTCCAAAAAAACTAATATTTTTACAAATATTACGAATCTATCGGCCGTTCTTCCCAACCCTACTAAGCAAATGTTGAGCCGAAATTTTACTTCAACACTATTCAAATGCACAAATACGCTCTTCTCAGCGAAATTCACGATCAAATTTTTACTGTCTATAAAAGCGGGCGGGCACTATTTTATTGCGTGTGAAAGTGGGCGGGCACTATTTTATCGTCTATGAAATTGACCGGGCACCTTCATAGACAACTTAGGATGTTCAACGATAAAAGATGCACGGAAACTGGCAAACAGAGCGCTGCTCTACAAAACACTTGGCCGACGGTGCCTCAGATTGATCATTCGAAAAGTTGGGAAGAACGGCCGTCATAGCTTTAAAATATCGCTTTTAGATAAATTTTCGGATGCGGGGTATTACATGATATATGAAGTAGCAAAATCATTTGAACGATGAGCTCTAGGGTCATGAAATTTTCACCTCTATTTTTTGTTGGAAATTTCGAACAAATTGTTTGTTGCATGTTTTTTATACCTAACTTCAACGAGAAAAGATTTCGAAGATCTGCATAGTAACTACTCGGTACTTATATGAAAGGAATTTTTTTTCGCGTTTTATTTCGTCACTTATTGGAATATTACGAATGAGTTTTATTTTCTCTGAATCTGAGAAAATAAATTAATTTCGGATTCAGTGAAAACTTTTTCTTATTCGAAAATTAAAACGGAAACTTAAGCCCGCATCGACATCCTTAAAATAAATAGTAACCTCTCAAACGGAACACTGAAAACACTTTTAATTGTTTGTTTAAGCGGCCCCTGCGTGGAGCTTCACCCCCCTCTCCCCCTCATTATAATAATATATTTTGGGGAATCAGAAGATGTTATATAATTGGTACTCGAGATAATGACGGCACAGAAAGATTATACTTTGATCTATTGAGATTGATCTTTGCGTGGGTTGGGTTGGGTTTGGCCCAATCGATTTAAATACCGTAATTAGATGTAGTTCTCGTTGGTACGATCCCTCTTCAGAATCGAAACGTTGCTTAAAACTGCTTTAGCCATTTTTGGTGACCAAATCTGAATAACTTTAATCTTTCTATCTACTTTAGTCCCACTAGCTCCTGGCAGTTGGGACTCATGTGTTGTATTAACATAGATAGTTGTGCAATGGGGAACTACAATCAACTTTTTTTACATATTTTTTGTTACAATATGTATTTTTTGATAGAAATTTCCTATGAATTTTATGTAAAACTAGCTGAAGTACCCCCGGCGTAGTCCGGGGCTATGAATGGGTTAGAGACTTTTTGAGGTCGTGTGATGTGTTACCTTATCCCTACCCCTACCCCTACCCCTAACCCTACCCCTACCCCTACCCCTACCCCTACCCCTACCCCTACCCCTACCCCTACACGTACCTCTACCCCTACCCCTACCTATACCCCTATCACTACCACTACCCCCATCTTTACCCCTACAATTACCCATACCCCTATCCTCACCCCTACCCAGTAATTTTCCTATTACCGTAGCGTTTTTTTTTTTTTAAGTTTCACCCTTTTATCTGTAAACCATCTTGATGTTGCCATTTAAAGCTATTTAAACGATTGCAGCGCCCTTCAATGTTTTAACACATTTTTTTCGTTAGACTGTACGAATATTCGAAAAAATGTTATAAAAAAGTACCTACCTACTAATCCAATATTAATGGCAATATTGAAACGTCAATTTTCCGCCGTAACTGCAGAATTCGAGCATCTAATTAAACCTCTAACTCTACGAACCACCAACAACAATGCCGTCGGTCAACCGAACCAAAACACATTGCACAATTGCACATGCAGTTTGCTGGCAATGCGGTATTCGATATATTATGCAGTGAGGGTCCCTTAATACTTGATGCAGAGATAGGCAATTCTGTCTGTTTTCACGAATACCTAGGCCTTTTTTCCGAATAACTGAGTAATAACGTGTGGTGCTTTTAAATGAGCTAGCATATTTGAATGTAATTGGATCTATTGCAGGGTTTTTTTTACTTGAGCCTTCTGACTTTTGCTTCTTTGAACACATGTATTTATCGCATGCCTTCCTCAAATGTCTCCAGTTTGGCCGGCTTATGGCGGCCTCCCTTGACGTTCCAGAAATATCTAATAACAGAAAAACAGTCATTAAAAGGGGTATCCATAAAAAAAAAATACGGATACAAATGTTATTATCCTAAGAAAAAATACAGACTACTTATCGATCGTGGTAGAGGACAAGAAAAAAATATGTTCAGTTTCATTTAATTTTTATCATTATTTAAGGCTGCTCTCTGACGGTCCAGTGAGGAATGAACATTTCACTCGCTACTGGAGACACTGCGCAGAAAAGTCCCACAATGGACTGCGTTGCAAACCGTTACCTTACTTTAGCAAACTTGACTTTTCTGTGCAGTGTCTGCAGTAACGAGTGAAATGTTAGTTCCTCACCGGACCGTCAGAGAGCAGCCTAAATCACCGGACTTTTTTTTTATGAATACTGCACAAGAGTCCCAACTGCTCCCAACCGTCTGGAGCCAATGAGACTATGGCATCCCCAATTGGAGGAATGTTGTGAGGCTGAAGTTATTGGGGAAGGGAAGGAGAAGGGGAAGGGGAAGATATTAAAATACCTGGCTATTCAGATCTGGTCACCAAACACAGCTCAAAGCCATTTCAAGCAACGTTTCAATTCGGAAGGGAAGGAGAAAAGGCAGGGGAAGGTGGTAAAATACATGGCTATTCAGATCTGGTCACCAAACACGGCTCAAAGCCATTTCAAGCAACGTTTCAATTCTTATTGAAAGTATCTTCCACTCTGGAACGTGCGCAAATGTACTATATATTATTTTTAAATCAATTAATTGTGAAACAGCACAAATTAATTAAATAAAATTTACTTGCGCACGCCGGGATTTGAACCCGCGACCTTTGGATTCGTAGTCAAAAGCCTTACTCCTCGACCATGGAGGCCGTCAAAATCTTTATTAATGTTGAATCAAGTTGACAATTCTATATATAATGTTTTACTGTTTAAACGGTTTTCTTTTATGATAGTGAAAATAATGTATTGTTTTCGTTTGAATTTTTTAATAAAAAATCTTTGTAACTATCTTCCACTTGTTTATTTCAGACCGGACCGGTTTCACCCTATCACGGGCATCTTCGGTCGGATACAATTAAAACTAAATATATGGTATATATGGCATCTATGTCAGGAGTGAGCCCCATTGTTCCTTCTAATATTGTACATTTATGAGTGAGAAATTAGTTTTTTTGCTGACGGAACGGCTTTACAATTATATTTAAAACTACTTTACGGTTGGTTTATTCCGTCTGGAAGATGGATTACATCGTGTGTGTTTACTGAATATATGGTCTTTTTTTAATGTTGATGTAATTTCTATTGTGTCAACTTTTATTTAAACAAATGGTTATTTCTGTTTTTATTTTTCCCGTGTTTTCAGTCTTGTTTACCAAAAAGAATTTTATAGCAGTTTTTGTCCTGTAGTTACATGAAATACGGGTAACCAGGTACATTCGAATGGGTCGATTTGTAAAATATTTTCTTATAATATAATAGGTAAAAATCAGGGTAATATCCTTCTTAGAGTTCGCCTTAGATGTCTACGACAAAATTCCCAGTTGCAAGTATTTTCTGTTTACATTCATGTGTGTAAGATACTATTAATGCATACAAGTAAGACTAAACTACAACGGATATATTAGAGAAGAGTCAGCCTTTTTCTCCAATTGACTATTCATTACGAACTTTTCTTCTACTTTGCTAATTAGTCCATTGATTTCTATACAATTTTTATGCAAGTAGAACGAAATAGTTACAAAGGTTTTTTAATAAAAAAAATGACATTAAAATGGAATTTCACCATGAATTGTCAGTTTCAAAATTATAAATAATTAAACGTGTTGTTTTTGATTTGTACTCTTTATGTCTTGCATAAAGGCAGTTGGTTCATTACATTTCAATTACAAGTTTGTCATTTTCCGCTCCGCTTGCTCCGGCCTTTCTATTCACTCGTATTGCATCAATCTATCTTATTTGTTAATTGAAGTAATAAATCTTACGAACTGGAGTTTTCAACCCCTGCTCTAGAGGCGATTTCCTCCCCGCACAGCGAAGTTTTCCGGCGGCGGAGCGGTCACGCCAGGGGTGCTCACTTGTTAATGAGATTGTCTTTGTAGGACCGGGGTCGGGAGTTGGTTGCGGGGTACTTTCTACAACAATAATTGGTTGCACCCTCACGTTTTAACTGCATTCTAAACAACCCTGGGGTTAGTGCTTGACCATTAGTTTAAAGTCCGAGGTGTTTGGCCGTTTTGGTCTTTTGTTAAATGTACAGTACCTACATATGTATTTACATGAATAATCGCGTTCCTGAGTTAATAAATTCAAATTTAACGAATTTAATGGTGGTGGAAAATTAAAAAGAAAGTCAGTTTACAAACTAATAAAAAGTGGTTTATCTGATTTTTTTTCTTCTTTTTTTACCCATTTGTTTGTTACATTTTATTGTTTTTTTAAATATATATAAATATATAGCTATATATAATGTTATGTACAGTCCGGGGCGATGCTATTATACATATACTCATTGTCATATCCTACATATATATATATATATACTTGGGTGTAATATTCGAAGAGAACTTGACGTTCACTGCACGCATTAACGAAATATGTAACAACGCTTCGCTTCCTTTGCAGAACTTTAATAGATTGTATGAGAATCCTCTACTCTACATTAGTAAGAAGTCAAGTGGAGTATAGTTCACCTATTTGGTCCCCTTTGTATATATGGTAGTACACTCTAACAACATATAACGGGTTCATCACGAATTTCTTAGGCTCAAAATTCTAATTGAAAACATTAATTATGAAAGTTTGATGAATCTATTGTATCAATTTATGCTGTCTGACTTTAGAATTATGTCAGATTTAACTAAATAAACATCACGCCGTTTCCCCGCAGGGGTAGGCAGAAAGGACGGACCGCCAAACAATTCGATCTAGGCATCCACTTCATGCTTCACTCACATTCATAAATCGTCTCATACATTCTCTTCTATTATTCCGACTTCTGACATGGCCCGACTAAAGAATTTGATTCACTTGATCGTGCCATTTCTTCCTCGGGCGTCCTCGGCTTCTTCTTCCATTCATATTCGCGTCATATATTCTTCTTACCCTCATTTCTTCATTCATTCGCTCTACATGCCCAAACCATCTAAGCGTCCCTTTCTTAATCTTACTCATTACCCATCAGTCTTGCATTCTTTATGAATCTCAATATTTTTAACACGATCATTCATAGTTTTACCACACATTCGCCTGAGAGATCTCATTTCTACGGTATTCAGTTTACTTTCATCCTTCCTCTGCCAATTCCACACTGCCATACATTAGGGTTGGTATCAGCACTACATTGTGGACTGCTAGCTTCGCTTCTTTGGTCAATTTTTTGTTAACGCCAGCCGCGTTCAGTCCTCCGTTAATGGAGTTTCCTGCATTCACCCTTCTTTAAATATCCCTATCTGTCTTTCCATCTCTCGTAAACATATTTCCCAAATATACAAACTAATCGACCTGCTCCAAGTATTCATCATTCACAACCATATTGTACACTGTTTTCGTACTCTCTCATTCAAACACCATGACTTGAGACGTACTTACATTCATCATTAGCTCATTCTTCATACATACTTCGTTCATTCTAGATATGAGGGACTGTAGATCTTCCATACTGTTAGCAATCAGCACCGCATTATCAGTATACAACGGGCAACATACTTTCAGATGACTCATTTTCGCGCCCAAGCCCACCTCTTTCAATTCTTGCATGCAATTATCCATCAATATAGAGTCATTAACCACCTAATTGATAGCCCTGCCATCGTCATCACTATTAAATTCCATTTACCGACTTGGAACAAAAGACAAAATGTAACATTTTTCTGCAACACGTACATAATCAACTATCAGTGACACTCACTAACCAATAGGATGCATGATCTGAGTAACAAGTTTAAATTTATTGTTGGTATATTTGCTGACTCCATTTATAAAATAAAGCGTCTTCTATACCATCATTCAATTAATAATTGTATTGTGTTAGTTTTCTTTTTTATGTTACTGTTATTAAAAAATATTGTTAAACATTATTTTATGGTTTAAAAACTGTACAATTTTTGATAGATCATTAGTTACATTCTGTTCTTTAAAATCTATGTGAAAGCCTAACTGGGAATATAATCAAAAAAATAAAATATACATGTTCCAGGTAGTTATGCTATTACGTCTCCCACTTTCTCATATACTCGTACATCGCATACAACGACTGAAAAATCGGTTAGCGGAGCATACAAGCGGGTGAGTTGAAATCGTTACTGCTTTTAAAGGGGGAGGAAAAGTATCTCGGTATCGCTCTTAATAATACAGAAATAAATGGTTTTAATGCTCAATTATAAAAATAAAGATTGATGCCTCTATCGGAAAAAAATATGAAGTTTTTATTTCCAAACAATTAATTAATTTATCTCTCGACTACGAATCCAAAGGTTGCGGGTTCAAATCCCGGCGTGCGCAAGAAAATTTTATTTTATTAATTTGTGCTGTTTCACAATTAATTCACTTAAAAATAATATATAGTATATTTGCGCACGTTCCAGAGTGGAAGATACTCGCAGTATCGCCCTGGTGAAAGACCACCATTCAGAATTGAAACGTTGCTTGAAATGGCTTTTAGCCGTGTTTGATGACCAGATCCGAATAGCCAGGTATTTCCGACGTTCCTCTTCCCCTTCTCCTTCCCCTCCCCAATACCTTCTCAGCCTCACAACATTCCCCAATTGTGGATGCCATAGTTTCACTGGCTCCAGACGGTTGGGAACAGTTGGGACTCTTGTGCGGTATTCATATTAAAAAAAAATTAACATGTAGTAAGTAAATAATCTTTGGTTGGACAAGAGCTAACGTGGTGTCATTGGGAATTCGGCCACTCATCAAGCAGTAGTTCCGTATTCAAGCCCAAGTGGCTCATAAATTTATTTATTTTTGTGTGTTTTCTTATTTCATTGTTTGAATGTTATTTTCTTTCAATGTTTAAAATAATGATTTTATTATTAGCAAAATCTGCATTTTGTTCTCTCTGAGTAAAAATATATGGTCCACATTTACGCGAATCGCATTACGTAAACAACAAGTTGCAGTAATTTCTCCATTCAAGTCGGGCCAACGTCTAATCCGCCTGTTCGAGCGATTAGTTTCCGCCGTCCGTCCTGCAGCAGCCATTAGTCTGCCGGGGAATTTGAATTAAAATGTTGCAATCCCTTAACAAAGAGCGCGACACAATCGCCATCAGGCCTTGCAAACAGTGGCGGTAGAACTGTAAAAATACGTTGATTACGCCGGACATAGAGCTTTGTGCGATCCAATTCTGATACAAATCTTTCTTCTCATTTCTTCTCAAATCGACATCTGCGAGAAACTCTGAGGGCCGTTCTTCACAAGTATTTTGTTGAGCATTCGCTCTGTTTCCAAGAATGTTTTATCCTAAATTGTCTATGTTGGTGCCCGACCACTTTCGTAGACTATAAAATAGTGTTAGCCCACTTTCATAGACGTACATTTGGCATTTGACGTTTCTCTTTCGTGAATAACAAGACAAAACGTAGCTTATAATTAGTAAAATAAATTGGGTTCTCTTCAGTTTTATTTAAAACACACAAAAAACATGTTTTGACATTCGAAAATAGAAACAATTCTTTGTAATTCAACATTTGAATCGCGATAAATAGATCGCGAACGAATAACGACGTTTGACATTTTACTGACATTTGTTCACCCTGTTGACACTTTTTATAAGTAGTCCTCTATTGAGGGGAACTTAATCCACAAAAACGATATCCTAAATTGATCGAGAATTTCGATAGGAAGAGCGTGTTTGTGCATTTGAATAGTTTTGAGGGAAAATTTCGGCTCAGTGGGATTAGGAAGAACGGCCGTGATCAACGCCATTTTGAATTATCGGTCCCCTTTAATTGCAGATTTTCGGTCTAGATCGAACGCATTTGATTATATTAATTTTGTTTATTTACTCTTTCACATCCACTTCCCTTCTTCTTGTTCTTTTATTAATATTAATACGCACTTGAAGTGAACCTTCACAAAACTGCGCTATAGAAATTTACTGTTATTATTATTATTATTATTATAAAATCACACACATACTCGTACATTTCAACTAGATCGATCTCCCCCCCGTCTTACCCCTTCCTTTCCAAATCCCATAACAAATTACGTGTAACTTTTTTGCTTTATCGTGTAAGAGCGTCCTGAGGACGTCTTTAGGAGGGCCAAGCGAGCGAGGAAAAGGGCATGGTGCGGGGGGGGGGACGCAAACCGTCGTTAAAACGAGCCGGATCACCGAACCGGTACACTACAAAGAGCTGATTTAGTGATCCGGATCACTAAACCGACCCGCTTCGCCCATCACTACTGTAAATGGTCAAATTTATATCTCTTATTCTATATACTTCTTTTTTTATGTAAACTGTTGGTCTCCCAAATAAAATAAAATACACAATGTAATTGCTGAATTTGTTTTTGTGAGACATTTTAAATATTTTGTTGTTGTATTTCGTGAAAACGGTTTGTTCTATCTGTCTACCTGCTATAATTTGTTATTTACTTGTGTTACTATTGAAATTTTAATTTTATAACAAGAAATGGAAAAACCGCTATAGGGCGTATACAATATAATAAATAAGGGAAATACAATATAATAATAAAGGGAAATCATAATGAGAACATATTCACAAAAGTAGTCATATAAATGGGGTAGATTTTATACCATTTTTTTAACTTCGATCTTGCGAAAAAATAGTACTATATGTTTCAGTATAGTATTGGATTTGCGCAAAATGTGCATTTTCCCGAATCGGGAGGCGCCTCTGGGTATCGTGTTAAAAATATTTCGATCCATTCGGTTTTATTGTCACTGTAGATTTATCCGCGCATTTCCCTTGTATCGCGTTGCCGCGTTTTTTTCGTCTGGTAACACTGCCGAATAATGGATGGTCTCATTAGACACGTAATGCACGCTTTTAGACTCGCTCGGGCCGTCTCTTTCCGGCCCCGAACACTTTGTTCCCGGCCGACAGGGATGGGAATAGCGAAACATGCCGTGAAAACCCTCGGGGAAACTCGCTGCAGTGAATGCGCCGCATCTTCAACGTGACGCCAAGTAAAATTTTACACCGTTCATAAAAAGGTCTAATCAAATGTACTGTGAAATTTTGTAATGGATTCTTTGAGTTCGTAGTTTTCTATGTGGTCGTGTACTGGCCTTGTACGTTTAGGGATGTGGTACTATTAAATTTACCGGAATTCGTATTCATCTAACGTTTCACTGCATTGACGTTAGGTGTTAGGTTGCTTTACATTTAAGCTCACTTCATTTTAGTGCAGCGCAGTCCTTTGTGAAAAATTAAATGCTGTTCGAAATCACTTAACGGTCGCATTTGAATAAAGTTCACAGTAATATCAACATCGAGTTGCGATACCTCATCAAATACTTCTGGATGGGTATTCGACTTTTTAAATAAAATGCTCGCATATGACAGTTACTCACTTGGTCTTGTTCAAATGCTGCACTAGGGTCAGTTGGGGTAGATGAGGCAATGGGGCATTTGTATCGATTCTAGTGCTTTATTAATTCGTAAAATATTTGTTAAAAGTTCCATATTATTATAGCTATTTTAATTTACCTTAAATACTTCCCATTTTACGAGTACTTAGATGGAGACCTTTTGAAAAAAAGAATAATGATATTTACATTTTACTTACAGCATCGAGGGCTGTGAAAAGGTTCATATAAAAAAAATTGATACATCGAATCCGAATTTATACAGTTAACAGTACTAAACTAGTTCGGTATAACCTCTTTTTACCTTAAATAACAAGAGGTCCAGAGGAAAATTATTTCTCTTAGGGCCTATGACTTCTTTGGGGATGCTGTGTGGAGGGTATTTTAAGGAAAGGGGGTAGAGAAAGTTCTTGGAAGGAATAAAAGATGGGAGGGTTGGTAGTAATCAGGGAATCAGTGTGTCCAGGAGTGACTGCCGTATTGCTCCATTCCTCCCACCTCAGTGCAAGGCGATAGGTCGAAATAGTCCGACAGGAGATTTCAAGGTCTCCTTCAACAGGCCGTTCCAGATCCGTCCCTGTACGCAGTCGGTGGGTAGACGCATCTCCCGACATGACCTACACAAACCTCACCCCATGATCCGGGCATCCCTGCTAAGTCACCTGCCGTAGCGAACCACTTGGGGTGACCTATGGCAGAGGTGTTGGTTATCCAATGAATGGTTCCCGGGGCGGCGTACTCATACCCGCCTACCAAATTGAAACTATGGTTTTCAATTCTATAATATTTTTAAGATGTGAGTTTTCCTCTGAAATCCGTTGAAGCTTTAATTTGTCTTCTATATATATAGCGTCTACAGTAGTGGTGGACGAAGCGGCTCGGTTTACTGAGCCGGATCACTAAATCAGCTCTTTGTCGTGTACCGGTTAGGTAATCCGGCTCGATTGAACGACGGTTCGCGTTCCCCCGCACCATGCCCTCTCCCTCGCTCCCTTGGCCCTAATAAAGACGTCCTTAAGACGCTCTTACATGATACTTTTTTGTCCAGTTTTCATGTGAATTGTCTTTACAGGGAGCTGATTTAGTGATCCGGCTCACTAAACCGAGCCGCTTCGCCCACCACTAATCTACAGTCCCCTGACTATTTATTTTGAGCATCCCGAAATATTTTAATATTTCTACAAATATTATTATCAACAAAAAAAATACTTCATTTATTTACTATTTGATGACCTCCGTGGTCGAGGGGTAAGGCTTTCGACTACGAATTCGAAGGTCCCGGGATCAAATACCGGCGTTCGCAAGTTAATTTAATTTAATTAATTTATGTTGTTGCACAAATATTTCATTAAAAATAATATGTAGTTGAAGATACTCTCAGTATCGCTCTGATGAAAGACCGCCATTCAGAATTGAAACGTTGCTGGAAATGAATTTAGCCGTGTTTGGTGACCAGATCTGAATAGCCAGGTATTTCCCACCTTCCTCTTCCCCTTCTCCTTCCCCTCCCCAATACCTTCAGCCTCACAACATTCCCCAATTGGGGATGCCATATTCTCACTGCCTCCAGACGGTTGGGAGCAGTTGGGACTCTTGTGCGGTATTCACATAAAAAATGATTTTATGATCGAAATTGTAAAGAAATAAATAAATTCTATAAATTAATTTTCTTTTGATTATTGGTACTATTACTTATCATTGTGCTGTCAACACCTCTATTCTGGCAGCCTTTTTTTACGTCAGTTCATATTCTGTCACCGTGGAGTGCGCACGTGTTATTTTTATTCTCGATTATTTTAGGATTTTTAAATAAATTTGATAATTTAATTTACAGAATTAGACTTGTGATTATACATTTATACTCAATACAATTTTTTTTAATGTTTTTGTAACGTTCTGATTGATTTTTATTTAATTGGTAAAAATAAAGCAATTTTTACCGATTTTTGTTGTTATTTTTACTCATGGAAACGGTAAAAACATAAATACAAGAACAAACAGCCAGTGTTAGTGCACTTTTGAGGGAAACATCGGGTTCCTTAAATGCTATTTAACCCTTTAGGTGCCACCGAACGATATAGAGTTCCGATAAATTATTCTACTTGAGTGCCACAGAACGATATATAGCTCGAGCCATAAAATTCGTCACGCGTTACCCACGGTTCTAAAATTACGTCACATTATTGAAAACATGTGTCTGAAAATAAAAGTAATCAAAATAAAAATAAATATGTATATTCATGGATTATCGACACTTCTCCAGCATTTTTTAAAAATACATGTGGCACCGGGTTAAAAAATTAGGTTTGAAACTAAGATTTAGAGGAAAGGTGTGGGTGGCCATTATAAATTGTCATGGGACTGTATAATATGTTACATCTTGAGATGCGAGTGGTTCCGTTCTCCAGCTGTCTGTTTTACTTCGTATTGCAATTTTTCTTCAATGAAATCCTCATGAGTGATCCAGTATATAAGTTTTCCTCGGCATCGCTCTCCAACTTGATTTTTCCCGTCCAGAAATAGTAAATTAAACAGAAAACTCAAACGCAGACTTCCTAGAACGACTTATCTGCGATTGGTCCGAGATAACGAGGCTGATGAACAAACAACCTGCAAGATATAAGATTAAGACTTTAAAGGAAGCGCATATCTGTAGGCGCGAGGAAGAAGGGAAGTGGGACGGGGTGGGGGACGGAGGGTGTGGGGAGTAGAACAAAAAGCAATTAGCGAGAAGAAAGATTGCGGGAATAGATAAGGGAAGAGGCAGCCTAGTTAGTAACTGTATAATTCTACATTCTACCTTCTACCCTATCTGCAAATCCTACCCATTCTTTTTCTCGGCGTTTCGGGGAATGCCAAAGTCGGCAAGCAAATTTAAGGAATTCCACAAAAAGACAGTTATTTTATTCTTGCAGCAGATCAGAAATTGTGGCTTTCTATATTATACGACTGGAAGAAGAGATTTGTGAAGATAATGATAACTTAGATTTGGAAATTGACATGACTGATACGAGTGCAATTCCGTTGAAGATTTCTCTTATTCTAGTATGAGAGGGCACCAGAAAAGGAAAATAGATTTTTTTAAATTACGTAAAAGTGATCGATAACCCGATGAGTAGGATGAAATCGGCCTCTTAAAAAGTGTGCCGATTCGTACGTGTATTGATCTATCATGTAACCACTATACCCATAAGGATATAAACCTATTAAATCCCATATATTTAACTAGTGTTATTCTCTGAATATTAACTCGAGTTTGATTTGTTCCTTTTGCTCTGTATTTTTGTACTCGGTGTGTTCTCTCGATCGGGCTCGAGATAATGTGGCAAGATTTTGTTTGTTGCAAAACTTTGTATAAAAAACACACAAACCGGTCGGCCAATAAAACTTTTTCCGCTTTGTAACAAACTTATGCATAATTTTACCTTTTTATGGTTCTTTATTCTGATTTACCGCGAATCAATAAGCCCTAAAAACCTCGTTATGGCGTTTAATTTGCATGGTATCTTTTAAAATTTTAAAACTTTTTTCGGAGTTTGAAGGATATTGTTCTCAAAATATGATAACCCTGAAGGGTCTGGGTAATAATGGATGGGATATTTTATAACCCTCGTTGCTATAATAATAATAATTCATTCAATTTATTTTTTATAACTTATTGAATTTTGTAAACCTCATTGTAATATTTAATCAATGAAGAAGATAATATTAACACATCACAAATGAACCACGAAACCGAAAAAACAACAGAAATTTAAAAGGTTTCAGTTGCATCTGGGACTCGAACCCAGGACCTCTACCTATCCGGGGTGACCGCTTTACCAACTTAGCTAAAATGAGACCAGTTCAATTTACGCCATTTACACCGATATCATACTTCAACTTCATGACTTGTTAATATTATCCTCCATTTTTTTTTTATAAAACCCATATTATTGGCTGCTATCCTTATGATGATTGCAAAGTTTCATGAAGTATGATATCGGTGTAAATGGCGTAAATTGAACTGGTCTCATTAGCTAAGTTGGTTAAGCGGTTACCCTGAATGGAGAGGTCTGATTCAGCCCAGATGCGACTGAAATCTTTTTAATTTCTGTTGTTTTTTCGGTTTCGGGTCTCATTTGGGATGTGTTAATATTATCTTCTTCAATTATTAAATAATAATTCAGTTTATTTCCGCATGTACCAATAATCATTAGCTTTATTCCGAACAATAAAACATCGTATTTCTTGAAATTACACAATTATCTCTTTTAATAAAAAATATATGTTAAATTATGTTAAGTTAAAGAAGTAATACATGGGCAAAGCTTTTTTCGGATCTGCAAACTGTTTCCTGTTTTTACAGGGCCTGAAACATCGCGATAAAGCTGCTCCTGATTTGATTAAAAAACTTTTCTCAATTATTTCAGCGGGATGTTGACGGCTTCGTGAAAAGCTAATTTAGAACGCTTATATTATTATCATTTTACTGCTACTCTTATCCAGGGCCGGATTTACTATCAAGAAGAGTAGGTAATCGCCCATGAGCTCACTCTTTTTAGGGGCCCCGCGAAAACAGAGAAAAATATCGTAAAGCCTTTTTCTTTTTTTTATTATTTATAATTTAAAAGAAATACATCATTATTTCACTTTCTTAACTTAACTACATACATACATATTATTCTTAGCCTATTTTAATACTTATAGTATATAATCATATTACTTAATATTACATTATTTTATATTTATATTCCTTACATATTATTCCTATATTACACATTATTCCTACTATATATATTGTTATTTTGCTCACTTATTTTGAGATTGAACAGTTTTTTTTTTTAAATGTTCTCACTCGATTCTCCGTTTTCAGGCTATCGGGAAGGAGATTGTATATATACCCTCGTGGCCTATGTATCTTTTACCACCTTCAGTCTTTACTGTATTCGTGTACAATTTATTTTGTTGTCTTGTGTAGTGTTCGTGTACTTGTGGTGTTTTTACAAATGCTGTGTTCGTGTGTATAAGTCCATTTTGTATTTTGTAGATTAATGGGCATATATTATATTTGCACAGTTTTCTGATTTTCAGCAAGTTCATTACTTCGTATAGTTTTTTGTGGGGGTGTCTGGGTTATAATTGATTTTTTTTTTAAACATTATTCCGTATTATTTCCAATTCGTTCAAGTATGTTATGTCCGTATTTCCCCATATTTCTATTAGGTAATTTAGGGGGGACTGGATTAAACTAAAGTATAGGCTTTTTTTTTTTTTCGAAGGAAGCAAACACTTTGGGGTGTGACATTATATATTAAATGAAAAACACAATTTGTAAAACACCACTTTTATTGAATTAATAACCGTCGCCAACCAGGTTTCGCTTCACCGAAGCTTCGTCAGGGCTTATTATTAACTAAAGATAATTAGATACAGGCACATATATATACATAAAACAATGAGTGAAAGAGATATAAAATGAAAGAAAGAGACACATATAGAGTGGGAGGGGAGACATTATTTAGGGAGGATAAGTGGGGGGGAAGGAAAAAGGAGGGGGGGAAAGGGGGGTAGAAACATCTGAGATTACCGGAATAAATTAAGTATGGGACTATTAGTTAATAAAATATTACATAAAAATGGAATTGGAATAAGATTAAACAATTTAGAAGCCCTCGAGATCAAAAAAGCAGTTAATAATAATTTAAATTAGAACTATAATATTCGTAAAATTCCATTCTTTACTTGCATAATAATTTTTTTTTATTAAAATTGATTGATATTTGTCGAAGTTATTGCATTTTTATTAAATACCATAGTTTATTTATTTATTTAAAAACACAGAATATCTGTAGCAATTTATATAAATACTTCCAAAATAAGCATATCACTAAAACGGTTAAACAAACACGTTAAATCGCAAATAATCCATCGCTCAGATAATATTAAAAAATTTAATGAATGAAGTGGATAACTGTAATCTACGTATTCTCTCGGAATACCCATTGTAATATTTACGTTGGATTCATTCAATCGTGTCTGAATGAACTTCACAATTTGGATACCAACATTTATGCTGTGACTGACGAGTATTGGACGTATAGATAGCATAGAGTTATTGTAAATGACAAATACGTGTATCGAAAAACTCACACATATCGAAAAATGACGTACACATCAGCAGGCTGGGTGTTTTGGTTTCTTGGAATTTTCCTAGATATAATATTTTTCTTTCAAGTATTATTTTAATCTTCGATTTTGTTAATTTTAACAAATAAAAGACACAGTGGGATTAATATAGGAGATATAATTCGATATTTTCACGGCATGTATTATCGTGATTTAATTTTGGGTTATTATGTCGTGTTCGGCTTCCTCCTTTTTTAGTCAACGTTTCGGACAGCATTACAGTATTCATCTTCAGGGGAGATGCGTAAATTGTGGTAAAGTGAAGAGTAAATGAATAGTAAATGCAAAAAAGAGCTATTCAATGTAAAAATAACAAAAGGGTCTTATAAATTTGTACATTTCTGTATTTTTTTATTAAGTTCACATTTCCTTAAACCTAATTAACTAACTAATTAACTAACCATCACGCTGTTTCCCCGGAGGGGTAGGCAGAGAGGACTGACCGCCAAACAACTCGACCTTGGCATACACTTCTTGCTTCACTCACATTCATACATCGTCTCATACATTCTCTTCTATTATTCCGACTTCTGACATGGCCCGACTCAAGTATTATGTAATAAAAAAATAACCTAATTATTATGTAATAAAAATATTCTAATCATAATGATGCTCACGCCTCTTTTAAACACAAGGGTCCGCTTCAATAGAAGAGATATAAAAAAAAATAAAGTGAAATAAAACAGACCTCGTAAACTGATTAACTGATTTTTAAAAAGTACTACAATATTTGCAGAACTTAATGACATTGTTAAATTTGACTTATTTTACATCATAAAAAAAAAATGATGTTTTTCTAATTAAACACAATAAAAATCAATAGCTTCCAGATTTGCCAATCTTCGGGCTTTTACGGTAATCGCGATTAAATATGAACGTTTTGGTGAAATCGTTCAACATATTGAATGTAATATTTGGCAATATTTGAATCTGATGAAATCGTTCGTCACGTTTGACGGGCGGTAATTGACAGAAAAATAACATTCGGAGGGAGGACACCAAAAAGAAAAAAAATAAGATAAGAGCAGTGCTGGATTAAACCCTGTAGAGGCCTTTTAAATCCCTCTCCCAAAGTATCTCCCGTCCTAACTAACTAACCGTCAAGCTGATTCCAGGGGAAAGGCAGAGAAGATTGATCGCCACATAACTCTGTCTTTGAACACATTCTTTGCTTCGTTCACATTCATGGTTCGCCTGATACAATATACCGTTATTTTGAATCTTGACACAATCCAAGTCTACTATTTGATTCCCCTGGTCATTCTATGTCTTCCCCGGGCATTCCCAACGTATTTTACCATTCACTCTGATTCTGGTCATGCAATGTAATACAGGAAAAAAGTGCCGCAAGCGAAATTTTATGTTTATTCAAGATCAAATATTGTTAAAATGATACCTCACTTAGTTCGTGATTGAAAAATTCCCCCGGGACTCTAGTTTGGAGACAATTTGAAAACATTTTACGAAGGCGAGTGCTGGACATGACAAACTAAAATGCACAATAGTACAAAAACTCGCAAACGCTTATAATACCTATACTAACTAAACTGATCAACCTGAGCTTGAAAGAAGGTCAATTTCCAGATAGTTGCAAAATCGCAAGGGTTATTCTAATATATAAAGGTGCTTTAAAAACTCAAACTTCCAACTACAGGCCCATCTCTGTCCTACCAATTTTATCAAAAATATACGAAAGGGTAAATAACTTTCTTAAAAAAATCATTTGTATATGCTAAACAATACGGTTTTAGAAAAAAGTCAAACACTCTTTCTGCAACTAATGACCTTATAAATAACCTCAGAACCAGCATAGATAATCGAAATTATATGATAGCAATTCTAGTAGATCTCCAAAAAGCCTTCGACATCGTGAGTCATGAAATATTGGTTAAAACAATAGAAGAAAAAAAACAGGTGTAACTGGTTCTGCTCTTAAACTTATAAAATCGTACCTAAACAATAGAGAACAATATGTTAGCATAGGAGATAAAAACAGCCAACTCGATAGCATAAACTATGGAGTTTCTCAAGGTTCCATACTGGGGCCACTTTTATTCCAAATATACTCGTACATAAATGATATATGTCAATTAAATCTAAATGGTGAAATATTCTTGTACGAAGATGACACTACAATATTTTACTTTGGCAAAAACCTGGAAATTTTATTAGAAAAATCTCAACTGGATCTCAATATATTAAACAATTGGCTAATTAAAAACATATTAACAATTAATGTAAAAAAAAACTGGTTACATGATCTTAAGTTCACCAAAAAGGAAAACGCCGATTCATGAACCATTAAAAATTAAAAGAAAGAAATCTACGCATTTTAGATAGTGAAAAATACCTGGGCCTATATATTGACATATACTTGTCTTTTAAACAACAAATACAAAAACTACAAGAAAAAATCATCTCACTAATTGGTGTATTTGGTAGAATAGCTCATCGTCTACCATCACACGAAAACAGGGGCCTATACTTTATATTAAATGAAAAACACAATTTGTAAAACACCACTTTTATTGAATTAATAACCGTCGCCAACCAGGTTTCGCTTCACCGAAGCTTCGTCAGGGCTTATTATTAACTAAAGATAATTAGATACAGGCACATATATATACATAAAACAATGAGTGAAAGAGATATAAAATGAAAGAAAGAGACACATATAGAGTGGGAGGGGAGACATTATTTAGGGAGGATAAGTGGGGGGGAAGGAAAAAGGAGGGGGGGAAAGGGGGGTAGAAACATCTGAGATTACCGGAATAAATTAAGTATGGGACTATTAGTTAATAAAATATTACATAAAAATGGAATTGGAATAAGATTAAACAATTTAGAAGCCCTCGAGATCAAAAAAGCAGTTAATAATAATTTAAACATTATTAATAACCAAATTAATTTAACTAATAGTCCCATACTTAATTTATTCCGGTAATCTCAGCTGTTTCCCACCACTTATCCCCCCTAAATAATGTCTCCCCTCCCACTCTATATGTGTCTCTTTCTTCATTTTATTTCTCTTTCACTCATTGTTTTATGTATATATATGTGCCTGTATCTAATTATCTTTAGTTAATAATAAGCTCTGACGAAGCTTCGGTGAAGCGAAACCTGGTTGGCGACGGTTATTAATTCAATAAAAGTGGTGTTTTACAAATTGTGTTTTTCATTTAATATAAAGTATAGGCCCCTGTTTTCGTGTGATGGTAGACGATGAGCTATTCTACCAAATACACCAATTAGTGAGATGATTTTTTCTTGTAGTTTTTGTATTTGTTGTTTAAAAGACAAGTATATGTCAATATATAGGCCCAGGTATTTTTCACTATCTAAAATGCGTAGATTTCTTTCTTTTAATTTTTAATGGTTCATGAATCGGCGTTTTCCTTTTTGGTGAACTTAAGATCATGTAACCAGTTTTTTTTTACATTAATTGTTAATATGTTTTTAATTAGCCAATTGTTTAATATATTGAGATCCAGTTGAGATTTTTCTAATAAAATTTCCAGGTTTTTGCCAAAGTAAAATATTGTAGTGTCATCTTCGTACAAGAATATTTCACCATTTAGATTTAATTGACATATATCATTTATGTACGAGTATATTTGGAATAAAAGTGGCCCCAGTATGGAACCTTGAGAAACTCCATAGTTTATGCTATCGAGTTGGCTGTTTTTATCTCCTATGCTAACATATTGTTCTCTATTGTTTAGGTACGATTTTATAAGTTTAAGAGCAGAACCAGTTACACCTGTTTTTTTTCTTCTATTGTTTTAACCAATATTTCATGACTCACGATGTCGAAGGCTTTTTGGAGATCTACTAGAATTGCTATCATATAATTTCGATTATCTATGCTGGTTCTGAGGTTATTTATAAGGTCATTAGTTGCAGAAAGAGTGTTTGACTTTTTTCTAAAACCGTATTGTTTAGCATATACAAATGATTTTTTTTAAGAAAGTTATTTACCCTTTCGTATATTTTTGATAAAATTGGTAGGACAGAGATGGGCCTGTAGTTGGAAGTTTGAGTTTTTAAAGCACCTTTATATATTAGAATAACCCTTGCGATTTTGCAACTATCTGGAAATTGACCTTCTTTCAAGCTCAGGTTGATCAGTTTAGTTAGTATAGGTATTATAAGCGTTTGCGAGTTTTTGTACTATTGTGCATTTTAGTTTGTCATGTCCAGCACTCGCCTTCGTAAAATGTTTTCAAATTGTCTCCAAACTAGAGTCCCGGGGGAATTTTTCAATCACGAACTAAGTGAGGTATCATTTTAACAATATTTGATCTTGAATAAACATAAAATTTCGCTTGCGGCACTTTTTTCCTGTATTACATTGCATGACCAGAATCAGAGTGAATGGTAAAATACGTTGGGAATGCCCGGGGAAGACATAGAATGACCAGGGGAATCAAATAGTAGACTTGGATTGTGTCAAGATTCAAAATAACGGTATATTGTATCAGGCGAACCATGAATGTGAACGAAGCAAAGAATGTGTTCAAAGACAGAGTTATGTGGCGATCAATCTTCTCTGCCTTTCCCCTGGAATCAGCTTGACGGTTAGTTAGTTAGGACGGGAGATACTTTGGGAGAGGGATTTAAAAGGCCTCTACAGGGTTTAATCCAGCACTGCTCTTATCTTATTTTTTTTCTTTTTGGTGTCCTCCCTCCGAATGTTATTTTTCTGTCAATTACCGCCCGTCAAACGTGACGAACGATTTCATCAGATTCAAATATTGCCAAATATTACATTCAATATGTTGAACGATTTCACCAAAACGTTCATATTTAATCGCGATTACCGTAAAAGCCCGAAGATTGGCAAATCTGGAAGCTATTGATTTTTATTGTGTTTAATTAGAAAAACATCATTTTTTTTTTATGATGTAAAATAAGTCAAATTTAACAATGTCATTAAGTTCTGCAAATATTGTAGTACTTTTTAAAAATCAGTTAATCAGTTTACGAGGTCTGTTTTATTTCACTTTATTTTTTTTTATATCTCTTCTATTGAAGCGGACCCTTGTGTTTAAAAGAGGCGTGAGCATCATTATGATTAGAATATTTTTATTACATAATAATTAGGTTATTTTTTTATTACATAATACTTGAGTCGGGCCATGTCAGAAGTCGGAATAATAGAAGAGAATGTATGAGACGATGTATGAATGTGAGTGAAGCAAGAAGTGTATGCCAAGGTCGAGTTGTTTGGCGGTCAGTCCTCTCTGCCTACCCCTCCGGGGAAACAGCGTGATGGTTAGTTAATTAGTTAGTTAATTAGGTTTAAGGAAATGTGAACTTAATAAAAAAATACAGAAATGTACAAATTTATAAGACCCTTTTGTTATTTTTACATTGAATAGCTCTTTTTTGCATTTACTATTCATTTACTCTTCACTTTACCACAATTTACGCATCTCCCCTGAAGATGAATACTGTAATGCTGTCCGAAACGTTGACTAAAAAAGGAGGAAGCCGAACACGACATAATAACCCAAAATTAAATCACGATAATACATGCCGTGAAAATATCGAATTATATCTCCTATATTAATCCCACTGTGTCTTTTATTTGTTAAAATTAACAAAATCGAAGATTAAAATAATACTTGAAAGAAAAATATTATATCTAGGAAAATTCCAAGAAACCAAAACACCCAGCCTGCTGATGTGTACGTCATTTTTCGATATGTGTGAGTTTTTCGATACACGTATTTGTCATTTACAATAACTCTATGCTATCTATACGTCCAATACTCGTCAGTCACAGCATAAATGTTGGTATCCAAATTGTGAAGTTCATTCAGACACGATTGAATGAATCCAACGTAAATATTACAATGGGTATTCCGAGAGAATACGTAGATTACAGTTATCCACTTCATTCATTAAATTTTTTAATATTATCTGAGCGATGGATTATTTGCGATTTAACGTGTTTGTTTAACCGTTTTAGTGATATGCTTATTTTGGAAGTATTTATATAAATTGCTACAGATATTCTGTGTTTTTAAATAAATAAATAAACTATGGTATTTAATAAAAATGCAATAACTTCGACAAATATCAATCAATTTTAATAAAAAAAAATTATTATGCAAGTAAAGAATGGAATTTTACGAATATTATAGTTCTAATTAAAAAAAAACATTCACAACTACAAAAAATATTAAAAAATACAAAAATGTAAGATTTTTTCACTTCACAATTGTGTTTTTGAAAATGAATCCGATGATTCACTTTCTATTCGCAATCTTTTATTGCGATGTATAATAATGTCACTTCCGTCGTCACTGTCTTCATTTATGGGAACAAAGGTCTCGTCGTCCGTAGTGCCGCTGTCATATGATACATTACAATTATTCGCTATAGAACTAACTTCCGACATGGTGAAAATTATCGATTCACTTTAGGGTGTATTTATTTTAACAGGATAAACAATAAATACAGTTATCAGGACACACGCCAACCGCAATATACCATGCTCAAATTGAACACGTGCACTCCCGAGGACGACAAAAAGCAAACTTAAAATTACAGCGCTATAGCGCTTGGCCGCACTCTAACGATTAAGATTATTAATTCAATGTTTTATACCCCTGAACTCCTATATATGATTGATTTTCATAGACCTTGTAGGACAGTTACAAGACAGTACCTACCATTTTATTGTGACAATTCAACTTCAGCGTCGCAATATTATACTCCTATGCGACGAATTCAACATCTGGGGAACAAATGTTCGATATATATTTGGTACATCAACGTTACAGCATAAGCATGCATTAATACGGTTTTTTTCATCGATTTAGAGTTAGGTTATTTGAAACTATTAAACTCTGGATTCAAGTGTCAAATTTATAATAAGTGCATTTTCAATATTATTTGTAAATGTCCATATAAAAGCCTGTAATGGGCGTAAATAAATAAATGGACCGGATTTTTTTAGGTTATGTGTACTGAGCGAGATTATAATATACTATCATAAGAAGTTTGCTAGTAATAATTAATTATTTAACTGTTATGTTTTCTCTTATTTTGTCTGCTATTTCTAATAGCATTACAGCCCTCATATTAAACACAAACACATTCATTGATATTCATATTGTTTTTATTCAAACAATAAACAAAACAATAATATTTTACTCCAGCCTGTTAAAATATGTAGTACATTCAAAGCATTATTCTAGAACCCATTTTGTCTTCACAAAATGTTTTGATTTAACCAAAACAAAGCATTTTAGCAGGAGACGGGATGTGTATGAAAACAAGTGTTTTTGTGTATTTTTTTTGTGAAATGTTTCGAAAAAACGTTCGCAGGAGACCCCCGCCTTTACAATATAATAAAACAATATTTTGTTTTAATCATTATACATTGAATATCTCAAATAGATACGAAAAAGTATTAAGTGAATGGTATTAGGTTACTTTTAAATAACTTCGCTTACGATTCAAAGAACAACATATTCTACATAATGACAATTTTGCGTCTATTGTAAATTGCAAGGTGTCTGTTTCAACGGGGAGAGGGTCGTCGGAGAGTTATTATTTATTAATTCAAAATACTGATAATATTATTTTGCCATACGATAAACATGGTGTTTTTAGGGAGAAAAATATTTATTACGTTTTTTTTTATTTGCATGGGCTTAGCATACATATATCAAAATAAAATCAGAAATATTACACATTTATGACCGTTCTACGCATGTTTTACAAAAACATTAAAAAGGTTGAATATCCTTAAAAAATGCTGTGAAGGTTTTTCTTTAACGTGCCAATAAGATAAATTTAAAAGAAAAGAACAGTGTGTAGTTTAATTTTTTCATAAACACTACATAACTTTAATTTTTTTTTTAATGCGGATATAAAATTTTTGGTTGAGTTTATTTACAAAAACGAAACGAGAAAGGATTAAAAATATTTTTCTCCACGTTAAAAATCATATTCATATTTTAAATATTTTGTAAAACATACAATGGGACGGTCAGAAAAAGTAATATTCCTGATTAGATTTTGATAAATGCTAATCCTATGTAAATTTATAAAATATTTAATAAGTATTTTTCTATTTAAAAACATTATGTTTATCGTATTGCGTAATAATACTATCATTGTTTTGAATTAATAAATAACTCTCCGACGTCCCTCTCGCCCTTAATAATGTCAAATACCGTAGAATTACTAATACGCGCAGCTCTTGACATTTACCATACATTGGGATGGAAACATGTTATACTATCGCCCTCTAGCGGCCCGAGTTGAACGAATTGGGTTTTCCATACATTTTAATAGTTTCTTTGTGAAATATATTCAAAAAATAAATATTCGGTGACCTACATATGATTTTATTCCTTTTTTGCTAATATATATATTTAAAAGAGGCTTTTAGGATTGTATTATCATTTAAAGCCTCCATTAAAGTCCTAACTGCTTTAAAGAAAATAAAATATTTGTTACAACAGCAACACAGTCTGGATGCCCTGTAGCCCGGGCCGCTAGAGTATGTACGAGTAATGTAGCACGTTGCCAGTATTTGATTACACGAGTAGCTTTGTTTATTTATTGCATCAAATATGTCATCAGTCAGTTTCGCAAAATTTACACCGTTTCTATTTTGTTTTAATTAAAGTTTAAAAAAAATCATAACTTTTTTTTAGGTACTTGTGTTTTTTTTAACACAAGTAATTTTTCAAAAATAATTTAATCTGTCGTTAAAATTGGGCATTTTAAAATTTGTACCGCATCCATAGTTATAGATTTACAATAGATGAACAATTCGTAATGAAACAAATTTCACATAGATATTAAATGCGCGTTGTTTTGTAACTAATATGCACGTCGTAACGACCCCCTTCGCTTCAGTTTAAAAAAAACTCCACTTTGAGAATAACACACTTTGTGCCATGTGCAGCACACAACCAACGATGAAAGAACTTAACGAGGATGTGATACATTTATAAACCCCGCGCAAAAATTACATATAGATAAATTTTGAAAAAACGCCATTATCACTATTTACTTTCCGTCATGAAATTTTAAAAACTTTTGTCTGGAATATAACAGTTAACACAATTATTTTCAACTCGTTTCAATCGTGAGTATCCATTACCTCTCAAAAATGAAACAAGGCAACGTACGGTTTGCTCCATAGTTTTCAACTGTCTAAATGTGTTGATGTGTCGGGCGACATCTCGCGATGAATGAGCGAAGTAAATGTTTATATGGTGGCTCATATAAGTATCACTGTCTGTTAGGTTAGGCTCGGTTTAACTTAGGCAATATTTTGGTTAGGTTAGGTTTGGTTTAATAAACACTATTTTAGGCGTTAATTACTCGTAGCGCTGAGATTTATGATTTTCGGGCTTTTACATGAATAGTATAGAGCGTTCGTATTTTCAAATAGTGCCATATTTTCTGTGTAGTGTATTTTTCAAGATTCCATGACAGTAGTGTATTTTCACTGTTTTTATTTTATATTCTACAAAAATTGTTTTAAAAAATTACGATAACGATGATATCTTTATTTTATTTTTGTGTTTACGAATAAATTTATAAATTAAAATGTGCCATTTTTGAAATGCCGCCAAAACAACACGTTCGTTTTAGTTGGTGAATATGGCCTTGTTGACGTCATGCCGACCAACGCCGGCCGACAGCCATCTTGCCAGCCAGTGGCGTTATGTGCGTAGCCAGCTCGACCCGTTTCGGAATGTGCGGTTTTAGATTGTCTTTTTTTAAATCAATAATTATGAACGAAAATATTAAAATTACACATTTTTAGTGTGATTATCGGAATCGGAAATATAAAATTTTCATGTTCCACACAATTTGAACGGTATCCGTAGTTTGTGAAAATACCCTCTTCAACATACGTATGAATCAGAACACTTTGTAAAAATGATATAAAGTCATTAGAAGTACGAAAAATATGTTAAATAAAATAACCTGAAAACTTAATCCAACTTAATCTGATTATCCTTTTTTTAATCAAATTAATATTTTTTTTATTTTAATTTTCAAAAGATGGTTATTTTGGTTAGGTTGGGTTTACGGGCTATTTTTTTCCTACTTTTAATGACGTTATTCCACTTTCATAAAGCGTCCCTTTTCATACGTATATTGAATTAGCGGTTACCATTATCCAGATTCATTTGGTTATTGACTGTTTTGGTAAGAATAATCCAATCCAACCCAATGCAACTTCCATTATCACATGTTTTCATTACCCTCTGTAGTAGTAGGTTCGTGAGGTAGTAAAAATAAAATAACTCTTTGTTTTCAGTGATTACAGATCCCGTATACGAGTGCGCTCGCATTACTGCAGAAAGTGTGGAATATTCATTTGAATTGCACAAACGAATGGTGCTCTATAATCAAATGTTGCTCAAATTTACTCTGCAAACAAACCATTGTATATACCCTTTAAGAATTTTGTATGCGCTAACTGAAGCACAAAATGCTAGCGCAGAGAAAATTTTTACATCGGCTTTACATTAAACGTACCTAAAAAGATTTGATTCAAATTTATTATGTACCTACATAACTAGCTCTACTGCCGAGATTTGTTTGAAAAACATGGAACCAAATTATGAAACCTTTTTTAAATTGTATATCTAGCTAAAGTACCCGGCTTTCCCGGGGGTTATGAATGGTTTAGAGCATAGGTTCCCAACGTGATCCGCACGGACCCCTGGGGGTCGATATAGATTTGCAAGGGATCCATGGCAGGGAGGAAAAAAGGGGGGGGGCACGAGATCGGAGTTCATTTAGACTGCTCGCATAGTAAAAGCACCGTAGTAAGTTTCGTTCGACAAGCCTACTGCACACTTAAAGCGAATCGCGTCCGCGCAGGCACGTTCATGTGCAAGTTTTTACAAATTTTCATACGAGCAGCAACGCATAGCGCAGTGAATAAATACTACTTGTTCCTTATTGTACCAAAGTTTTGGACCGACAGACTGAGGGGGGGGGGGGTCCACAGAAAATTAAGAGAACGGCAAAGGGGTCCACGGGGAAAAAAGTTTGGGATCTTATGATTTAGAATAAAGTTTTGAAGTTGTCATGTGTTACCCCTACCCCTACCCCTACCCCTACCCCTACCCCTACCCCTACCCCTACCCCTACCCCTGCACCCCTCTACCCCTACCCCTACCCCACCCCCTACCCCTTGCAATTTCTACCTCTACCCCCGCCCCCTACCCCTACCCCTACCCCTACCCTACCCTACTCCTACCCCTACCCCTGCCCTACCCCCTACCCCTACCCCTACCCCTACCCCTACCCCTATCCCTATCCCTATCCCTATCCCTATCCCTATCCCTATCCCTATCCCCATCCCTATCCCTATCCCTATCCCTATCCCTATCCCTATCCCTATCCCTATCCCTATCCCTATCCCTATCCCTATCCCTATCCCTATCCCTATCCCTATCCCTATCCCTATCCCTATCCCTATCCCTATCCCTATCCATATCCCTACCCCTACCTCTACCCAAATCCAATTATTTTCCTCTTACTTTGATCATCAAATGTTCAAAATTTCATTAAGCCCGTAATAAAATAACTTTGTATACAAATTGAACAAACAAACTCTGCCTGAAACACCCTTCTTCGTATATTATAATATAGATGAAACAAGGTTTAGGAATTATCTACTTTTTATCGCGAATTTTTAAATATTTCGTTCCTATTGTACGTACATGATAATTATGATCAATATATTATGTATCGTCCCTTTAGAGGTAAAACCCATTACGTGTCTAAACTGTATGAAATAGAGTGACTTTATCTTCTAATGGGACGCTATATAGTTAGTTGTGTTGAACTAGAAATTGCAGGCGGTAAATGTTGTGCAAATTTCAAGACGTAAGAAACTGTCATTCGGAACTTTTCGCTGGTTCATACTAACAGATTTTTGCTTTAAAAGGTTCGGCTTGTTTACAAAAACTGAATATTTTGTTTAACCCTTTTTACAAATATTTTGTAATTTGCTTACCGCATTCAAAATCACGCGAAACAAGCATGGACGCCAGTGAACTAAGCTGGTACCAAAATGGGTGTCATGCAACCCCTGCCTCCAGCCGTCGAAATCGTACTTAGAGCTAGACTATTAATTCTGACGTCAGTGCGAATATCCAACCTAAAAATAAAATAATGTCTAATAAAGGATGTATATGAATTTTTTTCTTTCCTTAAAACAATTATAGAAATTTCTTGAATGTTGTCGTAATGTGACTTTCAACTCAAAATAATTGTAAATAACCTTCACAAGCGCGCATCATTTCTTATATTAATCATTTATTTTTACACCAACTTTAATATTGTGTCTAAACATCAAAGTACCAATTTCCTTTAAGAGCCTTCTCAGTACATCTTCACGTACACGTAGGTAGGTACGTGCTCGCAATAAAACTGTCGACGTGGATATGAAATTTAATGGATAATGTCACACTCCAATCAACGGAGAAGCTTTCCTTTAAAACAATTACTCCCTCAGAAGGTTGAGACAATTGCCCTTTAATCGTAGTAAGAGGGGTGGACCCTTATTAATTCACCAATAAATTATATAACACTTTAATCTTCTGGGCTCCCAATCCTTGATAGCTGTAAGTCTATCAACTAACTTATAAATTGCTATAAATCTTTTTAAAAACCCGGCCACAATATTCGAGCGTTGAGTCTGACCGAAACAAATGCGTACCTAAATACCGAATGGTTCAAAAGTAAAACAATCTAACTTAATGCATTTATTTTATTTTAATTTGTTTTATTTTATATTTACATTTACATAAATGATTCTAATAAAAAAGTACATTACATTATTAGCCAATTGTTGGTACATAGGTTACATAATAAGGAACTCCAGTAAAAAATATAATGACTTTAAAAATGTATATTCATATAGATCAGCAAACGCCGATTCTGAATATATAACTTTCATTATATATAATTAATTATAAGTAGAATTTATTTATAAATCGTTATTTAAAAGTGAATAAAAATCAGCTCATCAAAACCCCCATTTATGTTGGTACCATTGCATTTGGAACATCTGACATCACGAGAATATTCTTTTTTTGGATTAGTATGAAAAAAAATCATTTTTCGTTTTTTTTTTTTTTGTTGGCAAAATTTTAACTTAATTTGGGTGACTTAAGCTATATAATTGTTGTTCAATATAAACAACTATTATTTGTGAAAGAAATTAGAGTATTCATGATCAAACTAATTATCAACACGTATATTATGATAATGTTGATGGTCAATACTATTATTATTCTTTGAGTTAAAGTTTGTAAAAAGATACATCTTATTACTTATGTTTAGTTATGGTTTACCATGAATAGAATATACAATTATGTACAGTAAAGCTCATCCTTGTTTTGACATTTGACATTTTAACCTCAAAACTGATCAAAACCGATTGGCCATAGATTTGGAGCGTTTTGGCGTAGGGGCCTTTGAAAAATTGAAACTTTGTGAATTATTTTAACCATAAAAACTAACTTTAGAAAAAAAAACTGAATATACTGGTATTTATATTTGAACTTCATTATTGATATAATTTTTGTTTTTTAAATTGGACAGGAGTTCCTTATTATCAGAATTTTGAATTTAACAATATTCACGTGGAAAACGTCGGTATCGGGTGTTGGCTCATTTAAGACCAGGAGCATTCTTTTGATGGGCATTACTAAAGGTAGATTAGTTCTGCATCTCGGAATAAGGAAAGATCTGCGCACTACCGCGTTTCTAAAATTGTCGGGAACATAATGGGCATTTTTTATAAAATTTCCGATTTGCTGATATGACCATTCAGTTTTCCGTCTGTTGGAAATGCTACTTAATACCCAGCATTCCTGATAAGAAGATGATTCCACATTATATAGTCTAAATTGATTTAACGGCGAACTTGTATTTTGTTGAAAAAAAGCGATGTTTCGAATTTCTTGTATTTGTTATTTTTTATATGTACGTAACAAAGAAGCATTTACTAAACATTAAATCTGTAATTAAAAGTACACAGGAGAGGCGTGCGCCATGTAATTTAAAAACAAATTGAAACTTATTTTTTAAGTCGATTTTTGCCATTTTTCCTTGCATCTGAGTTTTCTGAAAATTCGATTTTGCCACAGTAATGAAAAAATTTTATTCTGTTTTAATGGGGTTTTAAAAAAATTCTACATGTTTGAAAATGGCCTCTAACGCCGAAATAGCTGTCACAATAATGAAAACTAAAAATGCTTATTGCTAAACTGAAGACTGCCATAAAACTCTATGGGGAGAGCATGCTCTGTACCAAGCAAACTTCCAATAAACTGGACATACTTCTGTTACCTGAAGAAAAATAAAAATCCTTTTTTTGTTTATCGCTCGCTTAAACTTTCCTCCTATAACATCTCTAGCCTTGTTCTTTCAGATATATTTATTTACATTTTTTTATTTCGCAGGAGAGCTGTCAGAACTACGTACGCATCCTGGTGGTTCCCTCGTCAGGGAAGCTCCTGGCCTGCGGGACCAACGCCTTCAGGCCGGCCTGCCGCCAGTACACCGTGCGCAGCGACGGGTACGCCCTGGAGTGGGAGAAGCTGGGGCAGGCCATCTGCCCTTACGACCCCTGGGCAAACTCCACGTCAGTCTATGCGGGTGAGATACCATTTTACATTTTAACTCTCAGAACTACGTCCTCATTCTGGTGGTACCTTTGTCGGGGAAACTCTTGATATTCGGGATCAGAATATACCAAAATACCAGTGACGTGCATTGCTCTGTGGCCAAAAGTAGACCGTATGTATTTCGGGTATGAATTGTGCATTGAACATTTCAAAGAAGTCGTTTTATTATAATCTTCTACTGATTGTTATGGCCACCTTAATAAATGTGTATATAAGTTCTTACCTATTTCTTAGAAATTTGTCACATTTTGTAATTTTTTTTTTCACTTAATGGTTCGTTGTTTTTTCTAGGGTAGGTACAGCTTTTCCGCTTTAGGTATGGACTCCACGACATTGCAAGACAACTACAATTTTTTGCGTATCGATACATTTTTTTTTTGAGACATAAACAGAAATATGTATTGCATAAGTTCGTCCAGCTCATTAGCCAAATAAATCCAAAAACACGAAATATTACGTAAATATGCAGATGTATGTAAAAGTGTGACTGGTATAAAATTTAATGTAAATGTTTCTAGACGCATTTAAATATAAAATACATTTACATATTACTTAGGAGGCAGCGTATGCCCAATACATATACACACACAACGAATTACTACTAATATATCGGCCATGTTGCTGAAAAATCACCGAAACCAGCCACTTTCTCCTGACACAAGCAACGTGTTTGGCAATGGGGTATCCGCCGCCACAATACTAAACTGTTCACTCAGAATATTACTTTGCAATTAATAATATTTAATCATCGTAGAAAATAATATTAACATAACCTAAATGAAACATGAAAATGGAAAAAACGACAGAAAATAAAAAGATTTCATTCGCATCTGGGACTCGAACCCAGGACATCTGCCTATCCGGGGCAACTGCTTAACCAACTTAGCTAATGAGACCAGTTCAATTCTTCTCTTCAGCGATATCATATCTCAAATACAAGATTTTGTCAATATTATTCTCCATTTTTAATCCTTATATTTTTTTTATCGTTTTATTTTCTGTCGTTTTTTCCGTGTTCATGTTTCATTTAGGTTATATTAATATTATTTTGTACGATGATTAAATATTAAAATGAGGTTTTTAAATCTCAATAAAAATAATTAATAATTAATAATTGAATAATATTTAAGATGGAATTATACATGTCATTAATTTGAACTGGGTTATTTGTTTAAACTTTTACTTTTTTCACAGATGGCGTACTTTACACGGGCACGGTGGCAGATTTCAGTGGAATGGACCCCATCATCTACAGAGAACCTCTGCAGACTGAGCAGTACGACTCCATGAGTCTTAACGGTATACACAACAACATCCTAATATGTTATTTTTGTAAATCATTCATTTCTTCTTCCCAGATGATTCGGAGTTACGGAGAGACCGCTTGACTAAACGTTGAAATGAAACAGACGAAATTAAAGTCACCTCAATCTAGCCACGAAGCATTAGTATATGTAGATTAGTAGGATAAAGTGGTATCTACAGAGAACCTCTGCAGACTGAGCAGTACGACTCCATGAGTCTTAACGGTATACACAACAACATCCTAATATGTTATTTTTGTAAATCATTCATTTCTTCTTCCCAGATGATTCGGAGTTACGGAGAGACCGCTTGACTAAACGTTGAAATGAAACAGACGAAATTAAAGTCACCTCAATATAGCCACGAAGCATTAGTATATGTAGATTAGTAGGATAAAGTGGTATCTACAGAGAACCTCTGCAGACTGAGCAGTACGACTCCATGAGTCTTAACGGTATATACAACAACATCCTAATATGTTATTTTTGTAAATCATTCATTTCTTCTTCCCAGATGATTCGGAGTTACGGAGAGACCGCTTGACTAAACGTTGAAATGAAGCAGACGAAATTAAAGTCACCTCAATCTAGTCACAAAGCATTAGTATATGTAGATTAGTAGGATAAAGTGGTATCTACAGAGAACCTCTGCAGACTGAGCAGTACGACTCCATGAGTCTTAACGGTATACACAACAACATCCTAATATGTTATTTTTGTAAATCATTCATTTCTTCTTCCCAGATGATTCGGAGTTACGGAGAGACCGCTTGACTAAACGTTGAAATGAAACAGACGAAATTAAAGTCACCTCAATATAGCCACGAAGCATTAGTATATGTAGATTAGTAGGATAAAGTGGTATCTACAGAGAACCTCTGCAGACTGAGCAGTACGACTCCATGAGTCTTAACGGTATATACAACAACATCCTAATATGTTATTTTTGTAAATCATTCATTTCTTCTTCCCAGATGATTCGGAGTTACGGAGAGACCGCTTGACTAAACGTTGAAATGAAGCAGACGAAATTAAAGTCACCTCAATCTAGTCACAAAGCATTAGTATATGTAGATTAGTAGGATAAAGTGGTCTGAAAGAACAAAAATATCCAAATAACGACATATAAAAGGACGAACCTTAACTCCCTTACTGAAATAGGATCTAACCCGATCCCGAAAAAGTGCGAATAAATTTAATTATCTAGTCCTTCCACAATAAGAAGCTCCATATTCTATATTACAGTACAGTGTGGCATATTCTCGTAGAAATGCTATCGTTCTAGCAATAGAGCAATTAGAAATTAATAAACGAACTAATGATCCTAATATAACTCTAATTAATAAAGTAAGGAAAATTATTTATTCCCCACTTTTAAGTATATTCACAAAACCTAAACAATATAAATTCTTAAAATAATTCAGGGAATAATAACCGGACACTTTTTAATTAATTGTCTTAAACAGCATTCACTCAATGACGTGATAATTACGAAACAATTAAGAAACACTGTCATCACTTTATGTGGTGAAAACAGCTTTCAACTGTAAGTACCTCACAGAATAGAGAATTTTCAACCATCACAATTATTTTCAAAGTTATTCGATTTCACCGGTAATAAATTTAAAAATAAATAAATATTAAATATGAAATAAAAAGAGCACAATAACGAAATTTTATGTTATTTATAGTTCCGATGATTTAAGTCGTCAATAGGTTGATATTTTAGGAGAATCTCGCTGGCCTACCGATAAGCGTGTGACGTCTTGATAAATAAAAGGACTGGCGCGGCAGTATGCGGTACTACCATTCGAATTTTTAGTTTTATTGAATTGTGTCTCCTGATGTCACGGGTATTTTGAGCGATCATTTATCCAAGTCCAATTTAAAAGCTCATCATTTTTGGGGATCTCGAAAACTAATTTTACTGTCATTATTAACTCCTTAACGTTACTAATTTTACTTATCCTTATTAACTTATTAACTCCTTAATCCCCCCCTCCTTACACGGAACGTCAAAGGAGGGGGGATTAAGAAGAAGTCGAAAATTTTGAATTAACGAGAAATATATCTAATACTGTGAGACAAATTAAGAAGACTACTAAAATATTACTATTAATTTTCATGGCTCTGTTTATTTCTAAAGATTTTAAATTTTCTAATCTAATTCCAAAACTAGTTATGTGTAAAATATTAGGTCGGTGATGATTTTAAAATAAATTAGTTTTTTTTAAAGCAAAGTTTTTGTTTTATTTGATAATTATGTCAAACAACAATGTAATTGCTTTCTATGAAAAAATCAATCTTTTCATCTCAATCAAATACGAAATGAAAATTTATGTTAAATATTTAAATATCGTCTGAATCTAATTTCCATTCGTCTGATAAGGTTGTGTAATTCACCCTGAAGGTCACCCCAATACCGGGAAAGTTTACAGAAGGATATTTAGATTAGTTTATATTATACGAAATATTAATTTATGAGATGGAGCTATTTTGCAGCTCGCCTCAATGAATCCAGAATTCTTGTTTCGTCAACATCTTATCCATGAAGCTGGAAATCTGTGTGCTACAACAGCAACATCTGTCGATCGGAGAGTTCTGACGTCATGACATTTTCACAGCTTTTTGTGTGGAATTTCTAGGTCGCACAACTATTTTTCATAAACTTTAAATATATCCATTTGACTGTTTAAGATGCCATATTCTTTTTAGCATTATTTTCAATTGTTTAAACTTTAGCAGTAAAAAAATGTATGTAAACGTACTTTGTATTCTGCCAAATCAAGCAATACTACAAATGTTCACGACAGTTACTCATAATTGGTCGGCTACTTAGAATAAATCATATTATTATTGCGTGCGAATATGTGCATTTTTTTTTCACTTCATTTCCCTTTTAACCCACCTGGTCATTCATAATTGAACCTCCGCTGCCGTCGCATAACCTTGACATTTTTTCACCAGTAACGCCATAACTCGCTATTCAAAATTCCACACAACATTTTGACCACTTGAAACCTCATATAAACCTCCCAATTCTACCTATCCTAACATATTAATATTCCCTGTTCCTAGGGTTTAATTAGACTGGTGAAATCGGTGAGTCATTGTTTTTCCTTCCATCCTAACATGTTAATATTTCTTGTTCCTGGGGTTTAATTAGACTGGTGAAATCGGTGAGTCATTGTTTTTCCTTCCATCTTAACATGTTAATATTCCCTGCTCCTGGGGTTTAATTAGACTGGTGAAATCGGTGAGTCATTGTTTTTCCTTCCATCCTAACATGTTAATATTCCCTGCTCCTGGGGTTTAATTAGACTGATGAAATCGGTGAGTCATTGTTTTTCCTTCCATCCTAACATGTTAATATTCCCTCTTCCTGGTGGTTTAATTAGACTGGTAAAATCGGTGAGTCGTTATTTTTTCCTTAGATTCTAACATGTTAATATTCCCTGTTCCTTGGGTTTAATTAGACTGGTGAAATCGGCGAGTCATTGTTTTTCCTTTTACATGTCTTATGTTTTTAAATTCTATTTATCGCACGCATCACACAATCGCTCGCAGACTGTCCTTCGAAGCATTTAAATCAAATTTATTATAGCAGCTTTTACATATAATCGTAGGTCTATTCTAGTTCTCTTTAAGGAAAATTCCTTATTCTTTTATTCATGCTTAAAGACTTCTTGTTTGACTGCGGTTCCAGTTCTCTCGGATGACAGCTGTCAATCAGGGAACGACATTCTTTAAAAATATCGATATTTGCGTAGTTTTAAACAACAAAAAACTCAAAATATTTTTACTTGTGTGATACGCCTATAATTTTTAATAATACCGTGATAATTAAACTACAGACTTCTTTAATAATTTATTGTCATTGACATGTAATCGGAATTGCAGTTAAGCAAAATGTATTTTAGCCTAAGGAAAATTTTCCTTAAAAGGAACCAGAATAGGCCTCCCGGTTATTGCGAACCAGGGCATCTCCCGCAGCGCACCAAATGATTTATCTAGAAATTCTATGCGTCTATTTAGGAAAATTTCTAAGGTTTCCAATGACAAAATCCTCAAACTGTAATCTTTTAAATTTTATAAAAACCGCATTAATTTTTTTTTAATAATATGTGTAGTTTAAAAACCAGTGAAGGCATTTTCGAACATTTTACCTAAAATTTCAGTGCATATTTCATGTAGAAATTAAAAGCTTACTATCTTACAACTTTTTTACTGGAAACCTTATATGTTTTACTAACTACCCATATAGAATTTACATATAAATCATTCGTAGTATTTTTTGTGTTAGCAGACTACAAAATGTGTATTCTTTAGTGCTGACCTTTAATAAGGAAGTGACCTATAACGTACAATAATTATTATTAATTATTCACAATATTTCATCGTAAATAATTGTTATTTAATTGATGCGTTATTTTTTGTAGATAGTATCGCCCTGGTGATAGACGACCATTTAGAATCGAAACGTTACTTGAAATAGCAATAGCCGTGTTTATTATCTGAATAGCTAGTTACTTCTCCATCATCCTCCATCTCCTCTCCTTCTCTACTACCTTCAGCCTCACAACATACCCCAATTGGAGATGCCGTAGACCAACTGGCCCCAGACGGTTAGGGGCAGTTAGAACTCTAGAACGCTATTCACATAAATTGACGATACAATAAATAAATTTACATATAAATCTATCTAGCCTATTTTATTAACCCGGTATTAGTACAGTGAAAAAATCTGAGCCGATGCTGAGGTGGGGTTTAGAAAACTCCATCACTTATTTCTACCTAAAGGGCTGAATTGATTACTTTTCGTAAATATTATTCATTAGTTATATATTTTAATGTTTACAAACAAAAACTTTCATATTACATCAGTAGAGGTAGAGGAAATCTAATATGAAATATTTAAACCATCTCAGAGATATTTGATGAAACATTTCGTTAGGGTTTACCACACCCCACATTACTAATACCGAGTTTAAAAAAATGTTAGTTCAATGAACAAAACACGATAAAAATTGTTAGCTTTATATTTTCCGAGTCAGAATTTTCCGCTTGAATAGATGACTGCGGTTTACCATTAATTACACGGTATTATTATTTTTTATCTTTAGTGTTTTTTTACTGGACTTTGTGACGTTTAAAGCGTAAATAGAATGCTTTTTCATCTGGACCCAACAATCCATTTGATATATAGTATACTCGTATGTCCCGCCATTGCAGCTAACCGGTGACCGGGTTATGTTTGTAATTTATTATTTTTAAGCTCCCAGCTGCGAGCATGTACATGGCAAAGAGCGCAATTAAAACTGACATTAAAATGAGCGTATAGTTATTCCGGGTCAAAAGCTGCCGACTACAAATACCTCGCTTAAATAGTTTCACCAGTTTGTTTGATCACATATTCATGGAGTTTTTTTTCCAGTTCATTCCAGACATTCATATTTTAGTTTTTTCCAGTTGATTAGATATTCAGAATACATAAACGAGTACAATAGATTTTCTTGTTTAACTGATAAAATATTCATACACACTATGGTTTTATCAAGTTTTTTTTTAAAGTTAAATATTTGTACGTGTAACAGTTATTTCCAGTTTATTTAATGAGTTTAATAGTTTTTTTTTTCAAATTGTTTGCGTAGACGTTCATACTAAACACGGGCAAAATTGAATGAACTAATCATATGTATAAATTCAATATCATGACATACTCGGTCTAATTCACAATTTGACACAGAATTAATGCTCGATTCCTTAGTCCGGCGCCGGAGGTATTGTCGTATTGTGCAGTACTCCGTCTAACGTACCGGCAATCCATAAAAATCCATAGGTCATCGTTTGTCCGCAGCCAGCACATTCTCCAGCATGCAAACCACCGCAAGTCACCAAGTCAATTCTAATTTCATCCGTTTTCGCTATCGCAGTCTGTATTTCATAATTCTAAGAATTAAGAATTTTATTCCGTATTCTGTTTTGACGTCGTAGTCACTACGACCGTCGATGTCTAGTCCGCTCGCACTAAATCCGCAGTACACAAAGTCACTACAAGGCACTAGTCAGAAGTTTCTAATTGATTCCTCAATGCTCGCGGCGAATCCGTTTGTCATTAGTTCCAGTGCGGTCAAACCGTCATCAGGCTTCGTAATCCGGCAAGAATTTCCAAAGTTATCAGTAGGTTAAAATCTTGGGGTGAATCGATGCTATACTTGGTCGATGGTAGGGTGTGAAGTGATTTCGTACTTTATTTTCTGTGTCTTAGCGCGTCACTCAATCACTTCTAGTCTGTTTTTGTTTGGCGAGTAAGATTGTGTTTAAAAACGAATCTATTATTTACTACATTAACTATATTGAAGGGTATTTAGATTTCTCGTATTATTTAATTGAGTGAGATTGTTATTTTTGTGTTATTTTTATATGACATTTCCAATACTGCCACAATTTACAGGGTTTTTATTTTATTTTTTATTATTTATTGATTTGTTTATCATTTAAAGATATCAATTAAATAAACAAATTCACAAGACTTGGCATAAAACTGCATCTATTTTCTACTGCGAATGAATCTGTCCTTATCTAGTTCAAGCGTGTTATTATGCCTTTATATAGTTTTATTTTTAAGTATATATTTGTAATATTGTTTATTTTTTCCACAGTGTATTGGATTATATGTATATATTATTACGTTATAGAATATAGTGTTTCTGCTCCTCGATTGCGTCCAAGATCTTTGCCTTTTGGAGATTAAATGTATCAAAGTAATTGTTCCAGATGGATTGTTTTGTATTAGATAAAACACGTTTTGCTTACACTTCATATATTTTTATTATATGAATACAGGATATGCTCTAAACGAAAATTTAATATCGTCCCTTAACCCTTTTAGTGCTGAACTTATGTTCACATATTTTGAATAAATTGCTAAAGGATTTTTGAAAAAAAGTACCTTATTAATTAAGTGTGCACAGAATCTTAATTATTTTCCTCAAATGTAGATGGATTTTCGTAATTCTTTCTGTTATGTGTAAGGGACATATCAAATTAGTCAAATAAAACGTGTTATTTACTATAACCGTATTTATTTAATTAATAATAAAAAAAAACATTGACAAAAATGTTCACCACTTTCGCTACAAATACGCATTTCTTCGATTTGTAAACATTTTAATTTCATCGTCGTTATCACTTTTTTCATCAAGATAAACATTTTCACTCAAAGATTCACAAAGTGTTTTCATCATCACTACTTGACGAATTTGACATTTTGCAGGTAGAAATAAAAAACTTTTACTTAAAAAAAATACAAATATCAATGTTAAATTCACAGCAAAATAATTTTAAATGGTATTTATAAATGTTATTAACTTATTCAAAACTTTATTATTCGCGCGCTAAGACACGTCCGTACAGGTCGATACCTGTAATCAAACTGCGCAATAGTTGGTATTCCGACGGTCCGCACTTTATACGCATTAATAGAGAGTCGATCTATCGACGGTTCGCGCTCTAAGGGTTAAAGTAAAATAACTGAAGAGTCTTGCTAATTTGAGATTTTTATGGCAAAAGTAATTGTGTGAACGTTTTTTATAGACTTTACATAAGAAACCATAGAAAGGTGCGAGAAACATGACTTTACATATAGAATTATCTATGTTCAAATGATGGAAATGTTACTTTTCCTGAGGTCGCTAAAGTTGTAAGCGTGTCTCGAGTGCCTGTCAATTTGAGAAGCGGGTATGGAAACTGCCGACCCGTGGAAAATTCATAGGATAACCAACACCTCTGCCATAGGTCGCCCCATGTGGTTCGCTGTGGAAGGTGACTTAGTAGGGGTTCCCGGGTTCATGGGGTGAAGTTTCTCCAGGTCTTAGCGGCTTATGCGTCTGGACACCAACTGCGTGCCGCCCGGATCGGGAAAGGCCGGTTGAGGCAGACTCTTTGAGCTCTCCAGCCGAACTATCTCGAGTCATCATCGCCTTGCACTGCAGTGGAGGGGATGGATTCATACGTCACTCCTGGACGCTCTGATCCCCAGATTCCTACCCACCCCGCATACCTTTTTTCTTTCCAAAATTACCTGTTCCTCCTTTCATAAAAAGGACTCTCCGCACAGCATCCCCAAATATGGCATAGGCCCCGAGGGAAAATATTTTTCTCAGGGATTCCTGCGTGGAGTAAATCAAAAAAAATTGTAATTTTTCCAATTTTCCCAAAAGATCTTATGTAAATTGGCGTCATCAGTTTTTCTTTCAAATCGATTTAAATCAAACTTCTAGAGTTTTTTTCTGTTCACTGGTTGAGATAGAATAAGACCGTATAAATGTCTATTCTCATCTACCACCACCGCGCAGAACACGACAACATTAGTTGCTTACACTGTGTATGAGCACATTCACATTACAGCATACTTAAGTGTAACTTATCCGTGCATGCACGGGCCAGCACCGGCCGAGATTGTCGGCTAAAATATTTTGACGTTGCCGGTGACCGCTGGTGACGTCTGCGCTTGCGCAGTTAGTTTGAGCACATCACCGTTAGCACCTCCATCTTGGAGTGACCGTCACTTGGCGTCAATAGACGTAGATATTGCTCAAACCAGGAAGATCGACAACGAAAAATTGATTGATTTGGCCAGGGAATATAGGTTATAAAATAATAACAATATAACGTCGGTCCAATGCCAAAATCCCGAATCTGCAAAAACATCACATCGGGATATCGATATTTGAAGTCTCTAAACTGGCATCAAAAATCTATGAATATTGTCTCTAAATCAGCTACATATAATGCGTTAATATATCTATGGATTTGATGGATTTTAACAAAAATATCTAATAAAATATTTGATACCATGTCAAATATCTCCAACACCAATATCTCGAAATTGTGCTTTTGCAGATTGGCGATTTTGGCATTGGACCAACGATATGAGAATGGGATTATAATTTTTTTTTTAATTCATTTTAATCAAATTTAATAATTTTATTATTAAATTCTGCAATTACTTTTAGTTTTCATTATTGTGACAGCTGTTTCGGCATTTAGGGCCATTTTAAAACTATGGTTAATCCACATTGTGACGACTTATTTATTTGATATTTTTTACTCCCACTCCTTTTCAATTTGTACGGGTAATGATTTATTATCGATAAAACCACAATAATAAAAACTAAAAATACTTGCAGAACTTAATAATAACAGTATTAAATAAAAATATATATATTAAATGGAGTTCTACGAATTAAACACAAAAACAATTAATAATGGAGTATAAAATCCTTGAACATATTGTGGCGGACACTAACGCTCAGTTGACAGCCGTACTCGCGTCTGTGGTGTGTCTGTCCTGTGCTGCGCGGTGTAATGTGAACACTCTCGTCTGTGCCGTGTCTGCACTGTACTGTTCTGCTCTGCATGGTGCTGGTATACGTGAATAGACCTTAAAACGTTTTTTTTTCAATAGAAACGTTGTTTTTTGATCTCTTGAGTTAGCTTGAATGAAAATATACAATTTCTTTTAAACGTAGTTAAACCTCCCCTAAGGGAGGAAACTTTTTACTTTAAAATTCAAATATTATACATCAAATTTTATAATATTTTATTTTATGATAATATTAAGGCACTACTTTTCAAAATGTTTTCTTCATCCAATACATTTTTTTACGTTTATCTACTTGCTTTTATAAAAGTGTTTTTCTTTTATTTTTGCCTGGGAGCCTTTATGGTCGGGTTGGCTATAATGCCTACACGTGTCCCTAAAAACCGTTTCACTCGTATTGGCCTATCATCCACTTGTACAAACTTGAACAAAGAATAAACTCGAATATCAAATATTTTTTCCAGTTTCATCTGTCAACATAATCTAGAAATTATTTAATAAAATGGATCTATAAAAAATAATCACTATGGCAACAGAGATTTTAGACAAAAATATTTTAGATTCAAATGTAATATCACGCTTGACTTACGAATCTGACAGGTTGACTGAACGGGAAAAATGGCTTAACACAATTTTTTCTGTTTTTTTTTTTAATAATTAAGTGCGCACTTCTTTCACATAGTTTTTTTTTAATTTTTTTTGATTTAACATCTACTAAATGACTAATTTGATATGTGCTTTTCAAAAATACAAAGAAATGCTTTTCCGACAAGTTCGAAAATAAAATTTCTTTAGAATGTGTTATAATGGCATCCTATTTCAGGAATTACAACTAATTTTTGAAGACCATATTGATGTGAAAAATATTCACTTAAACCATAGGGCTTTTTTAGTTTCATTTTTTTTTCCTTTGAATTAGTTTCAACTATGTTGGTGTTGCCATTTCAAACCATTTTGCACCCTCAATTTTGTATACTTTATTTTAGTTACCTACACACGTACATAGCTTAAAAAATTCTGAAAAATAAATTGGAAACAGATAAAAAATAATGTAGGAGATACAACTATTTTTATTATTATTATTTTAACATCACCGTGAAAATTCACCGAATTTGCCTTAATTATCGAAGATGAAACCGAGATTTTGTTATTTGTACAGAATCAAAAAATTCTATTAATTTCAAATATAGAATAAAAATGATCACCTGTAAAATATATTATATGTAGGTACTTTCGCTTGTCTGTATTTAACATAAAAAAAAATTCAACATACTTCAATTCCAATTTTGAAAATGTCACCCACCTGTGGAAAAGGAAATTGTATTGTTTGATATGTAGTATGTAGATACATAATTATACTACTATATTATTATTTGCCTGCCACTTTACGTGGTTGCACTGCGCGCTGCTGGTAGATGCGAATCGAACTTAAATCAACACACGTATGAATCGGCACGCTTTTTAAAAGTGAATGATTACAGAAGAAATACAACAATAAGCACAGCTCCCGACATATACTGTACATTGAGATGGCAACCTGCTACACTAGCGCCCTCTAGCGGCCCGATATGTACGAATTTGTTTTTTCATACTTTTTAATAGATTTTCTGTAAAATGTATTCTTAATAAATTATAGAAATCGAAAATTCGAAATGTTAAATCGTACGTGACATACGATTTTACTGCTTTTTTGCTCATGTATACTCGAATGTATATATATATATCTTTAAAAGAGGCTTTTAGGATTGTATTAACATTTAAAGTCTCGCTGCTTGCGCCCTGTCTAAATTGTATGCAAAGAAAATAAAATATATATTATAACAGCAATACGGCCTGGAAGTCTATATCCTGAGCCGATAGAGGCGGTAGTGTAGCATGTTTCCAGTATTTTATCAAAGCTACGCGTGTAATCAAATATCATGAACGTCAAAATACACGAGAAGTAAAACTGGTAGATATTATTGGGTGTTCCTCCCTGTTGTGTTTGCAATATTTTATTTTTATTTTATTTCTGAATCTCTACATTGTATTTTCTCCACCAGTGAAAAATGTCGCACTGTATTTTCTCATACTACATTTATTATAATTTTGTTATAGCTCCCGACTTCGTGAGCTCCATGACGCAGGGGGACTTCGTGTACTTCTTCTTCAGAGAGACAGCTGTCGAGTACATCAACTGCGGCAAGGTAAGTGCTTCCCCAATAATGGCAAGAATCAATATCACATTTCACCGGGAGCAAGCGAGATGTAAGCCAGCAGCTGTTAATGTCGATACATTTTTCACTACGGCTAAAATATTCATAAAATTACAGAATAGTGTTGTAACAAGAGGTGAGCATTCCACATAGGTACATAAGTACTTACTCACATAAAAAGAAATAGTATTAAAATGTTAAAAAAATATTGCAAAAAATCTATCTACACTTTCATTTTTTTTTTAATTAATTTATTATTTTAAAGGTGTATGCTAGGTAATTACTATTACGCGCGACAGCTGTTTTGCCTACCGAAGGCATTATCAAACTTTTTTTCGTTCCCACATAATTCCTTCCAAGTACCTATTTAATTGCATTGGTCAAGTATTTTCCCTAAATGCTGTCCAAACCGGGAAAGTTTTTCCCGACGGGCAACATTTCCAAGCTCTTCGCCCTCCTGGTCCGAGGTAAGTAGTGGCGCCACTCGACGTACTGCCCCTTCCCGCTCATTATTGTCCGAATGTTGCCCGCTTCTAGACTCGTCGCATCCCCAGAGGCGGACGGGTTAAAAGAAAAATAATATCAAGAAATTACGATTATTAATATTTTTCGAAGAGCACTTGGTATCGAATCCCTAATACGCTTTATAGACGATTCCCAGGTGAGGTGGCTTGGACATTTGCTCATAATCCTAGCGTATGGGTTTCTATCGATAATTTCAGGGGAATACATTCAGTTGAATGCCAAATCCTGCATCAGGTCATCTGCAAAATAATCGATTTCTAACCCGACAAGGAAAAGGCGACGAATTTATGATGACAATACCGTATAACTACCAATTTCCGTATTCCACACACTTAACGCGAAAACACGTAATTAGTCCTTGCGCAGATTTCTCTATCGGATAATTACACAAACAGTGGTATGTCTTTTTTTTGTTAATAATTATGTTAACTTCCCAGATAAATAATGCGTATTGTTGTTAGCGTAATGATGTGAGTATTGATCTGAGCGTAATGAGAAAGATTAAGAAAGGGACACTTAGATGGTTTGGGCATGTTGAGCGGATGAATGAAGAAAGGAGTGTAAGGAGAATATATGACACGAATGCGAATGGAAGAAAAATCCGGCGATGCCCGAGGAAGACCTGGCACGATCGAGTGAACCGATCGGGCCAAGTCAAGAGTCAGAATAACAGGAGAGTATGCATGAGACGATGTATGAATGTGAAAAAAGTCCGTCCTCTCTGCCTACCCCTGCGGCGAAACGGCGTGATAGTTAGTTAGTTATTTGGATATTCTCTGACTTTAAGACTGGATCTTCTCTGATTTTTTAGTTGTTTTTCCCACAAAAATTAACTCTTTCTCTCTGGAACGGTAGGTAACTATTTACTCCGTATTTAAATTTTATTAATTTCCTTCTGAATTGCAGTCTAATATTTTATAGTTAACAAAAAAGGGCGTTTAGATTGTTTAAAACGTGACAATACCAAGATGGCTCATAGTAAGATTATTGTAAGTTTTAAAAAGCACAACGGTCCAAGTGCGTAGTTTTTACTTTCACTGCACGGTAAACAGAAATCGGTGGTACTTTCTGAAAGGAGATGATTCTACACCACATTTTAAATCAAAACTTTTTATTTATTTAACGCTTTGCAAAGGAAGACGATTACATGTAAAAGGCGATTTTTTTAAATTTCTCTAATGTATAGAAATAACCATGTATTAGATGTTAGATAAATAAATAAAAACAAAATCAAATTCGCAGATAAAAATACCAATGAAAAAACATTAAAGTTTGGTATTACCATAAAAATTAAAAAAGTGTACTTCCACTTTATTAAGTAGCTTCATTTTATTGCCAAACATCTAAACTGCAATATTAGTACGCGAGTACCTATTCCACTAATTTTATTTCTTACAAGCTGATACTGCCCAGGTTAATATTTTTTCTAGCTCCCTTGAGGTGATTTATACTTCATATTTCGGAATTTATTATCAATATTATTGTTCTGAGAAAGAGGTGAAGCCAACATATTTACAAATTAAAACATCTCTATCTGTAATGGTCGGATAAAATCCAACACAAACCCATCCAGGAATTATTAATATTATTTATTGAAGGGCACAAAAATATTGTGCCCACTCCATAATTTTGTTGCAGTCCAGCGCTACGTCTCCATCGAATATTTCAACATTTCCCTCGAGACTTTCTCCAATTTGCCACGTTACCCGTTCAGGCCGGGCGAAGTGAGGGCACTCAATACTCTACATGCAAGATTTCATTGAGAGTCAGACAATATTTTTTTTTGATGAATAGCTACCGAATCTTGTTCAGCCTAAGTGGCGTGCTCAAATCGTCATCAAGTGATTTTTTTTGAATTCACGAGTAAGACATTTTCAAAATTGGAACTGATCTAGGAATGGGTTGAAAATGAATTTTCAAATTGTAAAAAATATATTTTTAATCCAGACCAGCGATACAGTTCCTACCTATGATAATATAAAATTTTACCAGACGATTATTTTATTTCTATATTTGAAATGCATATTGTGTAATATTTTATACTTCTGTGGTAACCTTTTTTTTATCGAGGCAAGTCAAGTTACATCCCGTTATTTTTCACGAGTTTTCAACTGGTTTATATTATAAAAACTGTTGGTGCCCGGCTTCGCCCTAATTTTAAATACTAATAATACGGACAAGTTCACTAAGCACATTTTTTTAAAGGAATTTGGTATCCGTTAATTTAATGTGTTACCCCTACCCAAGTGTGGCAAATGTGCAAAATTTCATCAAGTTCCAACATTCTATTGTAAAGGGTGGGAAAGAGGAATGTGGATGATTTTTTCAAGTTTCATATAGACTATGACCTTCCTCTTGTTGCATAGGTCAAGTGTGCAAAATTTCACCAAGCTTGTAATAAAACTGTATATTTCTATAAAAAAAACAAACGAACATACACTCCTCTTTGTATATATATATATATATAGGATTTGTAAAATGTATCTACGTGCGTACATACACAAGATACTCACCAGTTTTCTCCATGTAGGTTTATAGACTGTATTTTTCCACTTCCTGCGTTTGATATTATTTCTCTTCGCAAAATTCTCTTTTTTAAACACGACCTCAATATATAAATATATGAACATTATCTGCCTTCGTAAATCGAGTTGCTATTTATTTATTACAAACTATATATATAAGTACACCCATACAAAATACCGATCTCCTTATTTTCTAAGAAACAATCGTATTTATTCTGGAACATAATTCTTTTACCTTATGAATCTGAACCCGACCTCACAAACTTTATAAATAGTGAATTATTTAAAATGATATTAAAAAAATACATCAACGGTGGTTGGATATTCTATAACCTATTTTTTAATAATCTTGATTCACAAGAAAGTACCTACCCGCTAACTTTGTTCCATCTACGAAAATATTGTATGGCGTCATTTTATTAAAATTGCGATAATGGTAATAAAATTATCAATACAATTTTGGAAAAAGGCTTCGTAAATTAATCGTTATTTCAATATTTACTATCTCTTAGGCCCTCCAATAATGTCAATATTGAAGTCTATTGTAAATTGTAAATAAATTCTGAACGTACTCAATTTTCCTAGGCACAATTTCAAAGTTTGCCAAACATGTTAACGGAGGAAAATGTCAAAAAGCCGAGGTGGAGTCGAAGTAGGAGATAGCATCCATCGGAGGCCTAATGGCGGGAAAACGCCGCCAGCGCTCCCGCGGCAGAAGAGGAAACTACTTTATCAGCACCGAGCAAGAAATCGTTTCAGGATACGTAGGTACTGTGCAAATGAAAAAGGCGTACGTACCTAACCGCCTGGTTTAGTTTCACCCTGGGTGTGTTTTCTCTCGGTAGATACCTGAATAAGGATGCCTTCGTCTAAGAAAACTCATACTTTGATCTTTTGATTGATTCTTAAAATCGCGCGTTCTGGAAATTGAAATGTAGGCTGAAAGCAACTCTTCTTATACGCCCTCACCAAAACATACTACATATCAAAACCTTCAACTCAGAATCGGTTCTAACAATTTAGTTACATAATTGTATTATGTACCTGTGCCTGATCTTATTATTATAATGCCTACGTAAAATGGTTGTGTTTTGTAGTATGCTTTTATTATAAAATTCATTTATATCAATTGCCATTTATGTGTAACTTCCTCAGCTCTCGGCTTTCTTGAATTCTCCGCAGTCGGGAAATGAAATCGTCTAGTTCCTACCCCAAGATTAAGTTCCAAGATAACACATCCGACTACGTATTCTTATTGCAAGCACTTAACCCGCCTTGAAATATTCCGCCGTTCTGTTATGCTCGCGTTTCACGTGCCGTTTTAAATGGCCGCCTCGCTAGACGTTAGATTTTATTCCGATTCAAATCGATGACGTCGTTACGGCGATATGATATTCCAGTCACCTGGGAACTGTTAACAAAAATTCCACTTTATGTACATAGGGAACGCTTTCGGATTCGTTGTGTGGTCTTTTGTAGACTCCTTTGATTTCCACCAAGAAATGGGTAACCTCTCTCGGAAATTTTATTTGAAATTGTTCATTCTCTGTTTATTTCCTTTTCGCTGTTTCTGCAAAATTATATTAGTACAGCACGTACTTACGTATTACTTTATTTTTTGACTGCGTATAACGATGCACAAATTCTAGAGTTGGGCTTGTTTGGTCGAAAATATCATTTCAGGATTAGTGCATTTTTTTCTCTACACCAGCACGTTCAAAAGTAATATCGAACAGAAAAAATAAAATAAACTTTTAGCCGAATTATATTCGAAATGGAGTTCCGGGAATCTTTGGCCGTTCAACAATAATGGAAGTCCTCACCCCGGAACCAAAAATACACCATCCGAATTAGATCAACACGGGTAGAAAGCGGTGTTTCCTTTGAAAATATTTAACCTTCAATCCATTAGCACGTCCCTTTGTAAGTATTTGAGAAATTGTAACACGAAAATAAACGAACAAGACAACGGAATGGATAAAATTGCTAAGTAGATCCGAAAATCCATCGACCTCTAAATTCTGTGGTTTTTAAATTGTTAAAATCATCGACGCTTCCAGGCGTTCAATTCAACGAGTCCTCTGTTTATAAACTGTAAACAAAATTTCGTATTTAACCTCATTGTGCGATCATCGCTGATCGCACTGTGATGTTATTTTTTCGCGTATTTCCCTTGCAAACGTTTTGAATAAAACGTTCTATTCACAACTTTTATGGCTGTATAGGGAGAAAAACATTGACACGTAAGTACCTTATGTGGGTTGCGATACGGAAAAATATTTCGCGTGTAATATTTTTTTATTTATTCATTCTAATATAAATATAAATAGCAGACTGGCTGGGTGTAAAATTCTCCCACATTGCCAACATAATAATATCTTCATGTTTCGAGGAATACATGTCTCCGAGTTATGAAGTTAAATGAAAATTGCTTTTCTTACCTTATTTGAAATATTATAACCTTATTTCTTAAGATATTTCTAGACATATTTTGACTTTAAACAGTCGATTCGTAGGAACAATTTTTTTCTTTGTACGTGGGTGCAAATACCGTAGAATATAATAATACGCGCAGCTCCTGGCATTAACCATTCATTGATATGGCAACATGCTACACCAGCGCCCCTAGCAATTAGGTTTTTCCATACATTTTCATAGATTTTCAGTGGAAAATCATAGAAAACGAAAATACAAAAAATAAATATAAGGTGACCTACGTATGACATCAAAATACTGGCAACATACTATAGTACCGCCTCTAGCGGCCCGGGCTATTGGCTTCCAGACTGTGTTGCTGTTGTAATAAATATTTTATTTTCTTTATTAGCAATTAGGACTTTAATGGAGGCTTTAAATGTTCAATCCTAATACAATCCTAATAACCTATTTAAAAAATACGTAAATACACGAACAAGAAAGAAGTAAAATCATAATTATGTAGTTCACCTAATATTTATTTTTTGCTTTTGAATTCTATAATTTATTAAGAATTTTCATAGAAAATCTATTAAAATGTATGGAAAAAAACCCTATTCGTATAACTCGGGCTGCTAGAGGGCGCTAGTGTAACATGTTGCCATCTCAATGTATGGTAAATGTTAAGAGCTGAAGGTATTGTCATTTAAGAAAATTTGGTGGGAGCATACGTGTGTAACATTTTCAAAATTGGAACTGATTTGAAACTTCACTACATGTTTCGATTTTGCCCATCACTCGTAGATAAATACACATAATTCATTAAGTAGGTACTCCAATGAGATTCTAGAGACATCGCTGAGGAAACCAGGATACTTTGTGTATGCTTATTACGTTACGATCTTCACTTCGGTGTCTGTCGCTAATTATGAGCAAAATCAATTACAGTTAGATTCACTTGGGGTGAATATGCTCCTTGCATCTTATATCCTTTGGGTAAATAGATAAGTTAATAATTTCCGTAAATGCATACTTACACGATACGCAAGCGTTAATGCATACCTACCTATAATATAACTGGTTCTCCCAAGGGGATGAATAAATCGGTACCTGGGTATGTAATGCCTTATTAATTTTATTTTTTGTGATTTCATCACGGCTAGGGATGATGGCTTTGAGATGATATCTTATATCCTGCATCCTGCACAAGATACGAAAATAAATTTCGAAGGTATTTTAAAAAAATTGTTGCGGCTTTGAAAATGGGAATAAAAATTCGAATGGGTGACAGTGCCTTACATTGCCTTAGGACCAAAAGTAGGCTTTGTATAAATTCCAAGTTCGGGTATGAATTTCGCATCGAACATTATTTGGAAATTGCCAGTTTATCATCATCTTCTACTGATTGTCGTGGCCAACTTAATAAACGAATATACAGGCTTCTTGCCAAATTCATGAAAAATCCATTTTGGTAGAAATTCGTCATATTTTTTACTACCTTTTCATTTCTTTTTATTGTTTCTTTTTTCTTTGGGTGGGCATGGGGTGGGTAGTGGGTTTGGTTTTCAGCCTTTGTGGACTACATGCCACCACTGATGGGTCGGTACGTAAAGCGGGTACGTACGTGGGAATTGCAAAGCTACGAGCGCAATACAAGTTTTAGACAACTTACAAACCATTTTTGACCAGCCTACCTTTGGTCATAGAGCGATGCACGCCACTGGTTTTACATATTTGTAGGAATCAGTTATTACCTATATGCATATTTAATAATAACAAACAATATCTGGCGACAACTTTTCAAAATGCATTATATACTAGGAAAAGTTCAGGGACGTAACAACTGCCTGTCCCATACCAGAATATTTGAATACAATTTTGGGTTATAGACACGCAAAATATTCCACCTGCGGCGCAACTCACAAGATTTTTACCAGAACGAAAGAATGTAAGAAATATATACATTCATTGATGTTCATGTACATGTAGGTATATTGAATGTGTTTTGAAATATTTAAAATATTGAAGGTATATTGAAAAAAAAAAGTTTTTTTCTAGAATATCGTGAATAATCACGTAATAAAGATTCGCGTTACCGCTCTGAAACACAGAGTATAACCCATCTCCCCATTCCTCTGCCATTGGTCTATGCTTGTTGGGGCATGCATCGAATAATGTTTACTCAGCTTTAAGTAAGTACTCTGATTGGTTGAACACTTCGCTATCATCCTAATTCGATACGTGTAGCAACGTTAATTAAAGGATTGAGGTACCTACGTGCACACTTCAAGACGTCTGAAGCCAGACGCAGTCAATGAACAAATTCTGGTGTGGGGTGATAGAGGCATTCTATGGATAGATCCGTTCTAACCTCTCCCTCATCCTTATGAAAGGCGAATGTAAGAATGGGGAGGTTTCGACGGAGCTCTCCATGACAGGATCGACCCTGCACGTTTGAATTGACATTTCTAACGCTCTAACGCAGAGCTTCTCAACCGTTTAGGCCGATTGCATACTTTTCAAGTGTATTTTTCTTAAACGCCGTTTCTTTTAACCTTTTTTCTGAACCAATCAAAAACGCATTCAAGTGGCTCATTGCCACTGTAAATCGATAAAAATTTATTTGTTTTCATTGGTATCGCTTACCATTTGTGTATAAGATAAGTTATCACAATTAATTATATTGAAAGAAGACACCAAACTTAATAAAATAAATCACATATTAATCTAAGATGACAGATATTTACAGAAACATTTTTTAAATTATTTTTTCACTCTCAAACAAGGATTTCTTTTTCCTTTTTATTACAGTCAATAATTATGTCTACATTTTTATGTGTTCATCTTAGAATAGAGCATTTAGCAACCTAGTTGCATTGGTGAACACAGCTTTAAAAACACATTTTTTTAATGCATCCTTTTTTGTGAATTTCTGTTCTGGTAAAGTTATAGAAAATAACTCTTATCATCATTAATAATTTATCTTTGTCTTTCTTCCAGTCCGTGTTCTCCCGGGTGGCGCGCGTGTGCAAGAACGACCACGGTGGACCGCACCGCTTCCGGAACCGCTGGACATCCTTCCTCAAGAGTCGCCTCAACTGCTCCGTGGCCGGTGACTTCCCATTCTACTTCAATGAAATCCGTAAGTCTAAAGTCATAATAAAATAAAATGGTGTTATGGGTCAATTATTTAGTCATGGTACTGTACAGTCGCAGGTAAGTGGCAACTAAATCATTTATTTTCTTTTAAGTTACTGTCCGCTTGTGGACAGAGCGTTAAGTGGTAAGTATCCAGGTGCCGTTAAGTACCATGTTAGTTGCCTCGATTGGAATCATTTCTATTTTTTCAGTTAAGTACCCCCTCCACGCTGCACGTGCATCACTGTAGTTAGGTGGGGACTATTGTTGAAGTAATTGATGTCAGAATGAATAGACTTGCCTAATGTACCATTTCAATGGCCGGAGGCAAAGATAACATTTCACTCATTTTGGCACAAGCCTAGTTCACTGCCCACGTTTATGTTGCGTAATTTTCTGTGTGGTAAGCAAATTTCAAAACATTTATAAAAGAGTGTTCAGTTTAAAAACGTTCAATTATTGTAAACAAACCGAACCTTTTTAATTTTTTACTTCAATTGGCGGCACGCCTAGCTCGCCCCTCGTCCCCTTATTTTGGTTTCTTAACCTTGCGTGTTAGGGCATCTCTATGTATTATTTGCTCTGCGGTCGCGCTGTTTGGATACGCGCACACAATCAAGTTTTACTACGTATACAAAGGTTTACTAAATCACTTACTTAATTGCATGTGTGGATGGCACTTATTACTTTTCTCAGTACAGTGATTTAGTTACCACTTATAACTGTCCTTGCTACTGGCTTCATGTAACCTACGCATAATGCAAGTAAACAATTTGCACATCGAAACTTTCCTTTTTTTTAAAGACAAACACCAGATTACATTAGCCTGAAAATATTTGAATTCCTCCTAATAGCATTATAATATATTATTCTGCAAGAATATTTCTGGGACTAACTACCAAATACATGCACCCATTTCTCGCCTACATACACTTGGAAACAAATTCACCTCTAGTATAGACATATTTAATGTAAGTTCACCCATGTTTAAAAGATATCTGAATGATATTTTTACATATCAACGATTATAAGAGCATAGGAGCTATTGTATATATATTTTTTAATTATCCTTTTATCTATCAACCATTCAAAAACTTGTTCCTCTTTTTTCTTTCTCTGTATCATGCACTACATTATGTTTTATGCAATTTCATATTATGTATTACATACATTTTAACATCTTCCGAAATACAAAAAAAACATTGCTTTTTTCCTGTACTCAGATTATATTATATTATGCACTTGTATATTATGAATCATTTACATCACAGTATTATTATTTAATTTAGTTTTAATATTATTTGCAACTTAAAAACTTTTCCCTTTTTAACTTGTCTGTATCATGCACTTATACATTATTCTACATATATATACATATCATAAATATGTTACACTTACCTATGTATCATATTCTCTTTTTTTGTTAACTTTTGTTAACCTTTTTTTTCTTTCCATGTTGTACACAAAATCATCTAAAATGTTAAAGTCTTAAAAAGCCCATCGTTAATAATTAATGAATATCTATATATAAAAATGAATGTTTGTCTGGGTGTCCTCGATTTTTTCTAAAATTCCTCTACCGGTTTCGCTGAAAATAGTACAGTTTGTTCTTATTAGTGCCGGGAAGGTTTTAAGAGTAGTTTGAATAAAATCCAATATATAAAACTGTTGCTGTAATGTTTTAAAATTAGTATTAAAAACATCGAATCCGCCATGTTGTATTGAGGTTAGCCCATAGATATAGCCCTCTGGCTAGCCACAGATTACACTTTCAAATGAAGAAGGTTTGTTTAGGTAGAATATTTTCAAAATGGAAACCACAAATAGGTACCTACTTAAGAACTTTATTATTTAGATGTATTTTGAAAAAATAAATGTTTGGAATAAAATGAAATACTCAAATGAATGTTTCTTTATTTAGAGGTAATAATAGTCGTCACAAGGCATTACTCTCGCTGTCAAATCAATTATGGCACCGAAACGACAAGCAAGAATTCGCAACTTCATAACTTTATTCCAAAAATATATATAATCCCGAGCAAGGCCGTGAGTACATAAAATAAATAAATTTGAAGTGACAAATGTTGTGCAATGATTGTAGACTTAGCAGAGGATTGAGCCTACGACGCCAGGCTGGGAACCCTATGCTTTAAACCTCTCAATCAATTTATCGATCAGTGTTTGTTGGGACAGTCAATTTATATTATCCTCAATTACCATATATTATATTATGTTGTTGAAACAGCTTCAACCCATCATTATTTAACTCTATTTGGTCTGCTGAATTTCATAAACGTTATTAACACGTTATTTCTTTTTGCAGAATCAATGGCTGACCTCATAGAAGGAACATACGGTGGCACATCAGCCCAGCTGCTGTATGGAACCTTCACCACCCCGCCAAACAGCATTGCAGGCAGCGCTGTATGCGCATTCAGCTTGCAAGACATCGCTGACACTTTCGAAGGCAATTTCAAGGAGCAAACTGCACTCAACTCTAACTGGCTTCCTGTCAATAGCGGCAAGGTAATATTACTTTTATTATATATATTTACATAATTCGTCAATACCATCATATAATTTAATTATCATTTTGCGCCTAGTAATATAGCAACTCATGATATCAAGATAGTACCTACTCTAAAACTCTAAAAAAAACATTACTTGTAGTGCTTACCTGAATCTATTTTATTTTATTGACGGTATTGATTCAAATTCAATTTTTGGAATACAAAACACCACAATGATCAACAGTCAGCGGTATTCCACTGTTTTTCTGTGGTAATAAAATTAAATATGGCGCCTGTATTTTCTAAGTTAAGTAACTAACAATTCGTTTTTAATATTTATTACCATAAAGCATCCTATTAAAGAATAATGTAATATAAGTTACATTTAAATGTTGGTTTATTCACCTTTCATGCAATATACAAATATATTTCCTTTATTATTTCCAGGTTCCGGACCCACGTCCTGGGTCATGCCACAATGTCTCAGGAGTCCTGCCAGACCAGACCCTGAACTTCATCAAGACACATTCGCTGATGGATGAATCAGTACCAGCTTTCTTCGGAGAACCCATTGTCATTCGCATCAGCTTCCAGTTAGTATTAATGTTAACACTTATCGATAGGTAGCTTAAAGACGTTCTATCTCGACTCTCGAAATTAAGTTATGAACTAGACTACTAGATAAAACCCAAATTTGTATGTGTAAGCCTACGACATCTCACCATTCCAAATCTATATATATAAAAATCAATGTAAGTTTGTAACTTTGTTTGTTTGTCCTTGATGTTTTCGAAAATCACTGGACCGGTTTCACTGAAAATAGCATAGTTTATTTTTATTAGTGCCGAGAAGGTTTAAAAAGTAGTTTGAATGAAATCCAATATGTAAAACTGTTGCTATAACGTTTTAAAATTAGTATGAAAAACATTGAACCCACCGTTTAGGTTAGCCCATAGATATAACACTCTGGTTAACTACAGATTGCATATTCAAAAGAAGAAGGTTTGTTTGGGTAGAGTATTTTCAAAATGTAAAACGCAAGTAGGTACCTACATAAGAACTTTATTATATAGATATGTTTTGAAAAAATAAACGTTTGGAATGAAATAAAATTTACAAATAGTTTCTTTGTTTAGAGATAGTTACTTTCGCTGTCAAATTAATTATGGCGCCCTAATGACAAGCAAGAAGTTACAACTTCATAACTTTATTAAAAAAAAAAAATCCCGAGCAAGGCCGGATACACATCAGCTAGTATGTTTATAAATTTCAATGGATTAAATCGATTTTGAAAATACATTTACCTTAAAATAATGATTTATGGAGATACAGTACCTTGACTTTAAGCCATCGTTAATTAAGTTTGCTATGCAAAGAGATTGCAGTCTCTCTGACACTGATTTATTGAAGTTTGAGCGTTGTAATAATAGCTTTATAACAAAATATTGTTGCTCCTGATGCCATGTAAATGTTTAAGTAATTTTATTGATCTTGTTTTCTTTTGCAGTTATCGCTTTACGCAAATTGCCGTTGACCCTCAAGTGAAGACTCCCGGGGGAAAAACATACGATGTGCTCTTCATTGGAACAGGTAAAGTAACTGCTTCTCGTTTCATCAAATAAATGTTTCACTTTCGTAATATGGAAGGTATGTAAGTACCTACTTGAAGACACTCACAAAAAATATCTTCATATAACCATAACCGACCGAAAGTGGTTTTTCAGCCAAAACCGAATCTGAAACTTATTTAAATAATTAACATGACATACAACACTATACCCCAATGTTATGCATTTTTATTATTAAATTTGTAAAAGTTCATCAATTAAAGTAAGTTGGTGTACTTTCAGTGCTTTTTGGTTGGTTGTTATTTAACAATCCTTCAATGTACTCTATAGTTACTGTTACTTTAAAGGAATTACAAAAATATAAGAGCCTGTAGTAAACAAATCAGTCTATTCTATAATAGTATTTATGTTAGACAATAACTAATTATTATTTAAACAATGCACTTTGACAAATATAAATAATATTTGAAAAATACATTTTGACTAAAGCTGAACGTGATCTGATACATCACAAACGCAGATTTCGACTAAACCGAAGTTTTGGCAAATTTTTTACAGAAACAAATATCGCAGACGAAACTCGTTTAATGTATGAAACTAACCGAACCCGAAACATTCGTTGGTCACTACATATCAATGCTTGAAAACTATCAAATATCGAAAGATTATTTTTATTGTCCTTTCGCATGTTTTGGAAAGGCTGGCTTGCACAGACAAGATACTAAATAATAATCAGTTTGTATTGTGTTTTTCTCTGCGTAAACAATTTATTAGATAAGTCAATAGATTAAAACTCTCATAAAAAATCATTTCTTTTTAATTTAACACCACTAATTATTTTTTTTGTTCTATTTATGAATTCTTTTTTTTTTCATTCCAGACAGCGGAAAAGTGATCAAGGCCATCAATGCCAACTCGGCCGATTCTGTGCGCCACGTGAACCCTGTAGTGATTGAGGAGCTGCAGGTGTTTGGGGCCCAGGAGCCCGTCAGGTCGCTGAAGGTGGTCAAGGGGGTGGGCAATGGGGCCCCTTCGAGGCTCATTGCTGTCTCTGATACACAAGTTCAGTCCCTCAGATTGCACCGTTGTAATTCTGACAAGATTACTTCCTGCAGGTTAGTGCCTATATTGAAATTTTATGTGCTGTTTTATTCATTATTTTGTAGTCGTAAGTTTATATTTTGCATTAAAATTTAATTATCTTTTATTTCAGTGAATTTTCTCTCGTTTTGTTTTCATGGACATCACTATCATGAAAATATTCAATGCTTAAAGTGCCAAAGTTGAATTAAAAAATGGAGCAATATCAACATTGAGTCTTTCAACCTTAGTAGATTGACATTAACCTTCCCGTTATCAAGTTTGAAAACATCTTTTTGATCCCAAGCTGACACGCCATGTTGCCTTAAAATATTAAATATTTACGCATTTCCTTGTTAAAAACTTTTTAATACTAATATTATTAATACCATACATAATAATATTATTGAAATTAGAATAAAAAAATCATTCATCTCTTAAATGTTGGCCTCCTTTGAATTTTCTATTACCGTCTTTCATACGGAAACGTTAAAATGAATCCTTGCTGTTTGCTTGCAGTGAATGTGTGGCGCTTCAAGACCCGTACTGTGCGTGGGATAAGCTGTCGGGAAGATGCCGGGCCGCCGGCGCCCCCAGGTGGCTCGAGGAGAACTTCTTCTATCAAAGCATCTCCACCGGACAGCACGCCGCTTGCCCACAGAGTGAGTATCCCTTTTTTTGTTTTATGTTTAGCAATAGCAATTGAACTACAGTATTCTTGCATTATCGGGACATAAGTTACTGTAACGCAAAGCGAATAATAGTCCCATAACAAAACAGAACAGTAACAAAATTGAACAGTGACAAAACAGAACAGTGACAATACGGAACGGTGACAAAACAAAATATTGATGAAAAGTGACTAAAAATAACAAACAAACTATAAATCTAACTAACCTAACCTATTTTTTAATCATTTTCTGTTTTGTCACTGTTATGCTTCATCCGGTTACCGCGGAAAATAAAATGGCTCACCACACTATCCATCAGATCTTTTCCCATTTCTCCAAATTGGTTCAACAAGTTTTTAATACCTTTTTAAAGATTTCAATGAAGGGTCCAACTAGTCATCAAGTATTTTGCGAGCATTTATTTACCTCCTAAATAACATAATTTCATAATTTGTTATTGTCATCTCTTAACTGCAGATAGTGTGGGGTTACTGTATTTTAAATTGTCCGCAATTCTGTGTTGAAATATATAAGTTTCTTAATATGAATTTCTTAGCTTCCATGAAACTATCAACCATACTAAAATTGATGTCATCTTATTTCTGTATACCTTTAGAAAATCATTCATATCTATTCAGTAGATAATACAGTAGTTGATGATTATTTTAACATTATTACTTAGTATCTTAGCTTCCAAGATCAATCGATACATGTAAAATGTGCATAATTTTGATAAAACTGTTTTATTAGCTTTCAAGATCAATCGATACATGTAAAATATGCATAATTTTGATAAAACTGTTTTATTAGCTTTCAAGATCAATCGATACATGTAAAATGTGCATAATTTGGATAAAACTGTTTTATTAGCTTTCAAGATCAATCGATACATGTAAAATGTGCATAATTTGGATAAAACTGTTTTATTAGCTTTCAAGATCAATCGATACATGTAAAATGTGCATAATTTGGATAAAACTGTTTTTTTAGCTTTCAAGATCAATCGATACATGTAAAATGTGCATAATTTTGATAAAACTGTTTTATTATCTTTCAAGATCAATCGATACATATAAAATGTGTATAATTTTGATAAAACTGTTTTATTAGCTTTCAAGATCAATCGATACATGTAAAATGTGCATATTTTTGATAAAACTGTTTGCTTTAATAACCATGCTTCTAACTAAACCCCTTGTACGATCCTGTCACTGAGAGATATGTTGTAACATGTACTAGAGATCTATCAGCGATGTGCCTATAAATCATTAAAGCCCACCATTTTAATAATAAATGTCAATAGCGCTTCCATAGATTTGACCCCCCACAGCTTGTCTAAAGTAGCTATGCACATTCCTTGAAACTTCTCAATACGTTGATTTTAAACACAGGCAAAATTCTTGGTAAAGATGCGGGCAGTGTGGGCGGCCTCAGCTCCTCGCAGCCCAAGTACAATGAAGTGCCGCGGCCCAGCAAGGAGCAGCCGCGTGGGGAGGTCATCAACATCATGCAGGACAAGGACTTCAGCAACAATCAGCCCGAGGGTGAGTGAACCGAATGATTTCACCTTACCTTTTTTTAATTTGTAATTTTGATCTATGAATTTAATTTTTTTTTATCTAAGATCTAATAAATGGTCATTTCGATATATGAATTTCAGAAATTTGAAAAAATCGCCTTTCAAAGTGATAATGAAAAATGTTTAAACATAAAATTTACTTAGAATGTAATGTAGAATCATCTCCTTTCGTAAAGTACCGCTAATTTCTGATCACCGTTTAGTTAAAGTAAAAAATACGGACTTGGACCATTGTGCTTTTTTAAATTACAATTATGCAGCATTGATGCATTTATTAAGCCTTTACGGTTAGTGGCTGAGTTGATACCGCGTCTGGGTCTCACCCAGGCGTTGTGAGTTCAATTCCTTGACTGGCTAAGTTCTCCATCACGACACAAGCAATATCTTCCGCTTACTGTGATGGTAGTAGGAGATTTTCAAATATTGTCAAGTTATTCGTAACTCGGGAATGTTTGTTTTTCTTTTTAAAAAATAAAACTGAAAATAATATCAATAATGTTCTATTTAACAGAAATAGAACATTTTTGACAAAAGATATTTAATATCTGTATATTATTTATGATCCAAACTATGAAATTTCTAAATGAATGAAAATAAAGTTAGCAAAGGGAGTAATAATGTTTTTTATACTTGCCAAATTAATACAAATTTCGTCAGTGCATTTATAATATAGCTCATGTGCCGTTTCATACATTCTGAGATGATCGAGAAAAACTGCTTTAAAAAATAATTGCAGACTAGATTTGCTAAAAAAATTTTTTACAATTATTAGGCAAGCTTTCCAGCTTAACAAATCTATTTTATTTAGCAATCTAGTCTTTGCAATTATTTTTTAAAGCAGTTTTACTCGATCATCTCAGAATGTACGAAACGGCACATATGCTATATTATATATGCAGTGACGATTTATTGTCCTTTTATTGGTTATTTTATTGGTCCTCGTACATTTAATTTTGACTAATAAAATGTCACACTATGTAAAAAATCAAATATATGGCTATGTGATGTAGATGTTGAAACATTATTTCTATAAATTCTATATGAATTCACATACAGTAACCTCAAAATTTTCATTGTGTACTTGACTTGTTGTTTTTTATGTTAAATCTTGAATCAGTAAAGTAATCTTATTCCTTATCGTAAATTCAGGTAATTTGTATTTTAGCTTTGGAATTTGCATTTAATTTAGCTATTTTTAACTCTACTTCTACATGCAACTAATATACAACTTAAAAATTAATAATTCATCCTTTACCTAGGTACTTATTTTTGCTCAAATCACCTACACACAGGCAGTGCCTTAGTGGGTTCCCATTATGGTTATGTTTGTAAAAAGAATAAAATTATATACGTACTGTTCTTACATATGTAACAGCAAGGGCCTATCATTCATGTACACTTTGTCTAATGAAAGTGCGACTGAATTCTTGTATGAGAGAGACAGCATGAAAGCGAGACAGAACTGTCGGTAGTTATATAAAGAGTAGGTATGAATCTCTCTTCATTATCAGTTGTCATCCGAGATTGTGTTAAATAGAATTTATTGACTATTACTCCGCCATCCCAATATCACGATAAGGGTCATTATACAAAAGGCAAAAACATTACACAAATTTCATAAAACTGCTGTGTTATATATTATAAGAAATTAGAATTATTATTATGTAATTCCAGGCCCAGCCGTGCTAGCAGCCGACACGCTGTCCCCCAACTACTCAGCAGAGACACTGGCCCTGGCCGTGGCGGCCGGTGCCCTGGCCGCGCTTGCCGTGGGCTTCGTGGCCGGCTACTTCTGCGGCCGCAAGTGCCACAAGGATGAGGACGACAACCTTCCCTACCCCGACACGGAGTATGAGTACTTTGAACAAAGACAGAATATTAATAGGTACCTTTATTTTTCCAGACAAACAAATAATACTAACCATAGTAAATTCATTTCATCATTTTCGACGACGAGAGATTCCGCCAAAATTTGAAATTAAAATCGTGTTAAACCTAACCTAACACTAAAAATACATACGTTTCTCCCACCAGTGACTATCCATGGGTAAAAACGACCCGACATTTTGAACATATTATTATATGTTCTTACAGTGAAAAACTTTTTTTTTTTTTTTATTTAAATCGTTTTAATAATACACATCTATAGAAAGAAAACACGTAATTTCTAGAAAATAGGGGATAGTGCTCCCGGGTTAAGATTTTTGGTTCAAAAACAATATAAAGGATAAAATCCATTACCAGGGGCTTGCAGTCCATAAAAGCTGTAAAAATGAGCATGCCCCGACAAAAGAAAAAGGAAAATAAAATCCGATGAATTTAACAAAAATTACTCATTACTTTTCGGTAGGTTAAAACTTTTTACTTCTTTTCTTTTTTTTTGGCAATGTGCAGCTTTACTATAGCCTCTATGGTCTGCATGCCTCTAGTCAGTACTCATTTCAGGATTCAAACTAGTTCGTTTTAACCATCATACCAGTTAGTCTATCATCCTTCATAGATCATCCTTCAAAACTCACGTTTCATCAAAACCATTGTACCCTTTAAATTTCTCACTTAACCCGGATGCAATAGTAATAATGTAAGATTTTCATAGCACCGACAATATAAAATATCTTGAAAGAATAGGATTCGTAATAGTATTTCCAATGTATCATTTCATATTCACTTGTATCATTTGACACTTACTATTTACATTTTTCAATTTTGTGAATACTAACACCCAGCATTCAAGAATGCTCCTGACGTTCACTCATAAGTATAAGTGAATATTGGAGGATTCCAGAGTGCCCTTTTAGAATTCCGCTAACTGTCTCTGTGTAATTTGTAGAATCCAAGCGGAACCGAAGCTCTTGTCTCAAGTGGAGGAAGTGACCTACGCCGAGCCCGTCCTGGCACCGCCCTCCGCCCCGCCTAAAGGCCCTCACTCCCCGCGCAGCACCCTTCGAGGGGGCAAGACCCCGCAGCCGCCGCACGGAGGACCCTACGCTCCGCACCCCCACGCCGAGACCCTATTCCAGTTTCAGCAGGATGGGGCAGCTGGAGGCTATAGACCAGGCAGGGACAACTTCGGTACCCTGCGCTCTCATCAGGTAGATAACAACTCACCCATAAAGCAGGTGTTCCTCCTTCGTTAGCAGTGACATATTTACCGAAATGCTAAATAAGCTAAACTTATTAGCCTAGGTTTAAAAAGGGTCCCATCTTACTGGTAGCCAGCTTCCAGGCTACAGGTGGAACCAGAGTCTCCTTCCATGGGTGAAGCTTATAGGCCAAAGTGATGGTAAAATCAGCACTGTTCTTAAGACAATGTTTTTCACAATTGCCATGACATCACTGCAAGACTGTTCAAATTCCACAAACCAACAAACATAAAATCATTTATAATCTTCAGCCAAAATCCCATAACTTTTTATGTGTGGAATGTATTCTTTTACTTGAGATTGAGATTGATCACGTGTTAAGCTATACATATTCATTTCTATTCCTTTCACATTATCTCTCATTATTAAATATAATACATGTTACTATGTTTTGCTCTTGAAACGCTGATTGTGTTCTTACTTCCGAATGAATTCCATGTGCCTATATTATACATATGTAGTTAACAAAAAAAACTAACAGCGTGTTTGTTTGCAATGTTGTCGGCGTTTCAGGGGGACGGTTACCGGCGCGGACAGGACGGCTTCTCCACGACCCGCAGTGTGAAGAAGGTTTACCTCTGAGAAACAAGCGGGGCCGAGGGGAGGGGGGAGCCCGCCAACCACCGCAGCCATCACCGCTCTACCACTCAGCACCACCACACCCTGGGTGAGCTTCAACCAACCAGCCACACCACCTTACTGTACTGTACTGTACTGCATCTAGCATAAGGTGTACACGTATCATTAACCTTTACGATGCTGGCCTTTTCAAGCCAATCTATCCCATCGCACGGCACGTTTAGATACAATGTACATACGAGGTGTGTTCAAAAGAAAAGGTGAATTTCGAATTTTTTCGAAAAGGATTTATTTATTCATCAATATCCATTTTCTCCCCTTCAAAGTAATCCCCCTCAGATATAATGCACTTATGCCAGTGCTTCTTCCAATCCTCGAAGCACTTCTGGAATGCGCTTTTCGGTATGGCCATCAGCTCGTTCTTCGATTCTGACTTTATCTCATCAGTTTTGGCAAAACGCTTTCCTTTCATTGGTCTCTTCGGTTTCGGGAATAGGAAAAAGTCGCAGGGAGCCAAATCTGGTGAATACGGTGGTTGAGGCATGATTACGGTGTTGTTTTTGGACAAATAATCACGAACAAGCATTGATGTGTGAGCTGGTGCATTATCGTGATGCAAAATCCATGATTTGTTTTTCCACAATTCCGATTGTTTGAGCCGTATTGCTTCACGCAAACGTTGCATAACTTCCTTGTAGTATTCCTTATTAACCATACGACCTGTTGGCGAGAACTCATGATGCACCACGCCATTGTAATCGAAGAAAACAGTGAGCAAAACCTTCACATTTGATCGAACTTGGCGTGCTTTTTTCGGTCTTGGCTCTTCTGGCCGCTTCCATTGGGATGATTGGGCCTTGGTTTCGACGTCATAACCATATACCCACGTTTCATCACCAGTTATGACCCTTTTGAGCAAATCTGCATCGTCGTTGATGTCATTTAACAACTCCTGAGCGATACTAATGCGACGTTGCTTTTGCTCAAAATTTAGCAATTTCGGAAAAAACTTCGCTGCCACACGTTTCATGCCCAAAACATCCGAGAAAATTGCATGACATGAGCCGATTGATATGCCAACATTCTCTGCAACTTCCCTAATAGTGATTCGACGATTTTCCAAAACCATTTTCTTCACTGTTTCGATGTTTTCTTCGTTTGCTGACGTGGTTACAACTCCAGGACGCCCATTGTCATTAACATCTTCTCGGCCTTCTGTAAAGAGCTTGTACCACTTATAAAAACACTTTTTGAGACAAAGTAGACTGGCCGAATGCCACAGTCAACATTTTAAGTGCTTTGGAGCACTTTATTCCATTTTTAACGCAAAATTTAATATGTATTCTTTGATCCATTTTTTTTTCAATAATAAAAAATCGAAGAATCCACAAAAACGTGACTAATCTTTCCAGTTGTTAAAAACAAACCACTAATCCAAAATGGCTGATAATGCTAACATATGATAAACATATGTGTACAAACATAACAAAAAAAATATCGATAATGGAATGTACACAGCCCGCGAAAATTCAAAATTCACCTTTGCCTGTTAAAAGTGTCCCAAAGTGAATGATTTACAATGTTATTCTTTGAACTATGGTGATTGTAAACAATATCGTATACGACCGAGCTAGACAACTCAAACTCAAACTTAATGGTGAATGTGCTATTTTGGAGCCTTTATGCAAAGATATGGTTGTATAACCTTGAACGTTGTACCACAACCGCATCCGCAAAATTAGATTTCGTGGCTGCCGAGAAAGGCGCAATAGGAAATAAAAACATTTGACGAGAAGATCTTCTGCTGTCACGGCGACCTGAGTTCTGACCTCCAGTTCACGGAGCAGATCCGGTGCATCATGCGGCCCACGGACGTGCCCGACAAGGCTGCTCTGCGACCTGCTGTGGTCTGACCCCGACAAGGATACCACCGGCTGGGGTGAGAAATAGACGACACGCTGATGTGCTCTTTCCAGATCCTGAACGAGCGCCACCTGGCGTACGGGCAGACCAACATCAAGCGACCCGTCACCAACAAAGAAGATTGGAAGAAAGGATCAGTACCCCCCGGCCCCAGTCCTCACCCGCCGCCCAACTTCACATAACTCCTATCATTTGTATTAGCGTCTTGCAATATATCGTAAGGAATAAATACAGTTAGCTTCTTTTTTTTTTTTCAATTAAACATGTATGAAAACTTAGACCAAGCCGTATTTAATTTTGATAATCTAACTGCATCTCTTTATATGGTCTATAAATAATGTGTAATGATACTGTCCAAAAAAAATAAAAATTATATTTAATATAGGAATAATGTAAGAATAGGAAGTAAGATTTGTACAGCGCCCTTGAGGTGATTTTTCACAAAAACGGCGCTATAAAAATCATCCGATTATTATTATTATTATTATTTTCTTTTGAACACACCTCGTACATATGTATTTTAATCAAACTTCATGGAGCACATGTGTGACGTTGATCAGGCTAAACTTTGCATCGCTGGTGCTTAAAATGGAAGCTCTTGTTATATTGTATTAATTAACTTCCAGGCCCGGTCTTACCAAATAATTAAATTGTAGCAAGACGCAAACTGGCCATCTCCTGACCCAAAATCAAAGTGGAGGCTATAGCCGTGAACAGGCTACGACAATAGCAAGCTCCTAGCACCTATCATAATATTAATCTTTCATTTGTGCAGTAATCCCACATGTAACTAAAATAACTATGTAACATGCTTTTTCTTTTGATTTGACTAAATAATTTGTTCTGTTTGGCAGTGTCTCAACGCAGTAGTGGTTCCGGCTCGTGCTCTGCGAGTGGTGGGGGCAGCAGCCCCTCTCCCTCCCCCCCGTCTAGCAGCCCCTCCCCTCCCCCCAACCACCAGGACATGCGCCCCCGAACTCCCCCGCCCCCGGCCTGCAGCTACATCTACCGAACGTAAACTATACGAGACACTAACCCGAGAAGATCACTTTAAGATGCGTATGCCAAAGTTGTCCCAGTGCTTTGTGATCAATATTTGACACACCCTGTGATCAGAATTTGTGTGATCAACGTATAACACAATCGTCCTTAGACCCTTGTGTCACAAAATCACAAGTGGATAGAAAGGGGTGCTAAGTCATGATGACAGTGACGAGTGATCATGCAGTTTACCCGAAGTAGTGGTTGGTACTACGTAGTTGCGGTTGCAAGTTTCTTCAGTGCAAAAGACTTGTTATGTGAATTGACAATTTTATTGGCGGATTAAAAGTGTTTACTTTTTGTAACACAAATCGCTAGTCGAACTATAAAAAAACTTAATCCCTATATTAAGAATAATGTTGAATTGGCTTAAGATCTATGTGTCATTTGTTACCAATATCGTTGGATATTGGATTCAGAGTCCCGCTACGTCATTTGTGTGTGAAAGTCAACAGTTGGTGGGCTGTAAGCTTCATGGAGTGTAATATCAATGAGGATTCTCTATAACTCTGACAGTTTGTCTGTCAATTGGAAAGTGCCATAATCATGATATTTTTAACTGGAAAATGGTTACATTACATATTTGAATTGTTACATAGAATTTAATGAGGTTACTCTATTTACCAAATAGGAATTCAATACAATTTGTAATGTGTTATAAAAAATCTCAAAATCTTGGCATACATAATGTCAACTTAGGAATATACCTAAATATAAGGATAATTATTGTTAATATGAGAAAAAGTGTAATTAAGATGTTTGTGTGAAAAAAGTCACCAAATATAAATGGTTATTGTTTTCTTGGATCATTTCCTAAGTTTTGATTCAAGAATGGACCAGGAAAGCTGTATAGATCTGTGAGCGATGTACATTATAAAAGATCTTACCATTTAAATTATTGTATTTGTACATAAACTGCCATTTTGAAACAATTCTTTTTATCCAACGTGACTTTACACCTGTAGCTAGAATGTGTGTAAATATTTTCAACAACTTGTACAAGTCTATTTATTTGTGTTTTGGTTGTTTTTATTTATGAATATTATGTCATTTTTACAGTGCATCCTTATTCATCCAACACGATTGGGTTTGAAAAGATTCTCAGTCTTCCTGTTGATTTTATTTTTAATTTGTAAAATGTATTTTTATTCATTCATCTTCGTAATTAAAACAATCGCTTCCAATCACAAAATAGAAACAATTCTAGACATTGATTTTATTTGATAATAATTAACCATTCCATTGCACTGTAAATTTTAGAATGTCTCAATTGACGCATACTCGTATATACGTACTTTATTATTAAATACATATTAGTTAATATGATTGACATTTGTTGTATAATACATACCTATATAGAAAACAGTGGATATTCTTAATTTCAGACTTCTTTCTGTACTAAAGAATTTAGTTTCTTTAGACAACTGCGCTTACTCTTCCACTGTTGTAAATATCACGTTGCACATACAGGAATGTGTATTTTCCTTAGCGTTTGTCCCATCATTTAGTTCTTCTTGTTGTAATTGTATAACTCTACTCGCCATACTGTAACATATTGAATAACCCGTGCGCTCCACAAAGTTATATAAATACATATTTACAAGAAGGGCTCGACAATAAAAATAAATTGTGTAAAAATATGTTATGTATTATGTCTCTTTGAAAAACACTTTTTAATTTAATTCGGTATGGATAAGTTTTGTACGTAATAATATTTTGTCTTTGAGTAATAATTCTTTTAAAAAGCAAAGAATGTCCTCACCCATTCCGTTGTAACTTTTGGCACCGGTGTCTCTTTCCATGAACATTACGGTAATGTAAATACTTTGCTGGGAACCTGTGCAAAATTATAGTGTAATATAATACATAATACATATTGACTGTACTTTTCCATCATGTTTCTTGATTAGTCATTTAGACTCCGCGAGGAGTTTGGTGAAACCTTGTTACAATTAGTCTAGCGTAAGTTTGAATGTTTAGTTTGGCATAGTTCAACTGTAAGTATAAAGAATTAGTCTCGCTACGTATCTATCCATTAAATTGTGTAAGTGAATGAATTATTTATTATATAATACTTATTCAAACTCGTAAATAAATATATATATTCATATATGACAAGATAATTCTTACATATAGCTATACATAACTCTATTATGTCATTAAAAGTGCTTCTTATGAATGTTTTAGATTTTTAGGAGAGATTTCATATTGTGACCTTTAGTGAAATAGTTTCAATGAGTATTTTTTTTTAGATGAATTAATTGTATTTTTTTTTATAACTTTGTCAATCTTTCTTTAACAGAAGTTGTTTCAAATGGAGTAAAGTAAGAAATCATTTTATTTTACAAATATTTATTATTATGTATTATGCAGTTAATAAAAAATAAAATAAAACCTTTGTCGCTGGCAAGTCAACAAAATGCATACATAATTTTACAAAAATTACAGTTCTTCATTAACTTAGCCAATCATCATATTTTTACATTAAAAACACTTTTATTCTGTCATTGCAGTAGTATGTACAAAAATGAATGAATTTGGTGAAATTGAGTGAAATGTTTATGTGCATATTTGAAACTGTTATTGAAGGATAACTTGGGTGTTTTTAGTGTATTTTCATTAGATACTATTTTTAAATATGTATTCATAAAACATGGTAAATATTTATAAAGAAGAAGTCAATTGTAAATTTAACATAAAATAATTTGAAAGTCAATGGAACGGTAAATTTCCATAGAATCTCTAATTTACTTTTGGTATCCAATGAACTATCTGGGATTTTGCAGAATAATGTATGGCTTTGTTTAATACCCTTCAAATTACTTCTGAAATTAAAAGATATATCTTCAATTTAAATTAAATGTGTTGATTAACAAAAACACATTGTTCATTATCATCTCAGATAGTTAGAATGATTGTTGGTTGGTTGATAAAAATTCCATTTCTATATTATAGTCTGGATTCTCGTAATATGGCGATCTGCAGGTAACGTTACTGCTTTCAGGCCTTGGTAATGTTTGTATCGGTTGAACATCAAATAGAGCATTTACCAATATGGGGATGAACCGAGATAACGGACTATTTGTTTTGCTAGAGTTAGTTTCTTGAGTTCTTTGTAAACTAATATTACTAAGACTGATTGAGGAATGATTAGTACTGAATGAAGTAACCATTGCGGATGCATTTTATAGTTAGAACTCACAAATAAGTTATGCCTTTAACATTTGAAAAACCCTTCCATTTTTTTTTCATTATCTCACCTTATTTTGATTTACTTATTTTCTCATTTGCAGTTTAAATAGTGATTAATCTTTTAATTGATTCAATTAGCATTCTTAATCCAATATTAACTACCTGCCTGCTTCTTTTAGTACGAATATCCTGTAATTGCCTAATAATATAATAACTCTTTACTTAGGTATTTTATTCAAGAAAATAAAAGGAGAACTCAATTTATGTTGAGCATGATTTGTTAATACATAAAAATTCTTCTCTAGGTTACACATTTTTTTTTACGAATTATTATTTATTTTCCTCATATTACCAAAGATATATTTATCCGATTGCTCGTAGCTCGTAGCTCGTAGAGTTCATCTCTCTTTGTTATTACTGGCAGTTTAAATTAGATTTACAAAATGTAACTAGATCAATAATATCATTCTATTATTATTACAGTTCCACGGTTTTGTAAAAAGACATTTTTGCTTCATGAAACAAAATTCACGATACGTAATTTCACATTTTTAACTGCATAATAATTCTTTTTAATTTCATATTCCACTGTAGTCCTTTTTCTCATCACGAATGTATTTAAATAAAATATTTAACGTTATTTGCGTACCAAACACTTATTTTTGGGAACATTCGTTTATCAAGGAATATGATGTAATATGTATGTATGTAGATTCTGGAGTTTTTTTGATAATCCATTAAATTTTACAGATTTTTATATTAAAATAATAAACATACAGCTTTTACAATATTTCACATAAATTATCAAATAGTTTCTAGTAAAATACATAATTATAGATTCCAGTAAAAACATTAGATGAGAAGTCATACTGCTCTTCTACATTTTGTTATAAAGTGCATTTAGGTTATGTAGATTTAAGTGTTTTATACATTTTAAAAATGCATTATACTCTTCAAAGCATGACTAGGAAATGTGTACATAGAAGATTAAGGATACTTATAGATTTACCGCTGTTCACCATTTTGTCCCTTTGCGGAAATGCTATTGCTTATAAATGTATTTTATACAAAAAATCGACCATTAGGCATGCGTCATATTGACTTTTTGTTGCGTTGCATTGAACCAAATATTCGAACCATCATTTTACACGAGTTACGTCGTATGAAAAGTTTGCTATCACATTGATAGACAGATCCGCTATCAAACTTTACAATCCCCATCACATTTATTTGGCTAATGATGTTTCTGATGACTTGTTTTGCCACAGCTCGATTGTTTGAATTCTTGTTAAAATGGTGTATTGAGAGGGTTTCTCTTCATCGCTGAATAATGTTAATGCTAAATAAGTGTGATGAAGTCCACTGTCTATCACATTTTCGATACAAAATAAATTGTTACATCAGTTTTATAACATTTTTACATTTGATAGCCAAAACAGTTGTTGGTCAGATTGTTTATTTTAAAGATCTATATATAAAAATATGTATAAGTAAAGATCAAACATTAGTTTGGACATATACAAATATAATTATTCCGCTAATGTGTTCAATTGAACATCGTTATACTTTCCTTGATACATTTTTAACACATAAATAGCGTATATTTATAAATAAAAGGATAGTTTTAATAATGTAGTTTGAGCAGAATTAGCAGTCTGAGGAAAGCGATTGGTTTTCACTAGCATGCCTTCATTTATATTGGAAGCCTGACTCTGTCACGGTAGTCGGTGGTCGGCGTCGGCGTCGGCGTCGGCGTCGGCGTCGGCGTCGGCGTCGGCGTCGGCGTCGGCGTCGGCGTCGGCGTCGGCGTCGGCGTCAGCGTCGGCGGTACTAGTCCCAACAGATTCATAGCAAAGAAGATATTTTCCTGGGTCATGTAATATAACTGCTGGCTGGTATAGGCATAGGGGCATAGGGGATAGGGCATAGGAGCGGAGGCAGAAGGGGCAGTGGGTGCGGGTGCGGGAAGGAACTGTTGTATCGATATCTACAGATCATGTTGCCTAGTCTCTAACTTAAAGGGGCGGAATGACTTCACTGAGCCTCCTAGGATAAGTTCAAACCAATTATTTGTACTAAATATGAAAGAATAAACGTATAAGATGAGTAATTCTAAAGTACTTTACAGTTTCACTATTTCAAAAATATATTTGCTTTATGAATTATATTTACTGTAATTTTACTGTACAATTTAGTTTGTTTTATTTGTATAAATTAAATTGCTAGCACAGACTACTTTTATAAGCCAAGCAATATTTTGCTTTTGTATTATTTAATAATTTTTTTAATATTTTTTTACGTATCTAGGGAAATATTTTTGAATTAAGTTTGATTACTTTTAGATGACATTATTTGATACTTTTGAACGCCAATTGGAAATGTTGATACGGTTCAGAAACGGTTACCTGTAGCGGTGCTTTCCTGCACATTTTCTGGTAATGGTTGCTAAATATTTTAGTAACAACATGTATTCATTTCTATAGAAATAAAATGAAATTTAAAATATATTTTGTGTTTCATTTTCTTCCTTCTGTATTCCTTGTATTGTTTATATCACAACATCAATAGGGACTCAAATTAGATTATTCCTTGTCTTCAGTCTAAAAAATCTGCTGAAAAAGTAGTGTCCTGAAAACTGGCATGGGTCACGGATTTCTAAATATTTCTTTTGTGCATGTGAAATATGTATATAACAAAATTCTTTTGGATGCAGTCAATTGTGAGAACCCTTACAGTAGATATCGGCAAAAATGAAAGATAATGACACAAAAACATCTTTATGCAATACAATGACAACAATTTATAAATGAGGTACGAATTTGATTATGATTACATAATGCCAAGCTCCCGCGATCTAATATTTCTGTAGTGTGCCGGGGGTACATTAGCGCGCGACCCACATGAATTTATTTTCGTAATAACTTGCTTGCTTTTTGCAAAATGATGTTTTTGTAAATTGTATTTTGCGTATCCGATGGGTAATTTCAGCGCACTAAGGGCTAATCTTCATTTGAATGTCATTTTTTGTGTAAGGTATTCACACTGTGTTTTTAGGTATAGTTTTGATCCCTTGCCCCTTGGTTAGTTGTGACATGCAACCACTACATGCACAAAATGCAGTGGTTTGGGATAACAAAATATATATTTATATCCAAACATCAAATAATCATCAATCAATTTTTCAAACGGATTAGATTAAACTTAGATCAGATTTCCAAAAACATTGCACATCAAATTAAGAGATTATCTCAAGTATTAGTTATTGCGAAGTCAGAATCGGTAATCGGTGTCCACGGTGACCGGATAAATCAACACACGTATGAATCGACACACTTCCTAAAAGTGATATAAAGCAGTTAAAAAAACGAAAACAAAAAAATACGTCCGAAAACCTAACCTAACCTAATTATTATTTTTTTTTATTACACTTTTTACATTAAAAAAAAAAATTAGGTTAGGTTAGATTAGGTTGTCAGGTTGGTTTTTTTTTCGTAAAAGTGTGCCGATTCATACACGTGTTGATTTATCATGGAACCGTTTGCATCACTAAAATATCAGATATAAAAAAAAAATCACAGAATGTCACCATATCTATTCAGAAATTCATGTCCTGATTTTTAAAAAAACTTTAAATTTTTTTAACACGCTTTTGAGTTTTTATAGTGAATATTTGAACATTGTGAATAATAATTTTTACATAAATAAATTCCCTGGATTTATGAAAAAAGCGATTTCGGTATTTTTCTTCTAGGGAATTTTACGGAATTTTCCCCTAACATTACGTCACTGAAAGCCCGAAGCCCAGCGGATGGTTCCAAAACCACCTCTCTGAGGTTCCGATGGTTCCGAGTAGATATGGGCGAAATTGAATGATTGAATTAAATGAATAAATTCAGTATAGTGACATACCCGATATGATTCTCAAATTAACACGGAATTAATTCTTCACTCCTTAAGGCGTTCTTAGACGATCTTTTTTTTGTGGATTATATTTTTCTATGGAATTTTCCACAGAATTTTCCATAGAAAAAGACAACTCACGTGCAATCTGGATGAAAAAAGGTATCGTGCAAGAACGTCTTTAGTTTAGGACTTGCAACCCTAAGATGCGCGTCGGGCGCGATGGGCGTCATCGCAAAGTTGCCGGAGGTATTATGCATTGCCTAGTTATTGATTAGAGGCACTATGGCTTTATAATTTTCCATCGATCTAGGTTCCACTTTGAACAGTGGAGTCGCGGCCTGTAAGTAGTTTCCATCTTTTTGTCGAGCGAACACAGCTCCCGGCAATTTTTCGAACTCCTTGGAACATCAAGGTTTCATCCGCCATTTGCATAATATTGAGATATTGTATTATTCAGGTTCAAAGTTTAATACCCGAATTTAAAAAAAAGTCATTTCTGAAAAAGTGATTAGGAATAACGTTTTGTAAATAATTTTTAATTCATGTTAAAGATGCAAAAAACGTTGCATTTAGCCGATCCATGCATTTTACGATAGAACCTCGTTACTTTGAAAATCAGCTAAACCCATAGCAAAAGTGTTCTAGAACTGATTATTTTACTTTGTATTTTTAGCTAAATGCCATGCTTTTTTCATATAATGTTCTTAAACGTAAAGAAAATTCAATATGTTCTACATATTCACTTTTAGCCCAGTAGCCAAGTACATTTTACCTGTCAAAAAGTTATGTACCTTACAAAGAAATACTCACTGCTTTTTTTGTAGGACGCAAATTTTCCTTCAATTTATTCTGATTACTTCTTTTGTATACCCCAATAGAGAAATACACTGCTTCGAATAATTTTTTTTAAGTTACTCAAAACTTCCAGGTAAACCCAGGTTTATCAAGTAAAGGGTTTATTAAATCTACATTACTGCAATTTAAGACAACATAAGGAATACTTTGTATCATTATTAAATATGTTTATTTATTTATATTCAAATAATACAAATATGACAAACAAAGAGGTTTGTCATATATGTTTGGTAGGACTCACGTTTTGAAAGTTATTAAGCGAAAACCTAAAATAGTGACACAAAATTACCGACACGCGCGCATGCACGCGAAGTCAAAAAATTTGGGTTAATATTATTATTTTTTACATACAACATACCAAAAAAATAAATGAAAATCAATTTTTATTTATTTTCTCAATTTTACGCAAATGACATATGATAAGCTCGTAAGTATATCGCAAATGAAACCCACGTTACTCCAAAAATATTTGTATTTATGGCAGATAGAACTAAGTTGTCCGTAACTTTGCAAATCAACTAACCTGGTGGAATTGCTTTGCGGGACTCTTCCCCTCAACTAAGTGGAATTTTTTTTTCGCTTCTTATCTAATCTAAATATATAATGTGTGCAGAACTCCATCAAACGTAAAGAATCCCGCGCTGCAATCCATAAAAACCCGTACGTCATCATCCGCACTAGTCCATAGCGGCAAACCCCTCTACTCAGCCAATCAATATTTCCGAGCAGCGCATATTCGCTTCGCAGTTCGTATTCCCTAATTCAAGGAAATAAAACATGTATTCCGTATTCAGTTCTGACATCGTAGTCACTATGTCTTTGGTCCGTTAATATCGAGCCTGTTCATATTTGGTCCGCAGGGGGCAAGTTAGTCAAGTCACTGCGAGATACTAGTCAGAAGTTCCTAATTATTTCCCCAATGCCCCCAGCGATTCCGATCTTGTTAGTCCCAGCGCGACCAAGCCGCCTTTTTGTCACGTGGGAATTTCTGATGTAATCCGTACTCAGTAGGGTGCATCTTTGTTTGTCTCGTAATATTGTTTATAAAAACGAAACCATTATTCATTACTTTGACGTATATACACATTTTTCGTATTATTTATTATCTAGTTGAGTAAGATTGTTATTTTCGTATTTATTTTATTGTTGATTGTCTTATTTTCAGCACAAGCGCAATTTGCAATGCGACAAATTCCCTTGTTTTCATTTTTTAATTATGTATTTTCTTATGAATTAAAGGATTGAATTGAATTGAATAAATTAATTCACAAGACAAGGTGAATCAGACTGAATCGATTCACTACTGGGAATGAATCTCCCATGTCCGAGCCCAGATGATGCGAGTGTTTACAACAGAAAAAATATTCCACAATGACAAGAACATTGTAAGCAATTGTAAGCTTCGCGAGTAGGACCCTAGATTTTTTTATATGAAAATCATTGTGTGGACGATCCCTAAGAAAATGTAGTTTGTGTCAAATGGACTCAAATGGTGTTTTCCTGACATTTGTTATCTGTCTTAAATTATTAGTCATTTCATTTGATCGCGGCTAATTAATGATTTGCTAAAATAAAAATTCATACAAAATGAACGATGTAGACGAGTGTATAAGGCACAAAATAAACTGGCCACAGCTCCCAGCCCAAGTAAAACAGGTTGGTATTTTATTACGTTTCTCCTATTGATAGTTCTAATATTATCTCTGTCAAGTGAAACTGCAATTCTTTTATACCAAAGCTTGAATATATTTATTGTATTTATTTGTAAATAATAACAACACAGCGTTTTATTGCAATTTGCAGTTACTTGGCAATTCTCAGAAGGAATATCAGAGGTACATATTCGAGTTCAGCATCAGAAATCAGTTAAGATACCGCGGAAATCTGGGTTAGTATTACTTGTTAAAATAATATTCCACATTTTGCGGTGTAATATATGTAGATTTAATATGAATTCTAACTTGTTATTGAATTATTAACATTTCAGTGAGGACAATAAGAAAGGATGAAAGAAGGTATTATGAAGCGCTTGTGCAAAGCAGTATACGGAGCCTTATGTTGTTCCCATATCATCTTGCTGACATGGTTGTCAAAGGTTTGTTTTTATGCCATTTACTTAATTACAATTTAGTTTTGTGCAACCCTTTTAGAGTAAAGCTTTAAAGGTAAGCGGCCACAGGTCCGCATCATATGCATCGGATGTATCACATTTAATGGATTTATTAGGCGTAGTGCGTGGTAGTACGTCCACTGTATTCGGATTGCCGACGCAACGGTCATTTGCAATCGGATTTTCACAATATCCATGAATCCATGATAGCCGTGGGACGTCCATGATCTTGAGTGTCCATGATTTTATCCAAATAATATAAAATAAATAAATCTTTGATAGCCGTGCAATGTCAAATGGCTGAATGAGCGGGTATGTCCACTAGATATGCAATCCGTATGACATCGGCACGCATCAGATTAGTTACTCCTCCGAAAATTTGCGTCGGCATCACCGACAGTCCAATGCATGCGGTACGTCGGGTGCAGATCAGTGAACACACTTGTATGACTAACAATACAAAGAATTCTAAAATCTTTTTCTTACGATCCGTCTGATGCGTGCTTTGCCGACCTGTGACCGCTCACCTTAAACAACCTTTCAACCTTTTGAATATAAACTACCGCCGAGTAAGTTAATTTGAACCCATAATTACTTAAGGATTCACATTATAAGTGGATGTAAAAAAAAGAGAGACGGTTTAACCTTTTCTTGCCGGTGCTGTCAACTGAGTACATGTCTCTTTGTTTTAATCTCGGTGTAAATTTACTAAACACGCAGTTCATATTTTATTTATTCTCCTGCAATACATTTAAGTATTCTATAAAATAATTACAATATAAAAGCATTTATCGAACGCGACATAAAAAAATGTAGTGACCGTGAGGGGTTTCGGTTGCCGTGCCATGATGCGCGGTCTTCATTAGTAGCCGCTAGTCTGCCGGCAGTAATAGACGTACTATGCATTTTATTGGTGGTTGATATTTTTTTCCTCATTTTTCAAAACTTACACACAATATTTTACTTAATTACATGGTGTCCGGAAACTCATGGTACAAGATTGAAGTAGATTCACTGGATACTAGTGAATCTACTTCAATCGGAGTCGATTTTATATATAACTTTTTTAATTAAATGAAACAATATAAATTTGTTTTAACCACTTTTATTTTTACGCCGACTGGTTTCGGAACAACCGTTCCTTCATCAGGGTAAATGATAGTATAACTTTTTTTTAATTTGAGCTTCTGTTTTTGAGTTAATCTAGTCTGAAGTTGAAATTTGTAAAGTGAAATTTTTTTTTATCGGTTTCTGTGTGGTTTTTATTAGTTGTTTATTGTATTTTTAAATGCATTGAAACGTAGACCCAATAGTTTCTTATCCACAAAGTTTCCAAAAAAATGGAAAAAGTTTAAAAAAGGAGTAGAAGTAGGGGTAACACATCACAACCTCTAAATTTTCCTCTGAACCATTCATAACCCCGGGTAACGCCGGGTACTGCAGCTAGTACATAATAGTATAGATGGTGAATATTTTTTTTGTAGGAAGCACTTTGAGTTATTTAGCGAAAACCTAAAATAGTGACACAAATCTGGTCATACCGACGCGCGCGCCATATCAGAAAACTTGGGTTTTTAACTATGACCTAGATACATACAATACACACCAAATATCAGAACTACATAACCTTGTGCAAAGAAAACTTCCATTTTTGACGACCTATTTATTGACTGGGCTATTTTTCATAGATTGTAATTTTTATTTATTTCCTCAGTTTTACGCAAGTGTTATATGATGAGCTTCTAAGTACAGCGCAAATGAAACTATATTGCTACAAAAATATTTTTATATATTCCACATAGAACAAAGTGGGCCTTAACTTTGCAAATGATACCTCGTTGTTTTAAAAAATAAATACAAAGTTTTTTAAATAAAACTAAGATGCTCGTAAATTACAAATGAAACCTTGTTATTTAAAATAAATTTAGTATAAAGTGTTTTAAATAGAACTTCGTTGCGTAATTAGCTGCAAAGTTAATTATCTATGTCTTGTACCAAGTGAAGCCACCGCGTCGAATGGCTCGGCCACCCGACCGTACTTCCCTTTAGTCATGCTCATTGTTAGATCCCTTAGGCATTCTGATAGCGGTCGATGGTTGTAGATCAACTAAACTGGCGGAATTGCTGTGAGGGACTTTTCCCCTCAACTAAGTGGAACCGATTTTTTTGCTTCGTGTCTAATCTAAATATATATAACAATGAGTTGCCAGTTCTTTTTACCATATGTATATTTTTATACATATTCTTCTCATGTGTAATATACATAATATATATTTACATAATAATAATCATAGTTGTGATCTGTTGTTATTAAAATTGCATTTCATTTCAGGATTACGGATAACGCCGTTCACCTATTACAAGGAAGTTGTCGGTCTCATAATGGAAATGGAAAAGAGTTACGATACTCTTCCAAACTTTACCGCTGCTGATTGTAAGTCAAAATTATTACTGACTTATTGAATTGAATTAGAATTATCAGTAACTGCTTTTGCCCTCACGGAATTACAGATGGTGAATAACTGAGATGCTTTCAAATTAATAATTAATTATTGTGAACATTTTTTTCCATAATTAACCTTTTCTACTCGTCAAAAATATGTATGATTTCTATCACACGCGGGGCTCTTTAAACTATAGGAGCTTACAGGACATGTATGGTGCGGCACAGGGGTGCTCTTGCCGCGTACAAAAGGTTAATGGTGCAGGCATCATATTATACAATACGCTAGTGTTGGCAGCTTTCAAAATCTGGTTATTTTGTAATATGTTAAACAATTGAAAAATGCACATAGGCTCAGCTTAATTATGGGAGTACATCTTATAGATATATTATTATTTAATTGTAACATACTACTACTGGAAAATATTTTAACTTATATATTTTTTGTAAATTTTTGGAATTTTGTAAATTTAATTTAATTTTTTTTAAATTTGTAAAATTTATTTAATTTTTTTGTAAATAATAATTTATTTTTATAATTTATGTGGGTAAGGGGCGTCATGCAAATCGGTGTTTGCAACTATTTATAAAAACATTTATCTCAGGCAAATGATCCTCAAAGGCAGCAACCATACTATTTTGAACCGGGATATGATGAAAAAAGCACCATTAAAATTATAACATAGTATATATTATTGCAAATCATCCTGAGTTGTGAACTAAAAAAGGAAAAGGCTTGCTAAATAGTCATTTGAAATGGATGGTACCGGGCGTTACATAAATTACGGAGATTGGTAGCTGTAGCATGGAGACAGAACAGGAAACGGCAAGATGCGGCAGCGAAGAGCGTCCAAGATGATAGCGAGGATGCCATCAGGTCACCACGGGGAGCAACAAGCGAGGAAGCCACCGGATCACCACGGGGAGCAGGTCCGTGGGTGATGAGCGTATCGAACAGGACACGGCAGGATCAACGAGTAATCCCAGAATGATGACGACAAGCATCTCGCAGAATCAGACAAAAACAGAAGAGCGGCTAGAGCTTCTGGCAGAATCGGTCATAGGCTGCTTCCAGTAAAAATAAATTAACTAGAGTCCAATCAGAAGAACCAAGACCCTGTCCTCGAGGGTACAGTTGAAATGTTCTTCCTTCAGGAACCGATAGCGCTGATTGTCTCGGATGTAGAATCTCTCGATACGTCGAATGACCGTGAGTGATATGGTCCAAGGATACTTGCGGCCGTGCAAGGAATGAGTGGCGTACGACCTTGCTTGTAATCCCAAGGTACAAAACCCTACACAGGTTAGACAACCAAAAGAACCAAAAATGTTATGATTATTGCTCCTGCTGTCAGTGGTAAAGCATACACAAGTAGAAGTGTAATAAATGTTATTGAATTAAAGAAGGTAATCTGGGCGGTAGAAGGTAAATAGATATATAAGTAATTTCTTTGGACTGAGTACTCCAAAACACCCATAAACCAATGCGGTCGTTATTCTGGATACAATAATTTAAAAAAGATGAGTCTTTAGTTTTGCTCTGAATTCAGTAGAGCTGTCAATCTTTCGCAAATGTGAAGGGAGTTTGTTCCAAGCTGTTGGGCCTGCTACTGCAAAAGCTCGGTCTCCGAAATTGGTATTGGGAATGCGTTTAGGTACTAAGAGTCTTCCTATGGACGTTGAAGACGCTGATCGAAGAGTTGATTGCCTAGTATTGACATCGTTTGGAGTGCACAGTTCCGACGAGTAGGGTGGCGCCATGTCATGTATTGCTTTAAAGAACATTCAGCATAGTTTGAACTGGATCTTCTCAGGACACTTAAGCCAATGAAGGTTCCACAGATGTGGGAGTATATTATATTAGTTTAAATACAATACGATTCTGAAAGTTCTGGTAAGTTTAGTTGGTTTTAATCGTGACTGCTGAATCCCCTTCCGAAGGCTTTGTCTTTGCCCTTATCTCCCAAACAAAACTATTATTGTAAGAGATAAGAGCAAAGACACAAGGGTTTGATGGCCTCCGTAGGTGAGTGGTTATGATCCTCAACTACGACTCCAGATGTGGCTGGTTCATATATCGGCATGTGCAGATAAATTTTGCTGTTCCAGAGTGGAAGATACTCTCAGTAACGCTCTGGTGAAAGACCACTATTCAGAATCGAAACATTTCTCAAATTGGCTTTAATCATGTTTGACGACCAGATCTGAATAGCCAGGAACTTCATTCGGTACATTTGATAGTTCGTTATTTTCATACCTATCTCTTCTAATAATAATAATAGTTGGATGATTTGTATAGCGCCGTTTTTGTGAAAAATCACCTCATCTGTATGTAGATTTGATATAATAATGTCACCTCTCAGTGTTATTGAGTAAAAACAGTGATATCTAACGGAATTTAAAAAAAAATCATTGCTTTTAGTAATAAATACATTATAAATATGTAAAGGAGTTCTTAAAAAAAATGCTAAACCCATTAAAAAGTACATAATTTACATGAAATTTTTATGAAAAGTGAAATTAATTCATAATTAACGATATCATAATTTTTCCTATCTCAACCACTGTACGGCTGTTTGATATGCACTAGCATGCGCGCTAGATTTGAGACTGACTCAAATTGAGACTTGCTGTCAAATAATAAGGACGGTGTTTTGGTCAATGACCTTATTCCAAACATGTTGGCAAAGACACTTCATGATTGTTTTCAATATTTAAATGGGTCTTATAACATAAATCAACTTAAAAGGCAGGTAATATGTTTCAGCTTACCTCTACATCTTCATTGATAGTTAAAAATTCTCCGTAAACTATCGACGACTTTGTGATTTGTTTTTTTACGGGTTGATTTCAAAAACACTGGTGATATAAAAATGTATTCTTATTTTCTGAGAATATTTAAATTAAATCTTTCCATCATCATAATCGTAATATGATTAGAACCATTCATATACTTTTAGAACTTACCCAAACATTCCAGCGTTGATTTTACTATTCTTCAGTCCTCTAAATGCATCCACTTTTCAAATATCTTTGTTGCCCATTGCACCTGTATACATTATTCTATCACTAGGGAATTTAAACATCGATGACACGTAATCTAATTTTGGTTGTAATAAAATTGCACGGAACTAAGCGACACAGACTCTAAAGATGTCTACTCGCCACCGAAATTGGGAAGTAATTTAGTATAAAGGTGGAATTGGAATATTTAGTATAAAGGTATTGAAAAACATCTGAATGTTCGGTAACGATAGAGTTGACGATCGTATGAAGAGTCGGCTACCTGTGTGACATTACGTTAAAAAATATTGTATTAAAAAGGTATATTTTGTTTTATATTATGAAACGTGGGGCCAAAAATGTCAAAGTATGGGTTACAATTTTTTCCACACTATCCTATTTTAAAAAACTAGATAAACTGTTCGTAAGTGGGAAATCCTAACCTTCAAAACATTTTTACAGCCCTCGCTCTTTATTTTTTTGCTCGGCTTATAAAACAATAATGATAATAATCGGATGATTTTTATAGCGCCGTTTTTGTGAAAAATCACCTCACCTCAATATATGTATTTAAAAAAATGTTTGGTTATCTTTGAGGCAAAAATATGTTCCATTTGCAGTATTTTAGTGAAGAACCTAGAATAATTGTAGGTGATCAAATTTTCAAAGCAAAATTATTATAACCCAACCTATTTTTTGTAATGACTAAATGTTAATTGATTAACTTTAAATCGTGCTAACGTTGGTTTGAGCATTAACATTAGCCCTAAAAAATGATTCCTTTTCTAGCTAATTCCGATATTTTATAAAATCTAACATTTTGATCCTAGGTCTCCGACTGTTGGGCATTGGTCGTAACGAATACATCGAGCTAATGAACCGAGCCAGAGGAAGAGGTCGGGCTCGCCGAACCTCGGGACGAAGGCTGCTCCCCTCCCTGCCCTGCCCGCCCCCCCTGCAGTCCTGGTGGAGGCTCGAACTCGGACTGGTGCTGGAGGACGACGTGAAGGTAACTTCAGATTGATACGGTTAACTTTTCAGGCTGTCAGCGGAGAAACTAAACAACAAAGTTTTTTTTAAATCCAATGCAGAGGTCACCCTGAATGCGACAGGCAACTGCACAATATGGATAGAAACTCACTGACGGAGCTAGTGGGACTACTAACAGGATAATGTCACCTCAGGAGACACACGCACCTATTGGGAATGGAAAACGCCAATAATCATGATGCAACCGTAAATAGCATTTTAATGTGCTTAGATCCCTCTGTATGTGGGGTCTTTACATATATTTAAAAAGATCGTACATATATAGTTTTTTTTTTTACTTCTAAAAGTAAAAAGGCAAACATTCCCGGGTTACGAATAAAATAACCTGACAATATTTGAAAACCTCCTACTATCATAATTATAAGCGATAGATGTTGCTTATGCAAAGATGGAGGACTTAGCCACCAGTGGAATTGAACCCACGATACCTGGGTCGGAACCCTATGCATTTGTTAACTCATCCACCAACCGGTCGCATTTTACTATTTAGTTAGTTTTTCCATTGTCGTTCCTATTCAACTTTATACAATAAAAAGTGTTAATGTGCAATAAATTTATCTAAGAGGTTTTCTTACTACATAATATGTAATTACAAATTAAATTTCGCATTGTGAAAGTAAAGCGTTATCAAATCGTCCATGCAACCGTAATATATGGTAAGACACCACATGCCATCGCCCCAAAGCAACAGTTGGATATCTTGAAAAAACTGTTATAGGGTATTTTAGGTGTGAAAGAGTTCTAGCATAAATAAATTAACTAAGGTAGAATATGTAGAAACTTTTTAATGTTTAGTAAACTATTTAACTTGATTAAAAAATAGCCATATTAAACCGAAAAGTCCAAAAATATCAGAATCTCCACTGTAGCTTTGGGGCGACGATATGCAAAACTGATTTTGTACACTCATTCAATCATTTAACGTATGTCTAAAATCAAATATTATGTTTCATTCTATTATTAATTGACTAATTGAGATTATTGGCCATTTTAATTGAGATTATTGGCCATAAAAAATAAATAAAAAAATTTAAAACGGACCGTAAAAATGTTATTACATATTAAAAAGTATTGTTATTTTTTGTTCTCGTGTAAAATTTGGAATTTGTGGCTTTTGACACATTACGGTTACATGAACGAAATGTTAAATCATCTCTCCTACGAACAGCGTTTAATTCAGAACAGTTGTTGTGCGCATAGTTTAATTGTAACTCTTACACATTTTATAATACTTTGGTATTACTTTTCAGTATTTGAATGATGAGGAGCGGACCCTAATTGACACCTTGATTGACGAGGGCTCACAAACAGCTGGTACTATTGATCATGCCACAGTTCACAGTTTATACAAGTAAGATAACTACATATCGTTAGATTTGCAAGAAGAGTGACACATCTCAAAAATCATCATTTTCTAGATATCTGAAAAAATTAACTCAGCAATAATCTTTTATCTGGCAGAGTACAGAACACTTCTGTACCATTCCTACTCGCTGGCAGTAGTGTCACTATTCTTATTTGGAGAATATCTCCAACGGTTTTCGGTAGTAATTTCGCATCAGTAGTTGATACGGAACCACGAAAGTGGACGCATGTCGATTTTCAGTGAGAACGTCGTATTTCGCAATGGACCAATATTTTTGCTAGAATAATGTTACATTTTGACCCTTATCAGTGTTAATTATGCACAAAATTTACCAAGAACGTTGTCATAAGTCAAAACAAGTGTGTTTTTAACCATAATATTATTAGAATTCCAATCTACCTTCGCTTAAGTTTAAAAGAAAAATGCTTTTTTATTCTACAATGACCGAGTAATGCTCAATTTTCTCAAAAAAAATTATAATGGGTTTCCTGTGAAACTAACTTTTTTGAGTTATATCACTCTTCTGACAAACCGATGATATTATAACTACATGCTATAAATCTATGCATGCAAGGGGGGAGCAAAACCATAAGTCACTAATAATTTTGCCCTCCTTTTCCTATCTCCTTCCCCACCCCACTACTTTCACCCTTACAATATTCCCCAACTGGGGATGCCATAGTCCTACTTGCTCCAGGCAAAAAAATCATATGTCATCATTTTTTCTCGAATTGTTTTTGGGATATTATGCCGTGTTGTGCGTCCTCCTCCTGTATCCAACGTTTCGGACAGCGTTACAGCGTCACATCTGCCATAAAGAGGAAGCGCAACACTACATAATATTCCAAAAACAATTTTAAAAAAAAACATGTTAGAAGGTCATAAAACTGATAAAATACGTATATTAAAAACAAGAACGGCTTTTAAAAAGTTTACATAGAATTTTGTACAGCCAAACATTCTTGTACTTAAGCGTACCTACCTTAATCTTGTTTGATATTATTATCCTACTTCTCAGATTTAAATTATACTCATATGTATTTATATATTTTGATTTTGTTAAAGTTTGTATCCCCATCGTTATCCTGCTAAGTCGGAAGTCCAACGATCTCGTACAATAACATCAAATTCACTTTTACTTTTGACACAACCACATGTCACATCTGTCAAAATTCAAATACGTAGGACGGAAGCGGAGCGGACGCTGTATTTATTGTTTACATGAATCAACTCTAACTACTGTTGGGTCCAAGATCGTAAAAGTGTCTTAAATATATATATAATATAAGTGAATTAATAACACATAACAAAAAATAATAGGTACGTATAACTAAATATAAACAATGACATTTACATGACAAAACATTGTTAAAATAGACAAAATATTAATATTTCTCAAATAATCGAAGGAAACGTAATGTAATTATGTTTTTTTTTTAGCTTTTCGTATGTCTTAGAATACAAAAAAATACCAACTGTTTTGTTGACATTTCATTTTCGCTCAAATAAAATCGATGTTATGAAATGTCAAAAGTCACCGGAAGTTTCAGTATTGCTATATTTAAAAAAAAAATTGTGTGTAATTTTATAAAAATAAATAAATAAAATCGTTATCCGGACTTTTTTATTTGAGAGCTAATAAACCGGATTTGATTATTTTATTACTAAAAAAGTAAAAGTTTCTAATTTTTTTTAATAACATTTTCCTAATCTTTGTAGAAACATCTATCCACACGATTTTTTTCCAAACTAACTAACTAACTAACCATCTCGCCTTTTCATCGCAGGGTTAGGCAGAGAGGACGGACCGCCAAACAAATCGATCTTGGCATACACTTCTTGCTTCATTCATTTTCATACAACGTCTCATACATTCATTCTCTTCTGTTATTCCGACTTCTGACATGGCCCGACTCAAGTATTTGATTCACTTGATCGTGCCATGTCTTCATCTGTCGTCCCCGGCTAATTCTTCCATTCATATTCGCGTCATATATTCTCCTTACACTCCTTTATTTGTTCATTCGCTCTACATGCCCAAACCATCCAAGCTTCCCTTAACCTTGCTCATTACGCTTACATCAGCCTTGCATTCTTTACGAATCTCAACATTTTTCACACGATCATACATGGTTTTACCACACATTCGTCTCAGAGATCTCATTTCTACAACATTCAGTCTATTTTCATCCTTTCTCTGCCAGTTCCATGCCTCACCACCATACATCAGGGTTGGTATCAGCACTTCATTGTGGACTGCTAGCTTCGCTTCTTGATTTTTTCCAAGCTATTATAAAATGCGTGCAAGTGGCCTATTTCTGTGTAAACTGAATTATAAAACATGCATTCCAATTTCCAAGCTGTATATATTATTATTTCTAATTTTGTAACTGATAATTATAAAGGTTATTTTATCATAAATTAATGTGTTGTTGAATCATCAACCACAGAAGAAATTCCCAACAATGCTTATCTGAAACCGAAAACTGTCTCGGCAAAACCACAATTTGTCTTTAGTTCACTCTGCCATACAGAATGGAAGAATAAACATAAAATATTGAGATTACAATAATAAGTCATGCAAATATCAGTGAACCCGCTAGTTTATCAAGATTGACACGCTTAAAATGTAGTTTTTCCCAAGGTAGAGTGATTTTACGTCCTTGGCGTTTGTAGACAATAAAGATAAGCCATACGTACATGCATGAGTGATATTTTTTTTACAAAATGTTTTCCTCATTGGATAGCCTCTCTAAATAAGTTTCACGGCCTCTGTGGTTGAGTGGTTACGATCCTCGGCAACGAATCCGGAGGTCACGGGTTCAAATCCCGGCATGCCCAAGTATATTTTATTTGATTATTTTGTGTTATTTCACAATTTATTCATTTAATATATGTTTATGGCACGTTCCAGTACGGTATATACTCTCAGTATCGTCCTGATGAAAGACCATCACTCAAAATCGAAACATTACTTGAAATGGCTTAAGCCGTGTTTGGTGACCAGATCTGAATAGTCAGGTTCTTCCCCATCTTCCTCTATCTCATATCCTTCCCCTTCCACTACCTTAACCCAAGTGGTGTGCAATCCATAAAGGCTGAAAAGCTGTGCCTGCCGTAAGAAAAACAAACCATTAAAAGTAATTATAAATTAATAGCCGACAAAAATTATGACAAATTTATGTAAAAAAAATTATTCCAAAATTTTTTTAACCTTTTTTATGTCACAATGGTTAAAATGTTTCTCTTTGATAATTTTATACTGTTTGGTTGCAACCTACCTTTGGCTATACATTTGACAATTTTATACTGTTTGGTTGCAACCTACCTTTGGCTATACATTTGACAATTTTTTTCTGTTTGGTTGCAACCTACCTTTGGCTCTACATTTGACTTCCTCAATTAATTTTTTTAGCGGAATACATAACCCAAAGCCATGCACCCGCATACTGCTTGCACTAAAGCTGTGAAACAAACCGCTTTCATTGCTAGCATTTTTGTACCCGCTACTACCCTAACTTGAAATACTACACATAGCCTACCTACCTTTGGACACAGAGTAATACACGCCACTGCTCCACCCTCACAATATATACCCCAATTGGGGATGTCATAGACTCACTGGCTGTTGGGAGCAGTTGGGACTCTTCTGCGGTGCTAGTTTTGAGTGAATTCTTCTCAGTACGATGTTCTCAATCAATGCTCTGTTTAACAGGTTCCCAGTATTTTTCAAGTCACAGCCTCTTTTTGTAATAGTCAAATTACTTATCCCCCGTACATTTGAGAGGATGACAATCAAAAAGATGTTCACCTAATCAGATTATTGGGTGAGTGAGTGAATGAGTCGTGGAGTCACAAAACCAGCTCTGGAGATGTCGCGAAAAACTGTTGGGAACACCTTGAATATGAAACTATTTATATTTCATACCATATATCTAAATAACGATACATTATACTTTTGGTATTTAGCGAAAAATATTAATATTACATTTAATGTATTTCAAACACTTCCAGAGCCGGTTTTAGAACTCCACAACTCAAATAATCCATTTAAAAAAACCTGGAGCATAATTTATATTTAGCTATATACTCTCAGTATCGCTCTGATGATGGGCCACCATTTGGAATCAATATGTTGCTTGAAATGACTTTAGTGATATTTGGTGATCTGAATAGCCAGGTATTTCCCAACCTTCCTTTTTGCTATCTCCTTCCCCTCCCCCACTACCTCCAGCCTTAAAACGTACCCCGATTGGAGATGCCATTGCACTACTGGCTTCAAGCAGTTGAGACTTATATGGTATTCGCATTAAAAAAATACCATAATTTCTTGGTTGTCAAATTGTGGGTCACCTATACAATGATAAGCAAATTATTTAATTAGAAAAATTATTAGCAGCACATATCATCGTCAACTGGAAAACACCTCCCATGTGGTTGGGTAACTTTACGAAAATTACTTGAATATTTGTAAATCACAAAAAATGTTATTTCTACTTTTCTTATATTATTTATGTTTTCAGAAACAATCCGTAACTCTCAAAAATCAGGTTTTATTTCCTCCTGAACATTGCATTTTTGACAAATGGGTAGTATTTTCCCATTGACTGATATATTATTTTTATTTGTTCCATATCTTTATATCCTCTACTCTCCGCGCAGCGCAGGACCACGAGGAGAGTTGAAGCCTTGTCAACTAAGGAAACTGGGGTGAGGATCACGATCCTCGGCAATGAGGAAACAACTAAAGAAGTTCATTTTTTTTTTTTATTCCGCAGAAAGGGGCTGGTGTATATCGACGTACCCATAACTGGAGTGGACCGCGTGCGCGTGCCCCCGCTGCAGGGCTTCGTCATGAACCGCGTCATGGGCGACTACTTCGAGACGCTGCTCTACAAGATCTTCGTGTCCATCGACGAGAACACCACTGTCAGCGAGCTGTCCTCCGTACTGCAGGTGGACGTGGACCTCGTCAAGCAGGCCGTCTCCCTCTACTGCCGGCTCGGCTTTGCGCAGAAGATAGATCTGCCCCCCATCAATAATCTGCATCCGTCATGGCACAACTTAACCCCTGTTAAAATGTAAGTAGGAAGCTTTATTGATAATAAGGTTGGCGTGAACACCACCATCAGCGAGCTGTCCTCCGCACTGCAGGTGGACCTGAACCTTGTGAAGTAGGCCATATCGCTCTACTGCCGGCTCGGCGCTAAAGACAGACCTGCCACCATCAATAACCTGCGTCCTTTGTGCACAACTTAACCCCTGTTAAAATGCAGGGGCGTCTCGTGACATTTTGGTGTACTAGAGAGCGCTAAGATTGAAAAAACTGCATTATTTATGTTGTTGCAGCTGAAAATGATATGTGCTGCTATATGCAATAATTTCGTTTTTTTTCAATAAAAGCACTCTAGCACACTAAAAAGTCACGAGCCCCCCCCACGTGCTAAAATGTAAGTACGGTGGAACTCTCTTATATGGTTTCCCAAGGAACTGAAATATATGCGATAAATTAGGTTAATTTTTAATTTCAGTCTTTAACGGCGATGTGTGTGAACCTTGTAAGTGGGTTTCTTTTCTTTTTATTTTTTTTACAGTAGCTTCACACAGGAGTCCCTGAGGGAAATAATTTCCCTCAAGGCCTATATCATCTTTGGGAATGCTGTGTGAAGGGTCTTTTAGAGTTTTAGAGGATAGGAAAGAGTGAACCTGGGTCTTGAAGAGACCCCTGTTGTAGGAGGGAGGAAACACAGAGGCCGGCAGATCATTCCACAGCCGAGCTGTTGAACACAAGAACGAGTCGTAGAAGTAACCCGTTTTCATGTGACAAATGTCAACTGTGTGCAAATGTTGGGCGCGTTTGGCGTGTTTCCCGACTATGCACCGGTGCCGAAGAGATATTTATCGAACTGTTTCTGCATAGAGTCAAGGGTTTTATTCGGATATTTTAGGGCTCCTAACCGAAGGTGGCTACCAAATTGTACAGTGAGGCGCACTTACGATTTGTATAGGATCAGCAGTTGTGTACTATTAAAATATCTGCGGGCTCTATACAATACGCCCAGCTTCTGAGAGAATGGAGTCCCCATACCTGAGCTAATCACTTAAGGTTACACCAAGCATATCAATGTAGGGCTTGTTGGGAAGATTGCTTCCATTAAAGGAGACAGGATTGTCATTTCGATCCCTTTTAGACGTAATCAGACATGATTCTTCATGAAACATTAAATTCAACGAGGTTATTCTTACCCCAAGAGGAGACCCTCTCGAGGTAACCGTCTACTTCAGAGTCCTCCGAACCGTTGGATTTTGTGTGCCCTTTGAGGGGTTGTCAAACAAAAAGCTATCATTGACTATACTGTCATCAGCGTAACAATGAATTGGTGCGCATGTTAAGAGGTCATTGATGTGTAACAAAAACAATGTCGGTGACAGAACCGATCCCTGTGGGACGCCAGCATTTATTGAAAGCGAGGAAGAGATGAAATCATCAGCAACCGTCTGAATTGATCTCTCCCTCAAAAAATCAGCAATCCACATACACAAGGATACGTGCGAAGTCTGTAAGAAGGCAATTTGTTGACAAGTCCTTGGTGCCAAACCCGGTCAAAGGCCTTAGAAATGTCCAATTAGACTGTTTGAATCTCACCGTAATGTTCCAGACACCGCCCCAAACATGCATCAATGTAAATAAGAAGTTTTATAAATAACTCGCTGTCGTCTACCCAGCGATGCTCAGGGTTATGGATAGTTTGGATCGGAGTAACGATAATTTAGTCCTCCTTTTTACTGACAGGGTGAAGATTTCTCCTTTTTACCAGTGGTGAAAGCAGTGCTACTGCAGTAGAACAGTAAACCAAGCGTTAATTAAGAAGTTCTCCAGAAACATTCAAATTTATATACAGTGAAACTCTTGAAGTTTTCCAGAAGACCGGAAAAAAAACTTCTTATGTGGGATAAATTAGGCCATTTTTCAAATTCGGTCTTCAAGAGACCAAAAAAACCTAACTTCTTAGGCATGAAAACTTATTAAGCGAGTTTCACTGTATAAGATTAGGTCGGGGTGTTTTAAAGTTTGGCACATTTGATGACCATCAAATCGATGACCAGCGCCATTTTGAATTTTTGCCATTTAAACGGTCACCTTTAAACATGGATTCTCTGCCCATTTTAGCTTTTTATGAAATTGTAAGCAGCTGACGAACATAACAGTTGTGATGTTATGCTAGTTTTAAGTGTTCTTATCTGATGATGAACACTGCACGGATATCCGAAACGTTTGCTCATGAGGGAGGAATAGCCCGTAGGAGAAAATTCAACCAACATAACTTAAATTTGTTCACTGTTTTTGATTTCATTTTTTGCACTATTTACCGCAAAGCAAAGCGTAGTAATTGTTCATTGATCATGAGTTATTTACACACCTCATCTCTGTTTCATTTCACTCTTTCTCTTTCTAGAGCCCGCCCCGTCACCCCTCTAACATTTGACCAAAACTCACAATCCAGTTCCCTTGAGATGGAGCCCGTTTTGACTAACCTGCCTGAAACTCCTCTAAGAGAGGAAAGGGTTCGTACTTTTCCCCTTATTTTCTTAAAATACTGATTAGGTTTATGTTTACTAATATACCACCATGCCAGCATAGTGGCAACACTGAAACACCTACTATTCTACATATTAAAATGGCATTAAAAATAAGCTAAATCTATTTAGCTAATACACTGAAACTCTCTTAAGAAGTTTTCCAAGGAACTGAAAAAAAAAACTCGTTATGTGGGAAAACTTCTTAGGTGGGAATTCCTAAAGCGAGTTTTGCTGTATTCTTATGAAAATTTTCTCTCCACACTTGCGACCAAATCCTTGTATGGAATATTACAAAATTACGCAAAGAAATCGAAAATGCAGTTCTGCTTCCCTAAATTTTCAATTCATTTCTATTTTATATTTGCTGAATACCTTATTCTGAACTTCTCAACATTTAATTACAATTATTTTTATTAAATTATCACACTTAGATTTAAGTCAAAGATATTTCGTGAAAAAGTGGATGTTATCCTGACACCATCAAAAAAATTGTGATTAATTTAGTTTTGGTTTGAGTCTTCGATTACAAAAATTAAAAAAATGGTTTCCTCTATAGGAAAAAATATGGATCAGTATGAATGATTTTCAAACAATAAAAACTCTACGTAACAGAATAATAATCTTAGATTGAACAAGAGATGACTTAGTGTAATTGGGAGCATGGCCGCACGACAAGCGGTAGATCCGGCTTCAAGTAGAAGTGTGGCTCTTAAATGTTTTTTTTTCCTTTTCTGTGTATTTTTCGATTTCATTATTTGAATGTTTCTATTATTGTCCCTATAATTAATATCTTAATGTTTACCTTAGGCTAGCTTTACACACATGAGTTAAATTTACAGCTTGCATAAGTTGTGAGAAGTTACTTACTAAGTACATTTATATATTTGTCCAACTTATGGTAATTAATGCTTATGTAAGTTGTTTGGAAATTTAATTTATCTATGTGCTTACACTTATAAACGGTTAAATGACTTCCAATCAACAACAAAATGCTATGTCATAATTTTGCACAATTTTGTCAAAAAATACAAAAGTGCCCAAAGAAAGTGTTGGATTAGAAGTTGGCTTCAAAGGAGAAATTCTCAAGGAGCTTTCGTTCGATTAACGGTAGAATTAGGAATGCAGAACCAACAGCAGTTCTTTAATTTTATCTGAATGACGGCAACTGACTTTGAATACGCCATATTAGAAAGGATTGGACCCGCTAATCATAAAGAAGAACGCAGATTTTAAGAAAAAAAAAATTACAATCTGAAATAAAAATTATCTCTTTGACTTTTGGCATCAGATAATTTACTTTCCTTCCGTTTACATTCGTTTTCGAAGTACTTATTTATGTTTTACGTAGTGTAATTTTTTATATTGTTTTCGGGAGAAAATTACATATCCATAATACTTGTTTAAGTCATATGACAACTTTTTAAAATTAATTAATGCTTATAATTTATTTTTATATATTCCCATTTTAGTCTATCTCAGATTTTATAAATATAGTCAATACTGGTTTTTATAGACAAAAAATCCTATGAAAACCTGCCTTCTAATTTTTACCGTCGACGAGTTTAGTTGCCATTGCAAACATACAGTAACCGTCTCAACTTATCAAACTGATTTCATAAGCTGTGAGAAGGCTGTAAGTTCGCGTGGATACAATTAGACCTGTCAAAAAATCAAGCCACTTATGACTTCTGTAAGTTGCTAAAAATTTTGGTTATTTTACAATATTGATATGGATAATTTTGCCATAAGCTACTTAAGTCACTACAGTCGGCTCTCCCGTAACCGTTGCCGTTAAAGAATTAGGCCATAGAAAATGTCCCCATCTAAACACTTCTGTGTTATTAATGTCATTCCTATATTATGTACTTACGGTGAAACTCTCTTATAAAGTTTCCCAAACAACCGGGAAAAAAAGGTTGTTTAGGGGGAAAGCCATTTTTTTATATTTCATGCAAGGCACTGAAAAAACAAAACTTATGATGTGGGGATACTTCCTAAGTGGGTTTCACTGTATATATTTTTTATTTATTTGAGGAACTCATAATAATAATATTAATAATGATTGTTGTATTTATTTATGTTGTGAACGTTCACTTATGCAGTTCCATTTGCAGCCAATATTTCCCGGAGTGTACAAGGATTCAAGCACGGACGACCGGCGCGGCCCGAGGTTTGCTTTCTTGTTCGATTCCACCCTCACAGCATACCTGATGATGGGGAACTTATCTCCGGTAAATATGATAAGATTGCCTGATATGTTTATTCTCTTCTTTTTTTTATAAAACTCCATTTTTTTTTATTTCAAAACTCCCCGAGTTGTATGAATTAGTTTTTTTCAAACATTTTAATGGATTCTCTGTGAAATGTATTCTTAATAAATTTTCGAAAATTCATAAAATGAATATTAGCAGGGAGACTAATTGTTACTGCAAACCGAATAGCCTAATATTTTTTTCATTTATGAGCAAAAAAGCAGTAAAGTCGTAGGTCATCTAATTTTTATTTTACGTATTTTCGATTTCTATAATTTATTAAGAATGTATCTCACAGAAAATCTATTCAAATGTATGAAAAAACCAATTTGTACAACCCAGGCCGCTAAAGGGCACTAGTGAGCATGTTGCCATTAAATGTCAGAAGCGCGTGTATTGTCAATGTAGGGTATTTGCTAACTTTTCATTCATAAAAAAATGTTTCGATTTCAAAAGTATTAAAATTAGAAAATAGATTTTGATAATTAGATTTAAAACTTTAAATATGGTATTCAACCGAATTCTGTGTTATGTCAACCGAAAAATAATTTTAAAAAAACATTATGCAAGAAGTTCATTTGGCTGGTCAAAAAAGGAACTAATTTGTCCATTGAAGTTCATGAGTTGATATGCATAACTGTATTTGTTGTTTAACTACTTCTTTATATTATTATGTTGATATAACTGTAGTTGATTACTCTATGTTGTTTATGTACTTATTGTCTTTGTAACATTACCTTTTCCTGTCAACTACTTGTTAAATTATCGCCAACCGGAATGGTCTAATAAATATCTTAGTAATAAATAAATGTCATTCTTACTATAATACCACAACGCAACACTTAATAAGGCTTTTTTTATTTCCTAGGATCTGAAAAACCATGCGGTCACAATGTTTGAAGTGGGGAAACTGTGTGATGAAAGTTTAAACAGTTTCCTCGATGAACTTGATAAGGTAAAAAGCTAAATCAACATATTTTCTCTTGTCTTCCTTTGAATACTGGCTTTCTACTGCAGATCATAATTTTGCCATACTTCATCCAAGATTTCACTCAATTTTTATGGTTACAGATCGGTTGGCAGGATATAGAGGGGGAGGCGAAGCGCTACTGGACGCACGCGCTGGTTCTGCGTTCCGCCCTGCGCGCCCTGGCCCCCCTGCGCCCCATGGACCTAGTGCGCTGCGAGAGTCTGCAGTCCCTAGACGCTGCCACCGCGGCCAGACTACTCAACAACAAGTACAAGTCAGTCAGCATTTACATTATAACTAACTATCGCATCACTGCGTTCCACTGGAGGTAGGCAGAGGGGATAGACTGCCACACATCTTGCTTCATTCACATTCATGCATCGTCTTATACATACTCTTCTGTTGTTCTGACTCTTGACATAACCCCACTCAAGTATTTTTTTCTCTTGGTCGTGTCATGTCTTCTTCGGGCGTTTCTGACTTCTTTTCCACCATTCACTCTCCTGTCATATATTCTTTGTTCATCCGCTCCACATGTCCAAACCATATAAGCGTCCCTTTCTTAATCTTCTTCACTACGCTTCCTTGTTTTAATACACATGTACCTCGGGGATCTCATTTCTACAGCATTTAGTCTACTTTCATCCTTCCTCTGTCAGTTCCATGCCTCACTGCCATACACCAGGGTTGGTATCAGCACTCCTTTGTGCACTGCTAGCCTCGGTTCTTTGGACAACTTCTCATTAGTGACTGCCCCATTCATTAGTCGTATATTAATGGAGTTTCCTGCATTCATCATTCTTCCAATACCCATATCAGTCTTTCCATCTCTCACATTATACACAGTCTTATTTGCATTAGACATGTACATATTTACATTATATACGAGTATGTATATCAAATGCTTCTAATGAAAAGTAATATAAAATCTGATAATATGTGAACCAACTATATTGTTAAACCTTACGCCTAAAAGTTTCATTAATAAAAAATAAATAAATGTCTTACGAAATGTTTAACCAAAGTTGAATTAATCTTACGGAGTATCTAATCTGCAGACTCCTGGTATCAATGGCCCCCCTGTCCCGCGAGGTGCGCCCCCCCATTGGGGCCCCTGTGACGCCCCCCTTCCTGGGCCCCTGCCCTCAGGAGACCAACTCGCTGTGGTTCAAGCTGTACATCTACCACGTCACGGGGTATGGCCCCCCCACACTCATACTAACCAAAGGTAAACACTGCATTCATTAACGATTGCGATTCCGGATAAAGGTCTGTCCATTAAACATTAAAAACGCGTAATGTAATGCTTTAAAGATATACGTAGAAGCCTTCGATGGTCTTTTATATCCATCAACCGAGACCAACCTTCTGTTGACATTTAGTCTGCAAGATGCTTGTGCCGCGACTAGAGACCCGAAAATTTCGCATTTGCAATAAAACAAATTTTTAAGCGAAATTCGCAATTTTCAGGTAAATAACTGCGTATTTTTATGCTTTTCATGTGATATTCCGGTAATTAAAAATACGAAAGTAATATTTTGCGTTCTAAATATTTCTTTGTCTATGGTTTTGACAAGCTTGAAAACTAATATAATGGAACACAGCTAACTCCATGTTGAAAAGGCTGCGTACTGTCTTTTGTTTGCTGACTATTATCAAAAAATATGTATGTCGTATTTAAAAAAAACAACATAAATTTTTTTTTAAACCAAACCAAAAATATGCATCACTTTAATATCAAAATATCAAAAAGGGAACATAACACCACTTTTATTGTAACGTGAATTTCGCGAAAAATATCACCGCTTTATCAACAAAATAATGCAAATTTTTCACTCTACCCAAGACTTGTACTGCCTCTTCAATTCATCCGACTTATTTTCAATAATAATTGTTTTATATGATTCAGCAATATTAAAAAAAAATAGTCGATGAAGTCTCAGAAATATGTGAGGCGTATGCTACCTAACCTAACCTTTAAGGGAGCGAAAGGGCTTGCTAAATTTAGCAACTTTTAGTCATTCTCAACTGTCAAACATTATTGCCGATTGCGGGCATTCTAGTGAAAGTCGACTAATCACCGATAATGTTAATAAAAACCTTCATTGTGTGAATGTTGACAATTTTAGGGCGGCTGCGTTAGCCACCCTGAATTTAATTTTGTCATTTTACTACTACTGATCCATTATTCCATCAATTTATTTGTAGGTGCAGTTCTGAAGCACCTCCCCCGCCTGTTTCTGGGCTTCTCGCGCCTGCTGGTGTCCTCGTGGCAGCACGAGGCCGTTGTGCTGGCCACCTGCAACTTCCTGGCCATCAATGCCACACTTAAGTACAGCCCCGTCATGATACAGGCGTACGGGGTGCGCGACGCCGCTACCACCACACTGGTGCCTTTCCCGTGCAGCGCAGATGATAAGGGTAATTGGTTTAATCATTTATATCCATTATGGTTCCATGACAAAACAAAACATCGACGGAAAGTGAAGAGAAAGAACAAACAAACCTATCCTAACCTATTTTCATCATGTTCTGTTTTGTCACTGATCTATTTTATCCGGTTACCATCCATTATTCTTTTTTCTCTCATATACGAACAATAGAAATGTTTTAACGTTGACACACTGTTAAATTTTGCCCCCACTCTCGAAATGAAACTGAGAATTCTCACCCCATCACTTGTTATTTCATTGATGTGAATGTTGAACTGTAAACTCTCGTGGAATAAGACACCAAGATCACGAATCTCTGATACTCGAAGAAAATCTTCAGGCACCATTCTTAAAATTCGAAAATTTAAGTGATTTTTACCATTTGTAGAAACTAATAATAATAAACTGATTGGTTATTTGATCGTCCCCAGATGATACGGACGCTCCTTGGTGGCAGCACTCGGCCCTGAAGAGGCTCTCCTCCAGTATAGACCTGGAGCACACCTGCGGCTACATCACCATGGTGGACATAGGCGTGCAGGACTGGGGCACCGAGACCCTAGCCACCCAAGTCTCCCTGGGGAAGAACCCGATGTGTAAGTAGATTAAATTTTGTGAATTAGCATCATCGCCACAGCTGTGAAAATGAACATACATATATGAATATAGAAAAATCATTCACATATTTTGTTCCCATATAAAATGTTTTATGCAAAAACTGCTTCCCGAATGAGAAGTTTACAAAATTCAGTTGTGAAATTATGACAATACAAAAGCTACTGTCACAGCTTTACATGCATGGACTTTATTTCTGATCAGTGCATTGTAAACGCACATTCCATACACAATTTATGGCATTGCTAAGTGCGCACCTTTGCACCGAATCCGTGAAAATAACTGTCAATACGAAGTATCTTTGAGGTTGAGTTTCCGTAGGCATTTGAATAAGTCTTTGTGTACCTTTCAAGCAAAACTGCCTTAAGGTCTATTCATATCTACCTACACCGTGCAGTGCGGATACATAGAATGGAGTATTCACATTACACCTTGCGTGAATGTTTTCAAAGATAATTTAACCAACAAATTTTGCCATGCCTGCCAATTTAATTGTCAGCTACTGCTGTATTCACATTCTTTATAGCTATGATAATTATTTGGTTGGCATAAAAAGACATGCAAATGACGTGAATATAAATAAAACTCTACTTTTCATCTGATCTTCAAATTTTCGTGTCATTTTCTTTTTTTCATGTTAATTAGTTCAAGTTTTTCAATACCCACACGCAGAACAGATTTTTTATTACCTAATTATGTAACTTATCATGAAAATAGATCACTTGAGCATGACTTATCGTGTCAGATAGAAAGAAAAGATGTGATATCAAATTCATGGGCAAAAAAATGTCTTAAGATGTTTATTAAAACAAAACATAAAACTCTCGCGTAAGTACAAAATATACATTGCGCGTATGTGATATGCGCATGCTCAAATGGCGTATTTCTGCACTCAAGTCCACCATCTGCTGAGTAAATTGTGAACTCCCCCGAAATAGTACGATTGTCACATTCACTTGATTATTGACATTTTATTTTGAACAGATTTCAGTATAGGTCAGCATCATGACACTTTTCGGAATACTCTTGCGAATGGTAAAATTTTATATTTCATGGAACGTTGTATTATCCGTAACCAAAGTAGCTGTATCAAAGTGTGATACGGCCACGTATGAATGCTAATTTCTTCCTGTGTCATATGTTTGTTATGATCGCGTGCAAAGAGTTAAATGTGTTTTAACTTTCACTTTTTTATTACAGCTACCATAAGACGGAAGTCGAAACTAGCGAAAGTACCATCGTCACAGATGAGCTTTGATGACTCCATCATCGACAATCAAAACGTATTTGAAAAGCCCAACGACAACAGTCACATCGTCACACAGGACCAGTCCAAGACTTCCTCCAGCGAGGACGTCAAGATCAACGAAGATAGTCTGAGGAAAGAAATTAGTGAAAAACTGCATCTGGAAGGACACGTAAGCAGTCGATTACAATCACCGAATGAATCACATTTCGCAGTCACTCCGACGGGACAGAGCAAAACTCACTCTCCCGCTAATGGCTTCACGAGCGTTGACTGCTCAAACATACTGTGCCAAGAACTAGATCAATTAGAAAAACAAAATGTCGAATCTGACAACCCCCACTCCTGCAAAGTACCCGACAAAAGAAAAACCGAAACGGACGGGTTTAAAACGGATGTGGGTAAAATTTTACGGTTAGAATCGATGATTGATAACCTGATGAGTCCCGTAGATGAGAATATCTCCATGTTCTCACAGCTGAACAAGGAAATGGAAGAAAAGGAAGCCAGAGCAGTGGAGAGTTGCTCTACAGAAGGGCCTGAAGAGGCAATAGAATTAGATGAAAGACTTCAACGCAAAGATTCAAAAGCCGAAGTAAGACAACACACACATACATATATGGTGACCGTATAAATCAATACACGTATGAATCGACACACTTTAAAAGTGAAACGAAGTTGGATTACAAAAAAAAAACCAGTCCAAAAACTTAATCTAACCTAACCTAATTAATAATTAGAATTTTTTTTAATGTTTAATATGGTTGGGTTAGATTTTTTTTTATTTTTATATGAATACCACACAAGAGTCCCAACTGCTCCCAACCGTCTGGAGCCAGTGAGACTATGGCATTCCCAATTTGGGAATGTTGTGAGGCTAAAGGTATTGGGGAGGGGAAGAGGAAGGTGGGGAAATACCTGGCTATTCGGATCTGGTCACCAAACACGGCTAAAAGCCATTTCAAGCAACGTTTCAATTCTGAATGGTGGTCTTTCACCAGGGCGATACTGAGAGTATCTTCCAGATTAGGTTTTCGGGCCAGTTTTTTTTTATTCATACTTTTAATGACATTATAATATAACTTTTAAAAAGTGTGCTGATTCATACGTATGTTGATTTATCATGAAACCTGCATATATATCTTTTTTTTTATCAGTCAACCATTTTTGTTTTAAATTTGTATTAAATCATTATGTTTTCATCTTGCAGAAGTGGACATTACTTGAGTGCCATTTTGGTATCCCATTATTTGACGAAGACGCCAACCAAAAAATATGTAAAGCGATTGTCACAAAACTTTCACAAAAAGATAGGTAAGTTAGTTTGGTTTTTAATCCGTACGTAATATTGATAGGTTAACAATTTTGTTTGTTATAATATACATTTTGTGTTTTATTTTTCAGTCTGGATATGCTTACCGAATCAAATAAGGCGCTCTCGGTAGATTTGTTAACGTTCATTAATCAGTGTCAGGTTAGTAATGTGATTTTTTTTTACTAATGGAATGTTTTTTAAACAAGACCTCATTTAAGGTGAACGGCTGCGCTGCCTGTTTCATACAAAACTGAATTTTGGATTGGAGGCCAAAATACCCATCCAAACGGAACTATGTATTTTTTTAAATTAAATGTTTAGTATATATCTAGTACGGATGAGAAGTATTTTATTTATTTTTGTTTTAATTTTGCCATGAAAAAAAATCAATTTTCATCATTTTAGAGGCAGCTTAGAAAATTATTTGCGGGTTTATCGTACTTTTTAAAAAATATATCACATTTGCTATGTAAGTATGATTACATAAATAAAAATATAAAAATAAAACATTTTTAAAAAAAAAGATTTTTTCAGGTCGATATTTTAAATTCTGTATGGCAAATTTGTGTTCCACCGTAAATTGGTCATTTTTAATTTAAAGTCCACCATAATGCTTAGTTTAACATTTTTAAAATTAATTTTATATTTCATTATATTTTCAAGCAGATGGGTTAAAACTTTTTTTTAAATCACCGTTAGCCCCTAAATAATTGTTAAAGATGCCTCTAAAATCGCGAAAAATCAATTCCAAGCAAAAACAGGCACAGCAGCCGTTCCCCTTAAACTATGTGTATATTTATTTATTATTTATTGTCACGTAAGAAAAACCACCGGTAAAATATAGCGGCGTGCAAACAGCCATCCGGACAAATCCGTGATAGCTGAGCATTTCCAACAAAGTGACTATCTCTTTGGGTTTAGAGTAGTGATTCCCAATGTGGGCGATCACTTCGATCTACTATCAGAATATGGTGTAAAGTGAGATATGGAGTTCTCTCTTTCTAAAACACATGGCTGACCTTAAGAGGAAGGGAGATAGAACCCCCCCCGTCCTCACCCGCCGCCCAACTTCACATAACTCCTATCATTCGTATTAGAGTCTTGCAATATATCGTAAGGAATAAATACAGATAGCTTCTATTTTTTTTTTCAATTAAACATGTATGAAAACTTAGACCAAGCCGTATTTAGTTTTGATAATTTAACTGCATCCTTTATATGGTCTATAAATAATGTATAATGATAGTGTCCAAAAAAAAAAATGTCATAGATTTAATATAGGAATAATGTAAGAATAGGAAGTAAGATTTGTAAAGCGCCCTTGAGGTGATTTTTCACAAAAACGGCGCTATAAAAATCATCCGAATATTATTATTATTATTATTAACAGATATTATGAGGACCGTCATTTGGTTCTCGATACGGAATGACTGGAATCAAAGGGTTAGCTTGTGGGGCGATCAAAAGTTAAAAGTGCCTTGGGGGTGATTTTATATGATTTGATGGGCGATAGGCACTCTTTGTGCACTTTGTAAACACTGTAGATAATTCAGCACTTTTTTGTTGAGATCTAAGTTTAATATAATTTAAAGACTTCCGTTTCATAAAATTCCAAATTTCGCGAGGAAAATTTTCTTTGGAATCTGACTGGAATGATAAGAAATAACAACACTTATTGGTTTGTCCTTGGGCCAAATAAAATTATGGGAGGGGGCAGAAGAAAAATGTACTTGAAAAGTGGACAGTGGGCCCAAAAAGTTTAGGAACTTCTGAATTAGAGTATCGATAAAAGAAACAAAGGGAGATATGCATTAAAGCGTACTGACTGTCACCGATCCACGACTAAACTGCACGAACTATTAAAGCGGCAGAGCCAATGAAAGTTATGCACTTGGTTTTTACATATGTAGAAACAAAGGCAGGGCGCAGTATAGTATTGGTGAACTGTATTGGCAACACTTTTGTGCATTGCTGTTTTAAACTAATAATAGTTCATAGCCCATTTCTATTCTATGATAATAATAATAATGTTTGTGAAAACTTACCTCAAGGGCACTATTATCTATAGATTAGAGCCAAAGTTTGCCTTGCCAAGAAGATGATAGAAATTCACAAGTACCCTGTCAGTGGATTTGGTTCCATATGTGCCATTATAATCATTTCTCTCAATCTATTACGTATCTGTGGTCTTGGGCAAATATGAGAAATGTTATCAGGATAACACTTTGACATTTAAAATGTAAATAGAATATGAATAAGTTTGACTGGTTTGTTGGACCATTTGTGTATAAAATAAGGATATCATAGTTAGGTATGTCAAATGAAAGAGGACAGAAAATAAAACGCAATTACGTACCGCAAAATTTTCATTTGTGCACTTATCATATTTTGACCTATGTGAGACCACAGAATTATTTAGGTACCTATTAAAAAATCAGTTTCGCGCAGAGGAATTTAAAAAGCGGACTTAATTATTGTCACGGCCGGCCCTGAGCCAAACGGAGCCTGGTGCATGCAAAATTTTGTCGCCCCTTGACAAACCTAAAACTATGCACGATAAATTGGGCCAGTTTTCAAACTCAATCTTCAAGAGACCGAAAACTGCACTTAAGCGAGTTTCACGTAATACTGTATTTGTGTAAAATCACCTCAAGGGCACTGTGTTAAGTGTTAGATATTATCATTGCCTTGGCACTTTGGAAAGACGGCGCCGGGAGCGGACTGCTCAAAAGGTTAAAGAAGATTAACTCCTACAACACGGTACATACGTGATTTCATAACTTCTCTACTCTTCTCCACGTCATCTCTCCACACACTTTCTTTCTTTTTATTATTATTAGTCATACATGCATTCATTAGTTAAGAAACATTCTCACCCCAGACAAAATTAATAAGACATTATATAGACACACATAATAGGTACTTTAACAATGGAAATTTTAATATACCAACCCTATAATTTGTAAGTACTGTATATGTCTAAATAAATAAATATCACTTGAACACCTGTTTGTTTTGCAATTTCCAGTACTTTCCGGGTGAGGACATGGGGATAGTGAAAAGGGGTCAACTCGTGCCGCTGCCCAAGAAGAACTTGGCCTTTGAGAATGGACGAATCAGTCTTTGGACTGGTAAATAATGATTAGAGCAATTTTACATCCATTAACTATTATTTATTAAACATTATACTTACATTTGTTACTTTGTAAAAAAAGATTTTATGTATTTAATGAAGTGTGGAGAAATTTTTATCATTCCACCTTTTACTTGCCCGCCATAATAATAACAAAATTATTTAATAATTACTTTTAACGTTTTATTATTAACTTTTTTCTCACTTCTATGTCTGTAAGGTTAATACATTTTTTCGTATTAAGTTCAATCCGGTATTAAGTATTAATACATTGCATTTCTTGACAAAACAGACTTAGAAATTCATTCCATCCACAGTTTTCGGGCTATGTTATTATTTGTGCGAGATATGATTTAGTATTAAGGTATAATAATATTGCCTAGCCAATACCTAGTATTTAGACAAACCTTCTAGTTTGCCGCCCCTTGGCTTTAAAATTATTGAACAAGTGTACCTAATCTAATGTAATGTTTTAATTTTTAACTCCATATTTCGTAAATTCTCTAATGAAAATTGAGATATCTTTTGAGAAGAACAACAATAATGCTATCGTGCAAAGAATGTTTTCAGATCTTTTTTGTCACATTTATTTTTATTTATGTACTAACGTTCCAATTTTATTTATATTTAACATGTTTCCAATTAGAATATTACCACTTTAATATAATATTATTTCTCATGTGTACACACAATTACTCTAACTTCTAAGCAATCTCAATCCCATTTCTAACCGTACTATCACCCTCCAAAAACTCAGTTTTTCTGCCTAAATCAAATCTGTCAAAGTGCCGCTTTACAAGTCGGCAAAAAATGTAGACAAAAATTGAGAGCAGTTCGATCGTTTAAAAGATTTTAAATGGCGATACCAAGATGGCTAATATGAAAATGAGGGGAAGTTTTAAAAAGCATAATGGTCCAAGCGCTTTAACCAAACGGTGTTTTAAAATTCGTAGTACTTCCCAAAAGGATATAATTTTATATCATATATCGTGTTTAGGTAATCTTTTTTTATTACTTAACACTTTTTAAGGAAGATAATTACATGGAAAGGCAATTTTTTCGTATTTCTCAAATTTATGTGTCAAAACAGCCATTAGATTGTAAAACAAAATCAAAATTGTAAATAAAAAAAAAGTTTAAAAAACTTGAGTTATGTCGTTTTCTTCTGGATGTTTATGTTTGTTTACAAGAAACTATCAAACTCGAATGTGAAGCCTAACCTTAAATCTGAATGTGCATGCTTATAATTGTTTCGAAATCTACAAAAATATTGCTTAAATTTTTTTTTTTTATCAGTTTCTATATAATTTTGATATAAATATACATATATGTTATAGAATTTTTTCATAGTCCTCCTCACTAGGAGATCCTGTGCTGAGGGGGACCAGGTTTTGCACAAAGGGGTTTCAGCGACTTCTATGTTTCAACTTCAAGGTTAGGGTAGGGTCTTTCCAGTAATTTCTATGACGTTTTTTTTTTAGAATAGTAGTCAGTTCTTATTCTGCTAATTCCTTAAGCCAAGTTTTACTGGACTTAATGCAATTATTGATTATTATTGATTGAATTACTTTTTTTGATATTAAGTGGTAGTTTGTTATATAATTTTACAGCCAAAAATTCAGAGCTTCTTTATCTAAAAGTAGTATTGCATTTAGGTATATTTATCTTATCTAGTTGCTTTGTTCTGGTATTATGATCATGAAGAGTCATAGCCATTTTCTCATTTTTAAGATGATCAACTAGAATATTTTTGGCAAAGATTTTTTGGATACTTGGAACGTAAAATGGTCTTTATGATGCATTTCTAGGTTGCATTTAATGGTTTCATGTAATTTGATGCAGCTGAGCCCCATCCCAAAATTCCATATTCCAAATGAGAGTGACATAAAGCATAATATACTCTATTTAGATCCTCGATTGACAGGATATTTAGTAATTTTTTGAAGAAATAGATGAGTTTTATTAGCTTTTTTCAAGTTCCGTTAATGTATACATTCCAGCGGAGTTTATCATCGATTAAGATTCCAAGATATTTAAAGTTTTTAGCTTTGGTTATATGCGGGCAAGTGCAATGAGGTAAATTTTTTTAACATTCATGTATTTTAAGTGTGTGCTCATTCATTGGTTGGCCTCTTTTGTTTATTGAGAATGTTAAATATTTAGTTTTACTCACATTTAATGTAAGCGAGTTCACTTTTAACCAGTTTTGAAATACAGCCAAGCCATGCTCCGCCTCTTTAAAGGTATTTGTCCATTCTTGTTCATGAAAAATAATAACAGTGTCATCTGCAAAGCTAATTATGTCTCATTTGATGGGAAGATTCATAAGATCATTTATATAAATGAGAAAGAGTTATTGGTCCTAGTACGCTTCCTTGAGGGACACCATACGTAATTGGTAGAGTTTTGCTGGTTTTTTTTACCAATTCGTACAAACTGTTCTCTACCAGACATGTAGCTACCAAGTAGGTTTACAGTTGATTTTTTCATTCCAATTTTTTTAAGTTTTAGAGATAGTATTTTATGGTCAATCGAAAGCTTTTTGAAGATTGATGAAAGCTGCCATGCATTTTTTACCTTCATCTATTTTTTGTATTATTGTATTTGTTACTTTAGCTATAGCATCACCGGTACCCAGGTTTTCCCTAAACCCGTATTGTGTTAATGATAATATTTTATTATTATCCAAAAAGGTAACAATTTGTTTTTTTATCACTTTTTCCAAATATTCCTAAATACTAAATTAATGATATTTATTAACAAATCATACTACGTACCAGTCATTCCAACAGTTCATTTGTAAACATCTTCTAAGTTGGACACACAGCTTCCTCGCTCAAAATTCTACTAAACGGTGCTGAAATACGCAGTAAATCACTTCCCGCATTCAACTGTGTATTGGTTTATTAATTTTAAATAAACTGAAATAATGAAAAAATTAATTAAAAGTTAGTGATCGGAATAATACTTCTCAGAGGATTTCTGACAGCAAACAACAAACAACAAACTTCAATGACAAAGTGAGTAGCTTGGTGTTACCATAGTATTAAAAAATTTTACCGATTTTGGAATTAATTTTTTGGTGGTTCCAAATGTGAGATTATATTGTTTGATTACCGAATCTGACAGGTTGACTGAATGAGAAGTTTCTTCCACATACATTTCAAAAATATGAAAAAATCTTTTCCATACAATTATCTCGTCAAGTGTTAAAAAAAAAAAAAACAAGTTTGAATATTAAATTTCTTTACATTATGTTGTAGAATCATCTCCTTTCGGGAGGTACCACTAATTTCTGAACGCCGTTTGATACTAGAAAAACATTTACTTGAACCTAAGTTATTTTTTAAAGTTTCATCATTATTCTTTTCAACTACTTTTAACCATCTTAGTGTTTTCATTTTTCATGAGTATGTGAAATACAAAATATGGTGTAAGTATAAAAATGTTAACAGAATAACAGTTTAAAATACAAAATGGTACATATCATCGCAGGAAAGCAATATTGCTGTAACAGCCAAGGCCATGTAAAAAAAAGACGCAGGATTTTGAGGCTGATCATATCAATTAAAAAACGTAATATTGACAAAACGAAGAGTTTTTCCAACGGCGTACAGGTCTTATTTTTCATTGTAGTCATGGGACCCAGATAGATCGACGCAGAAAAAAAAAACCCTGTGGAATGGTGTATACAAAGCATTTTCGTGGGTTGCTGCGATTACAGGAGTATTGCTTTCCCGCGACGGTATGTTATTTATTACGAGGTGTGATCAAAAAATATGTTGAATAATTTTATTACGAACAAAATAATAAGCTTACATCAAATTTGAATTAATCTTCTTCAGAGTACTCTCCTTGACTAGCGATGCGCTTATCCCAAATTTGATTCCATGATTGGAAGCATTTCTGGAAGGCTTATTTTGGAAGGGCCTTCGGCTGCTCCATCGTGACCTTCTCAATGTTGGGAATAGTGTCTAAATGTTTTTCTTCTAGCACGATTTTTATTTTTTGGGAAGAACCAGAAGTCGCGTGGTCCTAAATCTGGAGAGTAAGGTGAATGTGTACAGACGGGAACTTTTTTTTCAGCTAAAAACTAATGGATCAAAAGCGATGTGTAGCACAGTGCGTTGTCGTGATGAAGGAGGAAGCCATTAGCCCATTTTTCTGGTCTCCTTCTCCTTACATAGTCTTGCGAGAATATCCAAGCTTTCAAAAGGTTAAACGATCACAGCGCCTTCCATTTTTGTCTACTTTATTTACACAAACTGTACAATTTCACAATAAGAAGTACGTTAGATTAAAACACATGCATGTATGCTCCGATTGCTATTTTTATGGCAGGAAGCATTCTCATATTATACCCACCAATACATTTTTTTGGAAACAGGTGATAAGTGAATAACCTCTTCAATTTAAAAGTAAAGATTTCTAGTCTTCGTTTAAGAAAATGTTCAATGTTTCCGACTTCTTATTGTGAAAATTTTATAAATACCTATTCATTTTTTTGCTAAGATAAGTAAAAATAATACAATTGTGTTTTATGTTTCTCGAATGTTACTAATAAATAAAGAATAATTTTTCTATATTTTTCATCAAATTTACATATATTTTTTTTAAATATTGACCATAAACAATAGTGACAACTTGAATATTTATAATTATATCATTACTTTTATGAATAAATACAAATGTTTTAGTACTTATGTGAAAAAATACAAAAATATTGATCTGTTAGGAAAGTGGCACGCTTAGAGTTTAGCACCCGATAATAATTATGTGAAATTTATATTCGAAACATCCGATAAATACGCTGTGAGTTCTCCACATAAATAGGTACTTACAAAATTTATATGTATTTTATGAAAGCATTCTAAACTACATAAATAACTTATTATGTTTTAAATTTTTGTAATGACCAATGTGTTGCAGAATTGCAATTACTACTAATAACAATTGATCCCCCCAGATAAGATTTTTTTTTAAATAATGTGATAAGATATAAATTGAATATGTGATGTCTCAATAGATGTCTTATAAACCCTGTAAAGAATTTCCACTATAGAATTTTTATAGTTGAAGCACGCTATTATTGATGCAGTTTACTGGTCACTAACTTTAAAAGAGTGTTTAATATTCATAGTTTATTTGATTTTTTATTATTACATATTTTCAGAGTTTTTTTTTTTTTTTTAATACAAAAAACTAATTATTCACTACCATTGAATAAATTAACGGTATGTAAAGAAAATTACTTGTGATAAATTTTATTCCAGAGTGTAAATAATTTTGTACAAATAGTGTGGTCTTCTTCCAAAATGTATGTATTCCTTGCATAAATAAACACAAATTTGTTTTTAAAATGCTAAAAACTTATTTGCCTAATAGTTGCGTAGTGTAGAAGTGTAAAAGGATTGATTATATGTAAATGAAAATAATAAGATATTCAGATATGTATTATGTTATCATAATATATTTATTTAAGGTAGGAAATATAAAATTGTTTCATAACTGGTTTTATTAATTTGTCATAAGTCACAATGCATTTTATACTATGTACATAGTCAACAATTAAAAAAATCTACTAAAATACTGTTGAAAAATATTTTCATCCTCCGCATTAGCGGAATTAAATACAATAAAAATACATTATATATATAAGGAACTCCCGTGAAAAATTAAAAAAAAAATAAATCATATAATAATAATAAGAGTAAATTTCTATAGCGCAGTTTTGTGAAGGTTCACCTCAAGTGCGTATAGATCAACAAACACCGATTCTGAATGCATATGTAAGTTATATTATATATGATTTGCATATGTAGAATTATAAAATCAAAAATTAATAAAACATCAACACATCAAAACGCCTCATTGGTCGGCGACTTCTGACGTCACGATAAGATTAAAGACTGGTTTTGTATGGAAATTATTATCACTTTTGGTTTTGATAATGTGTATCGTTTTTAGTTTTAGTGAAATAATTTAGGTGATCGCTCTATTATTGTCGTTATTGAAATTTATCAATTTGACAGAAATAGGATATATTCATGGACAATAATCTGACAACCAACCAATAGTCAATACCGAAATTATGATAATGTATTTTAAATATTATTATTATACTCACTATTTCTAAGTAGGTACATAATGTTATTAATTATGTTTAGCCATGTGGTTTTACTATGAATATAACATAAAATTGGTAAAGCTTATTCTTCATTTGACATCACCTCAAAAATGCAGAATGAGACAAATTCACATTCATACTTTCTCTTTGGCTATTCTGACTTCTGACATGGTCCGACATGTATTTGATTCACTTGATTGTGCCATGTCTTCCTCGGGCGTCCCCAGCTTCTTCTTCCATTCACATTCACGTCATATATTCTCCTTACACTCCTTTCTTCGTTCATTCACTCTACTATCAGTTCAAATGAAAAAATATGATAGACTAATGACATAATGCCCCTCTACGTGTGCCTGCCAAATTTCGAGCGTTTTGGAGGGCTTTGAAAAAATTTAACTTTGAAAATTAATTTATCTTTGAAAATGAACTGGAGTTCATTATTGTCATTGACAAATTGTATTAGCACTTCGTCATACATTGCACTTGATTTATAAAAAATACACAAAAGACTAAAAGCACCACAATATTATTATTTAAACTCGGTATCTTTTAAATACAAATAAAAAAAACAGAAAAACTCGAATATTTTGACCATATAGGGGAAACAATGAAAACAAAGGACCGCACCTTTTTATAGTGGTTGTTGTATGACTTGATTTGTTAGAACTTTGAAGGTGTCCAAGATCCAATAAAAGGAGAGGTCACACAAGACAAATAATGATTTTTGTCTGGAATACGATTGGGCAGAGTCCGAATTTTACAGCGGGTGCTGACGACACAGATTGCAGGTCAAATAATAAATTAAATTCACCATATTATCTGCAGAGTGGAAAATATCCTACCAGATCTGAATACTATTCAGTGAAATAGCCAGGTACTTACCAACCTCATTCCCTACCCGCAACACAATCAACCGCAACTCACACCGCAATCCCACACTAGCTGTGGGCAGTTGGGATACTTACGTGGTATTACAAAACAAATAAAACTTCCGGCGGGCTATAAAGCACTTGATAAAGCTGTACCAATTTCAACTAACCGTTTTTGCATTTGACTCGGAAGTTCTTCCAATGCACTAAATTCAACACTTTGTACATCTGGCAAAGAGGCTTTTAAATCATTACATCCTCATTGGATACCGTTGATCCTCCTGCATGAAAGGAACTTGCATCGGCTGCTGCTGATGAACTGTCTCAGAGTCCATCATATAGCTACTGTTCTGCTGCTTGGCCACTTCGTGAGTCTTCGTGTGTAATCTTAAACCATACTTCGTTCTGTAAGTCTTGCTGCAAATATGACAGGCGAAATTCCTATCTCCGGTGTGTTTGACGGAGTGATTTTCCAGGCATTTCCTGGTGAAGAATGACGAGCCGCACTCTTGGCACTTGTGGTTCTTCTCCTGGAGGTGGACTCGACGAATGTGGGCGCGGAGGTGACTGCCCAGTGTGTATTTGCATGAACACTGTTGGCATTTGTAATTCTTTTCTTCTCTGCCATGCTTCTCGGCCATATGCTTAATCCTATAAATATGAATGTAATATAACAACGGAAAAATTGAAATGTAACAATGCTAGATTAACCTCTCCGCAAGTATGGATGCACGGCTCGTCCGAATGGAAAAAGTCCCAAAGCTGTATTGACCGCACTAGGGCTTCTGCAGCTAAAGTTCAAATGATTTTTTTTTTTATATGAATACCTCACAAGAGTCCCAACTGCTCCCAACCGTCTGGAGCCAGTGAGACTATGGCATTACCAATTGGGGAATTTTGTGAGGCTGAAGGTATTGGGGAGGGGAAGGAGAAGGGGAAGAGGGAGGTGGGGAAATACCTGGCTATTCAGATCTGGTCACCAAACACGGCTAAAAAGCCATTTCAAGCAACGTTTCAATTCTGAATGGTGGTCTTTCACCAGGGCGATACTGAGAGTATCTTCCACTCTGGAACGTGTGCAAATATACTCTATATTATTTTTAAATGAATTAATTGTGAAACAACACAAATTAATTAAATAAAATTACTTGCGCACGCCGGGATTTGAACCCGCGACCTTCGGATTCGTAGTCGAGAGCCTTACCCCTCGACCATGGAGGCCGTCAAATGATATCATATTTAATGAAAATATTTTACTTGTAGCTTCTATGGACATCTGTGCATAGTTTTTTGAAGTTTTAGTATAATTATCTATAATATCGACTTCACAATTTGAGTTTAAATTTTATTTTTAAAAAATTCACTTCCCATGTACAATTTAAGTTTGCAAAAACTCACTCGCCGAGAGGTTAAGTGGATTTACACCCTCAATGTGGTTTCTGACAAAATATTGCTGCATATGAGTCGTGAAGTTGCAAAACCCGTTCTGGAATTTTATGCCGCTTTCGAGATAATTCGCTATATTATTTGAATATTTAACTTAAAATTTACATTATTATTTTTTTTTTATATGAATACCGCACAAGAGTCCCAACTGCTCCCAATCGTCTGGAGCCAATGAGACTATGGCATCCCCAATTGGGGAATGTTGTGAGGCTGAAGGTATTGGGGAGGGGAAGGAGAAGAGAAAGGTGGGGAAATACCTGGCTATTCAGATCAGGTCACCAAACATGGCTATTATGTTTGACAATATCTCGATCAACAAAAAATTCCAAAGCGGGATTTGCAACTCACTACTCGCATATAAATTATCCAATTACAGGCAAATCATTTTAAAGGGCGCACTTTGAATGCATTTGTGTACATCGATAGTAGCGAAATGTTTAAAAAAGTTTTTTCAACTAGTTTAGAACAATTGGAATTCAATGGGTTTTACATTATTGTAACGTCTTACTAAATCTATTAGCTATTCATCTCCCATTTTAATAGCAAAACGACTAAAAAAATGTCAATAAACACCGAATCAAACATAAACTTAAATGTCAAATCAACACATTGGAAAGCGTGATGGCCATCCTCTCCACCTTTCACACATCCCACACCGATCTGGACTGCACAGATCGGCATTGCGCGAGGAGCTTAGGGCTGCATTGCGCAGTGTCTTCCTAAAGCATCTATTTTCATAGAAATGTATGGATTGTAAAGTTGTCATGTCTTATAGCATTGTGTACGCGGGACCAGTGGTTCGTACCTTAAACCTAACTCCAGTTCCGAATTGAACAACCTATTTCAGCCATTTGCACAAACTATCATACAATCACTCCCAAATGTGATAATATTAGGAAATGATTCATACATATGATGGCTGGGTAATAACTAATAACCGAACATAGATTATCATTCTCGGTTAGATGAAGAGCAAAAAAAAAAAATTACCTAGAACTATATGTGTTTAACGCTTCTCCGCACATATTACATTTAAATAAAATCTTGAGTCCTTTATGTGTAACTTTAACATGGTTTCTCAGGTTGGATTTATTTTTGAACGATTTGTCACACATCTCACACTGGTGACGCACGTCTGTGTGAGTTTTGATGTGGAACTCGAAGCTCTTCCTCGTGGCACAAATCTTGCCGCAAATTTCACAAATGTGGTTGGGATAGTGTTCTGGCATGTGATTTAGCAGCTCCCTGCAAATAAACACATTTTTAAAGTAACCTTCATAGTTTTGCTGGTATATGTAATTTTACAAGATCATTTCATTTGTGAGTACGTCCGTCTGTCTGTACGAGTGTGAACATTTCAAAATTGCAACTGATGGATGTGTTGAGGAAAATGAGGACTGTTTTTTCAAAAACCGCTATCGCTCATTTAAAAATTTTACAGGAAAGTTTTTTATGAATTTACAACTAGGCGCATGGATGAACAGTAAGAAACAATTTCCAGAAATTAAATATAACGTAGTGGGTACCCATGATATGTTGTCTTGTATAAGTGTGTGTGTATGTGTGCGTGTATTTGTAGGTGTGAGAAGTGGTGATCTACATAATATAGAAGTGATGTGATGTGTATGCGCATTGAGCAGTTCATACAACATAATTTCCTTTGTGAGTTAGTCCATCCGTGTGTATGAGTGAGAACTTTTCAAAATTGGAACCGATGGATGTGTTGAGGAAATTATCAAAATTAAAACAATCTTTTCAAACGCTGACAAGCGATTAAGTAGGTATCTACCTATAATATAATATTTTATATGACTTACTTTTGCAGGTCATTTTTAATGGTGGAACTATGCAAGTCAAGTTACATTCTTCGCAGGTATTAACTAGTTCTTTAATAATTTAGTTAGACTTTATATAGTAACTGAACTTTTCTTACCCGAAGAAACTAAACTCCTTATGACATATTTCACAATTTCTGTCCGTGCTATCCAGAGCATATGGAAGAGTAGACGACTCGCCAACATCAAACTCCATCTATAAGAAAATTGTTATTAACCCTTTCTTTACAGTGCTAGAAAATCCCTCGAGCTCCGGTGCTGTATACTCAGTGTACACATTTAGACTTTTTAAGTTGGATAAAAATGAATAGTTTACATTTCTAACTTATGTCAATCATTTTATTAATACATAGTACATAAGTAAAATATTGTTATTTACTTATACTTATATATACATATTGCAATTGAATTATGTATATATTTAAATTTAAAAAAATAATAATTTTAAATTGTGTTTAAGTGTTGAAAACAAGGAAAAACATTGGCCACATATGATGCCTCCATCAGAGCAGGCAGACCGATGACTATTACTGACGACCGTGCATGGTGACACGGTGAGCGAAATCCCGTACGCCCCTCGCTCACTACCTCACCATGTAAATTAACTTATTTTATCCAAAGTTTTCAACAAAACTTTTTTTCTCAATTTGTAATATTTAATCATTGAAGAAAATAATATTAACACAACCTAAATGAAAGATGAAATCATCTTGAAAAAATCTTCATTTTGGTTATGTTAATATTATTTTCTTCAATGATTAAACTTTTTTTTTTCTTGCTTTTGATAAATACTTACATATTTTAATTATATTATCTAATAAATAAATGTATTTGTGCGGAACAACTAAAATATGAACTTTATGTTTAGTATATTTACAGAGATATTGAAATAATTAGAGACATGTCAAATTAGTTGACAGTACCAGTAAGGAACGGTTAAAAGAACACTCAATGTGGAGTTCTATAAACTTAAATAAAGAACATAGCAAATAATCTTATCATTTTCATGTCACAAACTAAAAATTTACATAATAATAAAAAAAACTCTAGCATTTCCATGAATATCAATTAAAAATGCATGCGAGTGGCTCATTCTTGGAAGGATTGGTGGGATTTATTCTGTTCATGAAGATCTTACTCTATTAAAAACTCTTTGCGACGTGGTGGTGTCGTGGGATTTGAAGCATTCCTCGAAGAAGTCCTCCTCTGAAGAGCTGTCCGTACTCGATGGAAGCTTCGAAAAGACCTCCGGAGCTGGCGACACTGGCACCGCCGCTAGTTGCTCCACAGTTGCTGGTCTCATTGCTACTAGTCCATGGATTAGTGGTTTATCATCGGACTGCAGGTTAACCACTTCTATAAAAGAAGACTTGGAGTGTTGGCAAACTGGTGCTGGGTAACAGGCGGTAACTGGCCGGTTACTTCAACGAGGTGACACACATGCCCTGGCTGCCGGGCGGTTTTCACCATAGATTACATATTTCGGTACAAATCGGTTGCACCCAAATTCAAACACATTCAACAGAATATTGAACAGAATTAAGGTGAAAAAATAACTACATGCATGAAAATATCGATCCTGAAGAATTAATATTTTTTGGCAATTGTTTTCAAATGAATTGCCATTTTGTCAGCGTGCAACAGTTCATTATTGAAAGCGACACGTCTTCCCAGTGCCGTCTGGCGGGCGGGCCGGGCTAGTGATGGTATTGCACATTCCCTGAACGGTTTCGGGCTGATGCCGGTGTAAGTGCGCCACCTTGCTTATATTGCCACACTCTTCTTTTTCCACTAATCTTCTAATAAATGTAAGTTATCAATAATAAAGGAGAATAAAATAGCAGATTAAAAACCATTCAACGTGAAGTGTTTTTAATATTGTGTCCTCTGGGTGCAAAACCGTATATTCTCAAAGATTAAACTGTCTTTATCTGAAGGGACCTGCCAAGTAAGTACATATGTTTCTGTATCTGTTTGTACACAATTAGATAGAGCCTAGGAAGTAATATTATTGTACAGCACCTTTTAAGTGTTTTTTCTCAAAAACTGCACTATACATATCCAGTTGTTATTATTATATTCACATTATCCCAGTTTGAAACATTTAAACTTAATGCAGTGCATATAGTTACGGGTGTGTGAACTGATAAATATGAAGCAAAAAATATGACCTCTTATTTTTAGACAGTCAATTAAATATTTCAAAGCTCTATGCTAGAAATGATGTTGAAAACTGAAAACAGTTGTTTTGAATGACTTACCTTCTTTTATTACAAGTGGACGATCATCATCATCAACATAATCGTCATTGTCACTATATTTACTGGTTTCGGTTTGTATTTTCTTTTCTGAAATAACAAAATATAATTATTTCTACTATTGCTTGTTTTACGGTGGGGGAACAAATAATGTATTAAATGTTATTAATTATTCGTTTTGTACAGTTTTTACAATTTATTTTATTTTATTAATTGAGACCAAGGATGAGTTGAGTTTGCATTTATTATTGTATCTGTAAAAGTTGGTTTTCTAAATATTTCGAAGGTATGTCTATTATTACTTCTACCAATTGTAAGTTCCAAAAAATTTATTTAACTTCAATCTCATGTTCAACTGTAAAGCAGATTTTATTATTAACGGTGTTGGCCCAGTTAGTGAACTGTCGGTTTGTGCCTTTCCAACAAATGAGGATACGAATGAATGATCCTAATACAACATTAATTAATAAAGTAAGGAAAATTATATATACTCCGCTTCTCAGTATGTTCACATTATCAAAACAATATAACACATTTAAATAAATCAATTAAGAAAACATTATCATTTAAATACGGGGAAACACATTATAAATGTAAAAACCTCAGGATAGAGAATTTTAATTATTTTCTAACTAAAGTCGGTTTTACCGATAATAAATCATTATTTTTAAAAACCCATGCATAAAATCATATAAATAATTCATCACAATTTGGATTAACTGCAGTTTGAAAATGGCCTTGAACGTCGAAACAGCTGTCACAATAATAAAAACTAAAAATACTAAAGAACTTAATAATAACATTATTAACTTTTATTTACATTCAATTTAAAAAATATATAAATAAAATTAAAATTTAAATTTTAACCTTTCTTGGAACTTTTTTTTGGATCGGTGGAAGGTGGAGATTCACGGGATATTGCTGGAATATCATTTGTATTTTCTGCAAAAGACACAACACATTGTAAAAAACATGTTACTTATCAGAGATTACTTAAATAAATGGTCTTTAAATTCTATTTGTACTATTCTACACAATTACTTCTACTTATTCGTTACATTCTGCACAAGGTGAATGACAGATGGGGCATTATTACCTAGCTGAGAATTGAGGTAGCATTTAGCAGATTCTACACATTCTCGAAAGCTGACAGTGGCTCGCAATCTTCTGACGCAATCCGAACAAATCCATCCGTCATTTGCTGAGAACTGAAATAATACAGAACAAGTTAAACCTCCACACAGCATTCCCGTTTACTTAATTAAATATTTAAAAAGTGTAGCTATTATAAATTATTTTTACCTCCTTCGAGAAGCATATCGTAAGCATGTCCGAATAGATTTCATTCATCCCGCGGTACAAGTATGGCTTGACAATACTCCTCAGATCTTTAGTGGATAGACAGCATCGACATAGTTTAGACTCCGGTAAGCTTGAAATATGCACATACTGAAATGCCGGCTTCTTTGTAGAACCTTCTTCATTCATGTTTAATGTTGTGTATTTCAATAATTGTTTTCACTTCACTTCATCATCTTGAACAATTATTGAAGTGAGACAAACATAAATATTAAAAAATACAAGCATGCCTCGTAACAGCGGACCATTGATTCTAGGCAAAGGTCACAAAGGCTCAAAAAGTTCTTTATTGCACATTCCGCACTTTAATCATATTAAATTGAGATAAGTGATGAACTTGTTGCTAAGTAAGATAAACACAATATATTTCAATTAAAATAACTTAAAAAATAAACATGTTTTTATTATTTATTTGGTGGCACGGTCTCTCACCCTTTCAGACTTGAATTAAACTGGCAGTGATAAAACATTATTTGATCCTTGATAATAACAACTTGTAGAATTATTTGTAAAATTTTGTTGGATCTTTTTTTTTAAAGTCTTTAAAAGTTATTGCTACTTTAATTTGAAAGAACATTAGGTCTATAAGAGTGTTTCTCGAGAGGTTAAAGGGTGTGGAAGTCGAGATTAAACACAAAATCACCTCTCAAAATATAAACATGACTACCGCCTGAACGAGTTGCTAAAATCCTATTTAAAAAATAGAATGCAAAGCCAGTAATGCCAGCAATTAGTAAATGAAAATATCAATTTTTATTCAATCTAAAAATGGAGGAATATTTTCTGAAATCAAAGTAGCATGCACAGAGTTTGTAATCAGGGTAGGATCAAGTAGGAAAAACAACAAATTAATTGACAAATTATTTTGAAAGAAAGCTAACATCCTATTATTGATATTTAGTTAGTAAAATTGTTCTAATCAATGATGATACCAACAGATGGCACCGATTTCCACATTTACTGGCATTGCCGAAAACCACTGCTTTTTAGACAATAACACAAATGAGTCATCCCTTGACGCGCATTGTGCACACATCACGTGCACATGTACGTTTGAATATATATAATAGATTTAACATTTGAATATGACATTGAAGTCCTTTTTAGTTCCTGACTTTGACTCAGTGTAGTGGCTGAATCAGTGTGGTACACCTGCATTGCATTTCACAGCTGCTACTCTAAGAATTATATAAAGATGAATAACATCTGTGAAGTACTCATACAAGGGAAAGACAGAAATCAGTGCAGAAAAGAAGGAATACTTTCAATTTCAAAGCGGTCGCCATTGACTAAACACGCTTTGGTAATGGTGATCTGGGAGGACTCTGTGTCCACGTTCATGGTTGGACAGACATTGGGCTGACCTTGATTTTACTTGAAAGAAAATGTACTAGATAATTTATTTGTTTGCTTGGAGTTTTGTCATCTTCTGCAACATTTCGTAGTAGCAGGGATAATTTTTTACAGCAGGTGACAGGTGTGCAAAGATCGAGGGTTGCCAAAAGGAAAAATAAAATGAATAGTATTATTATCATTATCCCAACAATAAGCTTCAACTTCTGGCACAAACAAATTTTCTAACCAAACTTCAAGCACTGCTTCAGCGACCATTAAACTATTAGACTGGAATCTTAGCTTCGTTATATTATTTTAATGCTCTTGGATTTTCCGGATTGTTAATTATGCAACGAGGACTTTAGTTAGAGGTTGCCTGAACAGTTAACTCTTAAAATAAATGCCAGTTTACCATTAGCTGGCTCCTCTATAGCAATGGAGGTTCTGGATGACATTTTTCCAGCCTCTTCTACGATGAAAATCTAATTGTTTGAGTAGTGACTGTCATGGATAATATTGGCTAGCTCATGTGGGGCCCTTTCTGCAACAGCTGCCTCGTTCTGTACTTTATATTATGAATCGTTTCTTAAACCTCTCAAACCAACCTCTACTTGCTCCGAACGCATTGGCTTTACCTCTCCTTGCCTTCATTTCATCACATAGTCAGTCAGGTCTGATCATTTATCCACATATATTTAAAAGTGTTTCCATGCAATTAGGCTATCCCGTTTCCTAGATTTAGAAGAACCAAAAGGTGTAGCACTTTTCACTTTGTCGACATAGTAAAATAAAAGTTTAATTTTCACAGAACATAACACAAACGCAATACGGTGGTATGTTGTTCTGTATTTTCAATACCTTATAAACATAAATAATAATATACTTATAAATAAATAACATTGAAAAGTAAATATTATTGTCTGGAGATAAAAGTGACAAGTGACAGGTTAGGCCGGGCTGCGTCGATAAACAGATTTCTCCTGTACTGACTTCCCATAGATATACCACGGACTACCTGTTAGAGATGGGCGAAATTGAATGAATTAATCAAATGAATAAATTCAATCTCATGACATGCTCGGTCTGACACAGAATTCATTCTTCCTAAGGCCTTGCATCCGTATTTCTAACTCGCGGCACAATAATTACGGTGCTGATACTAATGGGTGGCGCCACCAAGTCGCCGGAGATATTGTCGTACTGTGCACCGTCTAACGTACAGTATCCCGCGCCGTAATCCATAAAAATCCATTGGTCATCGTTTGTCAGCAGCCCGCACATTCTCCAGCACGCAAACCGCCACAAGTCACTCTGTCAGTAATTCTGAATTCATCCGTATTCGCTATCACAGTCTGTATTCCATAATTCAATGAATTGAGAAATGTGTTTCGTATTCGTTGTAACGTCTGCCAGAGTGGAAGATACTCTCAGTATTGCCCTGGTGAAAGACCATCATTCAGAATTTAAATTTTGCTTAAAATGGCTTTTAGCCGTGTTTGGTGACTCGATCTGAATTGCCAGATATTTCCCCACCTTCATCTTCCCCTCCCCAATACCTTCAGTCTCACAACATTCCCCAATTGGGGATGCCATAGTCTCGCTGGCTCCAGACGATTGGGAGCAGTTAGGACTCTTGTGCGGCATTCATATTAAAAAAGTCCAGTCACTACGACTCTTGTCCGTCGATATCGAGTCCATCCATACTAGGTCCGCAAGATGCAAGATTATCAAGTCACTGCAAGATACTACTCGCAATTCATTTCTCAGTGACCGCAGTAAATCCTTTCGTCTTTAGTTCCAGATTGTGGGCAAGGCGCCAGTTTCAGTAGTCCGGCGAGAATTTCCGAAGTAATCTGTAGGTAAGAATTTTGTGTTGCATCAATGATATATAGTCGATGGTAGGGTGTCAAGTGATTTCGTATTTTATTTTATTTAAATTATTTATTAATTGACTTTTCTTGTTATTATTAGAATCATATTTTATGACTTAAAGGAATGACTTCAATGGATAAATTTACAAGAAGCGGAGAAGAAGACTAGAAAGATTCACTACTGAAAATAAATATGCCCATGTCTACCACCTATACGACCATACACGAGCGCCAACATAAAGATGCCTAAACGAGCAAAATGCCTATAGGTGCCGCTGTCGAGGCCCGTAACAAAGTTTGGTACCTACCTGTAAACACGAGCCGGATAAGTTCATAAGTAGCCTGTTGACGGAAAATTTTCTTCCCCGCCAAGGTTGATATAGCCTTTTGCAATCAACTAAAATAAATGACCGAATTCACCGAAATATTTAGATTTAAAATGTGCATTTTAAATAATAGGAATTCCCAGATTAGACCGGCCATAAAATAAATTTAGTACAAAGGCTAGCCGAACCTATTGTTAGGAAAAATCGTAACTAAAATAATATAATCTTAACTGCTATTTTGGGAAAGTCCGCAATTCCGTTGGAATTTTATGAGACGGCAATAAACACCTCAAAGGAATTGAGCCGAACGACGGAACAAAGGCCGCTGAACAATGCGGATTAAAAGATAATACCTACAGGTAGACAGGTAGACAGAAGGACAGTGGGCTCTAGGGGACAGTCGATTGCCAGAGTCCGCCCAGGACGGAGAGTCGAGTGAAAGCTTCCACCGAGGAAGCACGAGTCAGGTGCAGTCTTCCACCGAGGAAGCACGAATCGTTGCAAGAGTCCGCCCAGGACGGAGAGTCGGTTGCAGTAGTCCGCCCAGGACACACAGCCAAGTGAAACCTTCCGCCCAGGAAGGTTCCTATTCTCGCTCCTTGGAGAGGCCGCCCAGGTCCTCTACGCTCTACGAATTCTACGCTTCCATCCCAGAAGGAAGTAACTGATCTTCGCCCTTCGGAGATCAACATCGGAGACCGCCCATGCCTCTGATTATCGCCGCGTTGCACCTACTCCCGATCCGGAGGTACACGAATACGTAGTGCGAACGCGAGGACTCTACATACACGCAGCCACTGGACCCTGGACAGTCATCACCAAAAAGGGAAGTGCCTCTGACTCTAATGATAATTCCTCCCACAACATAAGCCAGTGAACCTCTAATTTTAACTACAAAGACTTTAACAGTAGAATTAAGTAATTACCTAAGTCAGTGAACCTCTAATTTTAAGTACAAAGACTTTAACAGTAGAATTAAGTAATTACCTAAACCAGTGAACCTCTAATTTTAAGTACAAAGACTTTAACAGTAGAATTAAGTAATTCGGTATCTAGTTTTATTGAATTGTCTAATTAAGTTTTACTCTAGTTTTAAGACTAAACCCACGTATATAAAAATAAATTACTTGTAACTACCTAAGATCGCATTTCTATTCCTCCCTTTTTGCGTTATTCCTAGAATAATACCTACTGCCCGACGCACCGTCATATCAAGGTGTTGGCTATCAATATTGCCGTGTCCTATCAATATTATAGTATAGCATACATATATAAGACAACTAAAAATACGATCTCCTGCAATAATTCCGAGTTATAAACTAGTAAGCAAAATAGCGAAATTATTTTAAATCGCGTTCAAAATTATGACAGTTTTGATAGTGGTAGGTGGCAAACAGAGACGCACATATGTTACAGAACGCAAAGGAAATATGCAATATTGTCGTAATATCGATAGCCGAGCCTCACCAAGAAACAACGGGGCAATACACGACAATCTTGCATCTCTTGACCGACAATATGAAGGTTTTGACGGCAATACCGCGTCAAGAAGTTCTCATGAAAATTTTTAAAATAGTTTACAGCTACCACGGCAATATTTTGTCAGCAAGGAATTGCCAAAGATTCCCGTATTGTTGGGTAATATAACGCAAGATTCTCCTGTATTGCCTATTCTTGTCGAAGCATTGCCGTGTTTTGCCAGCGAGTTTACTCGATAACCGATATTATGACCCGTCATCGATTTGGAACATTTTCGCGGGCTTTGAAAAAATCTAACTTTGAACATTTTTTTCTATGAAAATGATAAAAAAAAAACTTGTATTATAAGTTAGGAGGTCAACTTATTAAAAATATATATATGTACAGGGAGTTAAGAGACGTACCTGTATAAGATATATAGACTGGAGTTAAACTTGTTATTATCTGCAATAGTTTGGGCCAATAATGATGAAATTATTTTTCTTGTAAAATTTAGTTTTCAAGTTGATATTTTTTTTATCTGAGAGAATATTATGAAAAAATGCTCCAAACATATTTACAAATTTAATAAGTTTTAAAACGATGTGTGACATTGTGTAATGGGTTACAATTGTTAGATAAACATTCACCATTGATAAGTGAAAAAAGAAAAATACATATTTTTAACAGATATTGTTATTTTTTACAAACTTTATTATAATGATAATTACTACTTACCTTCTTTTCTTCTCACTCTCGCCTTACCTGGACCCCCTAACTACACCTCTTACTGGACCCAGACCAAGCACCGTCGCACGGACAAGGCCCCCACGAGCTCCAAGCAGAGTAGACAATTTTGTGCAAATTGCAAAATTGTACAAAGGTTGGAAATTAGGTGCAAATTGTACAAAAGTCGGGTTATGCTCTCCCTTTACACGTGGTGAAAAGGAGGTAACTTTTATCCTCCCCGCAGATCGGGACCAGCTGCCTACTACAGTTCGCTTGTGTCACATCCGTCTGACAGTTGTTTTAATACATAAAATTTCAGAAATACAAAAAATCACCTTCCATGTTCCTTCCAAGGCGTTAAATAATTTTAAAAGTTTAAACATAAAATTGTCTTAGAATATGATGTAGAACCATCTCCTTTTGGAAAGTACCTACGATTTGATTTTCCTACGAGCCATCTTTGTATTGCCACCTAAAACCATTTAAATGATCACAGTGCCCTCAATTTTTGTCTACTTTTAAATGTCAGACTGTACTATGGCCAACGGAATTGTTATGTTAAGTGCAGATTTTTCAATATAAATAGCTTCATTTTAATCTTATTTATTATTTTCAATGCCAAACGAACAGCCCCGTAACAAAAAACCGGATTCGTAAATTCAAAAATATATATGGAGTAGAGGCGAACTTTGGATATTCGCCCTTACATCACACCAGTATGGAATATTAACGAAAGGGCGAATATCAGTATCATTTTATTCGCTTCTACTTATATATTCACCGTTATGAAATCTTCAAAACTGGTATTCCCCGTGTAGATACAAATTCGCAATTTTTACACAACAACACTACTAGTGGAGGGAGCATCAATATTTCATTATAAATGCTTCTTCGTAAAAATGACTATTTCACCCTCTTTACAAAACACCGATGATATAAGCATAGTTAGTAGGTAAGCAATATTTAAAAAAGCATTATGTGAGGAAAATTATAAAACAATAAAGAAAAGAAATCTCAAATCCAGAAAATAACATAAGATATTTAAGGAAATTTATTTGGTTCGTCTGGTAACTTTCCCATTCCTTCCAGTACTGAGATTTAAACCACCTTTCAATATGTAGTTTGGTATGGCAAGCTACCACTACAGCGATTGGCTCGAATCCCTCAAACGGTGCTTCCACCCCTTTCCTTGCTAATCCGTCAGCCCGTTCGTTGCCTACGAAATCTTTGTCCCGGTACCCAGATCAGGGTTATTTTATTGATGGTAGCCAGTTGTTTAAGAATAGCTCTGCAGTCCATCACCAGTCTGGAGTCGCATTGGTTACTTTTCAGGGCCATTAGGGCTGCCTGGCTATCAGGGCATATGCTTAAATATTCTTGTTTCTGTACCCGATATGTACATTCTCCTGTGCGCAAGCTAAGATGGTTTTCATCTCAGCCTGAAACATAGTGGAATGTATTCCTAGAAGTATGTTGAGTTCCCTCTTGGATCCCTAAACAGACCCCGACCCCAGTTCCTTCCTCCATCTCGGACCCATCTGTGAACCAGATTAGTTCCTTTTTGGAGGTTGGAGCTGGAGCCGTGTCCCATTCCTCTCTTGTGGGGTACATCACTCTAAACTGCTGTTTGGCTTGTTTGCCATCCTGTCTCAATCCAGCTGTCGGACTAATTGCAGTCAATCTTGCCCCTATCTCTGTGTGACCGTTTTTGGGCAGGTCACCTCTCCATTGACGTGAATTTAAATGGAAGCCGGTGTGCCTTTGACTTGGTACCTTTTGGTTCTAGCCCCGAGAGAGCAAATGAAAATACAGCACTCTGACTCTCTTAAATTGCCTACATTGTATATTGCCATTCCATTAGAAATAAAATGATAATTTTTTGTATTAGACTTTTGGATCACGAAACACGCCCACATCGCATTTCTTATGTTCTTCTTTATTCTATGATTACACATTATCTCAGTGATATTAGATACGGGGTTGAATTAAAATCAATATAGGTATTTAACGAAACTGAAACATAAAGTATTGTTGAATGTAGTAGATTGAGTTTAGGTATATAGATAGGTAAAAAGATGTGTAAAATAATATGTAACACAACTACGAGTATTTCTTTTATTTTTTTATTATTTTTAAAATGCAAGGTAATCTTATTTACCTTAAAAAAAGTCTGCATCCTGGGGTGGTTTACTGTTATTTATATAACATAATTAGATATACATAATACATCAAAAAGTTATATTAAAATCGAATTCCTCCGTGAATTAAAGTTACAATGTTCGAAATATAAAATCAATTTGTTGTTCATGAGTATTAGTCTTTGTTTGGTTGCAACATTGAATCTATGTATTTTCTTCCTTTCCGTGTCCATAATCCATGTTTTAATACTACTTCTTTGGAAGACAGTTAATTTTTTTATGTAATTTTTTTGTATGCAATGTTAACCCATACTTCGTTTTATAAGTCTTGGTGCAGCTGCGGCAAGCAAAATTCCTAACTCCGGTGTGTTTGACCGAGTGCTGTTCCAGGCATTTTCTCGTGAAGAATGATGATCCGCACTCCTCGCATTTGTGGTTCTTCTCGTGGAGGTGGGCCCGACGGATGTGAGTGGTGAGATGGCTGCTCAGTGTGTATTTGCGCGGACACTGTTGGCATTTGTAAGCCTGTCTTTCCCTGCCATGCTCCTCGGCCATATGCTTAATCCTAGAAATAATTAAAAAATATAATTTCCTTTTATGGCATTTTCAAAATTGGAACTGATGTAGAGAAAATTATCAATCTTCAAACATAGTAAGCGATAAGGTACCTACCTATATTAATACATTTTAAAAGACAATTGTTTTTGTTCTATACATATTTAAAATGTGCTTCTCCGTAGAAACAAAATTTCTCAGTGTTCATGTGGGCAACTTTAGTTACATTCTGCTATTTTTTATGAGCAATCAACTAGTAATGTAATATGTATAACAACGGAAGAATGGAAATGTAACAACAATGCTAAATTAAGTGGATTTGCAAACTTACGGAGATTTCTAACAATATATTGCTAAATATAATATACAGTTACATATCGTCACAAAAAAACCACCACTTAAATAAACACCCCTTTTATTTGTTTTTTTTTTTTAAACAAACATTCCCGGGGTATAAATATCCTAACAATATTTTAAAAACTCCTATTACCATCATTATAAGTGTAAAATGTTGCTTGTGCAATGGATGGAGTAGTCAGCTAGCAAAGGTACCAACGATGCCTGGGTGGGAACCCAACGAATTTGTCCAGTCAGTACTACTACTCCAAGTCCTAGGGAAATAATTTCCGTCAGGGCCTATGTTATCTTCGGGGATTACTGTGTGGAGGGTCTTTTTTAGGAGATGAGGGTAATAATAATTAGCGATGTGTATAATAAGAATCAGTGATTATTAATTAGATTTTTTTTAACATTAGCTCCTCAAAATTCCTCAAGACCTGTGTGGAAAATAATTTCCCTCGAAAGAAGGAAAAGGAAGGAGAGGAAGTTCTAGGAAGTAAAAGGAATGAGGGGTGGGTAGGAATCTGAGAGGAAGTGTATTCAGGAGTAACCGACCAAGGATTCAGCCGGAGAGGTCAAAAAGTCTCCCTCAATCGGCCTCTCCTGATACAGCCCACTATGCAGTTAAGACCGCAGTTAAGAATCTCCACCCCTGCTAAATCGCCGCAGTAGTGAACCCATTTGGAGTAACCTATGGCAGAGTTGTAGTTATCCAATGAATGGTTCCCGGGGCGACGGTACCCATACCCATATTATTATATACCCGTCTCCCAAATTGATTAGAGAAATAGTGTAAAGGGGAGTTTGTTAATCAAAATGGGGTTTCATGGTTTAAATGGATTTAATAACTTCCCTCAAGACCTATGTCATCTTTGGAGATCACTGTGTGGATGGTCTTTTTGAGGAGATGAAAGAGTGAACCTGGGACTTGAAGAGTCCCATCTTGTAGGAGGGAGAAAACACATAGATATAGATACCGAGATAATGACGAGACTATGTATGCATAATATTCAGTTATGAACTCCTGGGACCTAAGTCTGTATCTTTTGCGTTAGTTTTGTAGTCCGTATCGTGCTAACAAGCTAAAGTTTGCGATTTTTTAAAAATTTAATCTTAATCAAATTTAATAACGTTATTATTAAGTTCTGCAAGTATTTTTAGTTTTTATTATTGTGACAGCTGTTTCGGCGTTTAAGGCCATTTTCAAACTGTGGTTAATCCACATTGTGACGACTTATTTATATGTTTTTATTTACTCCCACTCCTTTTCAATTTGGACAGGTAATGATTTATTATCGGTAAAACCGCTGTCACAATAATAACAATAATAAGTAAAATAACAATAACAAAAATAAAATAAGTAAAACAACAAAAACAATAGCAATAATAAGTAAAACAGCTGTCACAATAATAAAAACTAAAAATACTTGCAGAACTTTATAATAACATTATTAAATTTGATTTACATTAAATTAAAATTTATATTAAATGGAGTTCTAGGAATTAAACACAAAAACAATTAATATACTAAAGTTTGCGTTAAGAGAAAAATCCATATCGCAAACGCAGGAGATGACGATGCGTTTATGAAAAGTGTCAAAATGTGTTGTTTATGGCTGATTTAACTTGTGTTAGCTAATGCAAAAGATAGACATACTCGTAGGTCCCAGTTCTGAATTGAACAACCATTAACACAAACTATCCAATTATCGCTCCCTAATGTGGTGATAATATTAGGAAGTAATTCATAAATATGATGGCTGGGTAATGACTAATAATATAAATGGCCATTCTTAGTAAGATGACTAGAGTAATAAAACAAATTTACCTTTTGCTATATGTAGTCAACGCTTCGCCGCACATATTGCATTTAAATAAAGCCTTGATCCCTCTATGTGTAACTTTAACATGTCTAGCCAGGTTGTCTTTGTTTATAAATGATTTGTCACACTTTTCACACTGGTGACGCACGCCCGTGTGAGTTTTGATGTGGAGCTCGAAGCTCTTCCTCGTGGCGCAAATCTTGCCACAAATTTCACAAATGTTGTTGGGATAGTGTTCCGGCATGTGATTTAGAAGCTCCCTGCAAATAACGCCGTTTTTAGAGAAACCTTCATAGTATTGATGGAAAATGTTATCATGTAACATCATTTCATTTGTGAGTACATCCATCCGTCTGTACGAGTGTGAACTTTTCAAAATTGAAAACGATGGCTGCGTTGACGAAATTATCAAAATTAAAAGAGTCTATTTAAACCCATCCAAGCAAATAATTAGGTTACCTACCTATAATATTTTTTTTTATGTGGCTTACTTTTACAGGCCATTTTTTAAACTGAACTATGCAAATCAAGTTACATCCTCTGAGTTTTTATGGGTATTAACTAGTTCTTTAATAATTTACTTTAAATATTTATGTAGTAAGTGAACTTTACTTACCCAAAGAAAGTAAACTCCTTATGACATATTTCGCAAATTCTGTCCATGCTGTCCAGAACATATGGAAGAGTAGAGGACTCGCTAACATCAAACCCCAACTATAAGAAAATTGTTACTAAAAAAACATTCAATATTATATAAAAAATAAACAAAAAGCATAGCAAATTCATTCATTTTGCGATATCACAAGTTAAAAGCACGAAGTCGCTTAGTTAAAAAAAGTATTTAATATTTTTTGTCATTTAAAAATGCATGCAAGTGGCTCATTCTCGGATGGATTGGTAGCATTGATTCTGATCTTACTTTATTAAAAACTTTTTGCGATGTGGTAGCATTGCAGGGTTTGAAGTATTCCTCGAAGAAGTCCACATCTGAAGAGCTGTCCGTACCCGATGGAAGCTTTGAAGAGGCCTCTGGAGGTGGCGGCACCGGGACCGGCTCCACAGTTGCTGGTTTCATGGCTGCTAATATGGGGATTGATGGTTTGTTTGACAGCAGGTTAACCGCTTCTGTAAAAGAAGACTTATATTTTGTGGGATTACTTAATATTTATCTATACATATTCTTTAAACTTACTTTTATTGTTGTTTCATTGTATTCAGATTTTATTTTATTTTTTAGTTTTTTCTTTTTTGTATGCTTTATATGTATGTCAGTTTTATAAATGAACTACCAAAGTTAATTTATATAGCGCAGTTTTGTAATAGTTCACTTCAAATCATAAGCCAAAATACGTGAAACGTCTTTTTAGACTAAGGTGACCACTGACCATTCATACTGGTTTTTGGTCCTCTGTCCTGATTAGTCGTTAACTCAAAGCAGTACACAAAAATACCCAAAGGTCTAATAATAATTGTTAATTGTCTTAAATCCATTCCCACAAATTTCACCATGCCTTTTCAGAAAGCGGGAAAATCCCAACATAAACTCAGTTATCGTGGAATCAGAATCGGTTAATCAGCCTGCGCGGCCTGTTTCATACAAAACTTAATTTTGGATTTGAGGTCAAAATACTCACCTTAACTTAATGATATATATATTTTTTTAATTAAAGGTTTAGTAAATATTTAGTATGCATGAGAAGCATTTTATTTATTTTTGTTTTACATTATGAAATATAGCCCATTAAAGGAATTGATTTTTCGCGATTTTAGAGGCATCTCCGACAATTATTTGGGGGCTAACGGTGATTTAAAAAAAAGTTTTACCACATCTGCTTTGAAAATATAATGAAACATAAAATAATTTTTTTTTTTAAATATTAAAATAAGCATTAGGGTGGACTTTAAATTAAATTAAAAATGACCAATTGTGAGTTATGTAATTCAAAATATTGACCCGAAAAAACTTTTTTTTTTTAAGTGCTTTATTTTTATATTTTTATTTACGTAATCATATTTACATAGCAAATATGATATTAAAAAAAAAAATACGATAAACCCGCAAATAATTTTCTAAGCTGCCCCTAAAATAGTTTGGATGGGTATTTTGGCCTCAAATCCAAAATTAAGTTTTGTATAAAACCGGCAGCGCAGCCGTTCCGCTTTGTACAGAATCGTTTTGAATTCTGCCAAACTGTCACAGTACACAGTTATTTACAGCTCTAAACACTAGTTACAACCCGTAATACTGATTTTATATTATATTATGTACATTAGGGTGTCCCTTATACAGGAATTTTTTTTTTACGAAATCCGATACGCATACCATATAAATTTATTATATTTGATCCTAAACACTCATTAATGAAATATCAACTGCTTAATGAGATATGTAAAGCCTTGAATTTTGACATAAAACAACATTAACGCCACCTGGTGGCTACAGTCGTTTGTAGTAGGAATTTCGAGATAAATCCTCCTTCAAAACCTTTGTGAGATGTGCCGAAATGACGACAAATAAAAAAAAATGGTGCTCTGTATCTCACCGTAGGCCTTCACCCCCCTGAATCCCCAGGTGACATTCATTTATCGACTAAAGTATAAAACTGAGGAGCATGAAACATGCTTTTGCAAATTTCCAATTGCATGTGTTAATAATAAGTAAGGATATGTAAATATTAACAACTTCTAATTTATTAATAAACTCACCAGCCGCTAAGTTCTTCATTTGACGGAATGTATCGATTCCCAAAACTCGAAATATTTTCTTTGTTCAAATTTGTAACCATTTTTGCTTTTGTTTCTTGGTCAACTTCCTGGTCAAATAGTGACAAGACAGCTTTTTCGTCAGTTAAATACCATAACTGCTGGCTAAACTTCTTTGGCAGCTTTTGAGATGATTTCATCAACATTTTCATATGCCCTTATCGACATTAGGAAGCACGGGTCTTGGTAAGGAACTTTTATTGTTGAAATACGTTGCGTCCATGGCTTAACATAGGATGCCACAATAAACAAGCATACATCTTGTAGTGCTGCCCTGTCTTTCTTGGTTAATTTGAACTGAGAGCTGAGTAACGATATTTTTAGAGAAGACATTGACTTCGCCATCCAATGAACTTGGTGCTTGGCACCTGGTGACTAATTTTCAATCCACATCGATCAACATCACGATCTAAAAATAAGATAGAGAGCTCTCTTAACTCTCGATAGTCGTCTCTTACGATATTTTCTTGTAGTTTAGCTCCATAGAACCATAGCATGCCTCGATTTCGGAAATCACAAAATGTGGTTTTACGATTTATTTACAGGATTGAATCTCGAACCTGTCGAAACTTGGTGAATTTTAGCTTCAAACATCCTTTTCAATACAAGCCCACAGACGTAATAGCGGAAAACAAAAAGTAACAATTTCCAATCTAATTTCTGTTCCAAAAGTAGACATACAACCTGTATTTGAGGCCGTGGCATCATAACAGAGGATCTGCCATTTATCTTCGAGATTCCAATCGCTGATCGCATTCCAAATAGCTTGTACCTGCTCTTTACTGCGTGAATTGTCCAATTTCAGTACAGTAATAAGTTGTTTCTTGTTTCCATATGAAATTACAATTGGAAGACATTCTTCTTTAGTACCTCAACCGTTTTAAAAATTTACCATCCTCGTAAAGAATAAAACATTCAAGAACCAACATTACACTGCACAGCTGAACCAACGACCGAGCAACATATACAGTCGCAAGTGTGCAAGTATTGACATATTTTGGTGAGATACGGCACAGGTTAACGTAATCCAAATAATAAAAAACTTAATTTCGGAGTGTTTTAAAATAAAATGAAAAAAATGAGGACGCATGCGTCAAAAAATATTAAAGTCGAAAAATAAGGGATAGACAAATATCCATGTACAGTGAAGATCCAAAACTTGTCCGTTCTCCCAGTTTGGCACATTTAGACTTATTGCGGTGCACATAAATACGGGTGTGTGAACTGATAAATATGGAGCAAACAATATGGCCAATTATTTTATTTTTTGCATACTGAAAATAGTACTTTTGAATGGCTTACCTTCTTTTAAAACAAATGCACCATCATCATCAGCGTAATCATCATTGTCGCTTACGAGATATATTTCTTGAGGGTCAAAATATTTACTGGTATCAGTTTGTATTTTCTTTTCTGAAATAACAAAACTTAATTATTTCTACTATTGCTTGTTTTACAGTGTGGGAATAATAATAACGTATGAAATAATATTAATTTTTTGGTTTATACAGTTTTTATATAATTATTTTTTACCTTTTCTGAAACTTTTTTTTGGATCGGTGGAAGATGGAGATTCACGGGATATTGCTGGAATGTGCATTTTATTTTCTGCAAAAGACACATAGTAAAAAACATGTTATTTATTAGAGCAGAGCACTTGCATAAATGGTCTTTAAGTTCTATTCTTTCCATTCTACACAATTACTTTAGGGCATTATAATATGAAGGACAGATAGTTCATTATTACCTAGCTGAGAATTGAGGTAGTTTTTGGCAGATTCTACACAATCTCGAAAGCTGACGGTGGCTCGCAATCTTCTGACGCAATCCGAACAGATCCATCCCTCATTTGCTGAGAGCTTAAATAATACAGAACAAGTTAAACCTCCACACAGCATTCTGGTTTACTTTATTAACTGTTTAAAAAGCGTAGCTATTATAAATTATTTTTACCTCCTTCGAGAAGCATATTGTAAGCATATCCGAATAAATTTCATTCATCCCGCAGTACAAGTATGGCTTGACAATACTTCTCAGATCTTCAGCGGATAGACAGCATTGACACAGTTTAGACTCCAGTAAGTTCGAAATGTGCACATACTGCAATTCCGGCTTCTTCGTTAAACCTTTTTCAGTCATGTTTAATGTTGCGTATTACAGTAGTTGTTTTCACTTCACTTCATCATTTTGAGCAGTTATTTAAGTGACACAAACATAAATAGTACAAATACAAGCATGCTTCGTAATAACGAACTATCGATTCCAGGCAAAGGCTTATAAAGTTCACTTCTGCACTTTAACTATAAGAGAAGAAATTGTTACTAAGATAACACTATTAATTTTAGTTCAGAAAAATAATGTTAACCTAAAAATAAACATGTTATGAATAAAATAAAAATTCTCACAGCCTTTAACCCTTTCAGGCCTGAATTAAGACTGGCAGTGAAAAAATACATTTGAGGCTTGAGGACACCTTGTAGAATTATTTTTAATAGGTACTTTAAAAGTTATTGCCACTTTCACTTCAAAGAACATTAGGTACCTAAGGTCATATTTGACTTAAAATATACACTGTATAAAAAAAATTCAAATTTTTTATGTTTTAAAACTTTCTCTGAAAACCATTAAAAAAAACTAACACGAGGGGTTAAGGGGCACGGAAGTCGAGATTAAACACAAAACTAACCATTCAAAATATAAACATGGCTACCGCGTAGCTAAAATCCAATTTAAAAAATAAAGCGTAAAGCAAGTAACGCCAGCTGTTTGAAAATGAAAACAGCCAAATTTTATTTGCTCAGATATGGAGAAAAATTTCTGAACTCTATGTATTTTCTAAAATACGTATGGTACGAAAGGGTTAAATGTTATTACAAAATGAATTTAAACATTGCAAAAACAATCGTAATTATTGATTTGCTGTTAAAAAGAATTACATAAAGATGAATATCATCTGTGCGAAGTATGTGTACAAGGGAAATAGAAAAATAAAAATAGGACAGAAATCAGTGCAGAAAATCTGAGTAAAAAGGAATACTTTCAATTTCAAAGCGGTTGTCATTGGCTAAACGCTTTGGTAATGGTGATCTGGAAGGACTTTGTGTCCACGTTCATGGTTGAACAGACATCGGGCTGACCTTGATAGTACTCGAAAGAAAGTGTACTAGATTATTTGTTTATTTCGAGTTTTGTCATCTTCTGCAACATTTCATAGTAGCAAGGATAATTTTTAACAGCGGCTAACAGCCAATAACAGTTTCAAAATGCTGCAACCCTTCTAAAAGTTTAACCGTTAGAGCTAGTGCCTTGTCTTGTGAAGCATTTTCGGAGTCTGTTTCTTCATTTCTCTTCTTGTACTCCAAGAGATCTGTGTTGCGAGAGGCTGAAAATGGAACTCCATAAGCTCAGAAATACCTCCAGTATACTTGTAGTTTTATTTGCACTGCCATGTTTACAATGTTTTAAATCGCTTCAGACACAGGATTTGCCTCAAAGTCTTTTAAATTATCTACTAACGACATACATTTCCAGGCCGCTGGCAATGTACAGATGGTAACATCAGCCCATGCATTATAACATTTACACACTTTTAAAAATTTTGTTAAAAGAAAATCTTATTTATTTATTTATGGAATTTTTAAAAGTAGCTGCTGTGACACACTAATTAATTGGCTGCAGAAATGAGGTGGTGTTAGGGGATAAGATTATTACATCAACATTTGGGTTGACGTTGTCTAATGATCGAGGGTGAACAGGAGTGTTACCAAAAGGAACAATAAATGAATAGTATTATTATCATTATCCCAACAATAAGCTTCAACTTCTGGCACAAAAAAAATTCTAACCAAACTTCAAACACTGCTACAGTGACCATTAAACTATTAGACTGGAATCTTAGCTTTGTTATATTATTTTAATGCTCTTGGGTTTTCCGCATTGATTAATTAATAAGAGCTTTAGTTTAAGGTTGCTTGAATAGTTGGCTCTTAACCCTTTAGGTGCCACCGAACGATATACCGTTCCGATACATTATTGTACTTGAGTGCCACAGAACGATATATAGCTCGAGCCATAAAATTCGTCACGCGTTACCCACGGTTCTAAAATTATGTCACATTATTGAAAACATGTGTCTAAAAATAATATCGACACTTCTTCAGCATTTTAAAAAAATACATGTGGCACCTAAAGGGTTAAAAGAAGTGTCAGTTTACCATTAGCTGGCTTACATCCTGACATCGTACTCTCCTCTCTCGCAGTGGAGGTTCTGGATAACATTTTCATGTTGAAAATCTAATTATTTGAGTAGTTGTGGATAGTATTGGCTAGCTCACGTGGGACCCTTTCTGCAGCAGCTGCCTCGTTCTGTACTTTATATTATCCTCTTTGGGCCCTCGGTATCATATACAATACTCAAGTTCTATTTCTTAAATATTCTTTGCTGATAATGTTTATCAACCCAGACCCGAAGTATCAGATAAATTAGGCATCTGTTTTACTGACATGCCTACTTTATCTGATACTTCGGGTCTGGGTTGATAAACATTATCAGCAAAGAATATTTATGAAATAGATCTTGAGTATCGTATAGGATACCGAGGGCCCGAAGAAGTTATGAAGATTAAATCAAACCAACCTCTGCATCCTCCAAAGGTATTGGCCTCAGCTGCCTCACCTATCCTAGCCTTCATTTCATCAAATGGATTTTGGAATTTATTTAGAATGCTAGGCTGACTTAGAGGTACAGTCAGGCAGGTCTGATCATTTATCCATATACATTTAAAAGTTTTTCCATGCAATTAAGCTATCCCGTTTTATAAATTTAGAAGAACCAAGGGTTGAAGCACTTTTCACTTCGTCGACATATTGTAAAATGAAAGATTGATTTCCAAGGAACATAACGCTAACGCGATCCAGTGGTATGTTGTTCTATATTTTCAATACCGTACAAACATAAATAGTATTATACCCTTACAAATAAATAACATAGGAAAGTAAATATTATTGTATACAGATAAAAGACAAGTGACAGTTCGAGAGGTGAGATCGGGCCGGCTGTCGGTAAACAGATTTCTCCTGTACCGACCATTGCTGGCATATCCCATATTCCATAACTGAAAAACTCTGTTTTGAAGGTTGTACAAACCATGGTGCAAGTTTTTTGAGAATTTGTAAGGAAGGAAATCTAAGTACAGTACAATCTTTGTACAGCCTGGCAGAATATTGCAGAAAAATAATAAATTAAGAACTGGGCATGTCATTTTTATGGCAACCCCAAGGTCTTTGACATTTCGTTGTCGTTTTTCAAAAATTATCATAACCGATCATTTTTATTTTATTTTATTTTATTTTATTTTATTTTATTTTATTTTATTTTATTTTATTTTATTTTATTTTATTTTATTTTATTTTATTTTATTTTATTTTATTTTATTTTATTTTATTTTATTTTATTTTATTTTATTTTATTTTATTTTATTTTATTTTATTTTATTTTATTTTTATTTTTATTTTATTTTATTTTATTTTATTTTATTTTATTTTATTTTATTTTTATTTTATTTTATTTTATTTTATTTGGAAAACCAACAGTTTACAGCAATAATTACATTTATCAAATATATTTCGAAAATGAACCAATAATAGGTTTTCACTTAATCATTATTGTTTACTTTAGTTATTTATTAGTATGTAGTTATAAACCATTTAAAATGAATAGACCAATAAACAGTGGACCGAGGCAAGTTATTTACTCTGTTTTCCAGCGCTGTTTAGGTGAATTTCAAGTTGGGAAACTCCTGTCTAATTTTGAAGGCGTTTACAAACGCATTGCTGAAATGACTGATAAATTATTGTGGTCTGTTGACAAGTTTCATCAATTTCGTATCTATTTGAACAATCGTTTTGTGGATTTATGTTAATTTTTAAACAATTATAGCATTATACATTCAGATTTGAGGTTAGACTTCATGTTTGAATTTGACAGTTTATTATTGTAAACAAAAAAGTTTAGAAGAAAAACGACTGAAGTAAAAATTTGTTGTTTTTTTTAATATAATTTTTATTGAATTTTTTAGTTTAGTTTTATCGGGAAGCTTGAAACGAGAAACAAGATAAAGCGAGAAACGGCGAGACGAAAAAAACCAAAATATGAATGTGATAAGCGGGAAGCTAGAAACTGAAACAAGAAAGAAGCGGGAAACAAAAATGCTTTCTCTTAGTAACTAAATATATTTTTCTTAATAAATATTTTTTTAATTACCAAATATTATCAGAAAAGTGTACTCATCGAAAAAACGAATATATCGGCGAAGAGAGAGCACTATCTAAAAATTATCATGGATAATCGAAATTTACCTGAAGAACTACAAAAAAATATACTTTACTTAGATGAAAGTTACATCCATTCATATTACAAATTGAAAAAATGCTGGCAATCAGTAAATGTTTCGGAAGTTCGGCATGATGTTTTGAAATGCAAACGCTGGATGAATGTTCATACTGGGAGTGAAAAGGGTTTTGTCTCTAATGCTCTTTTAATTTTTAGTGGGACAAACAGAAAATTAGACTATCACTCTGAAATGAATGTTCATAATTTAAAAAAGTGGGTTGTCGAGAAACTCATTCCGAATATAACAGAGGCGTTTATAATTGTCATGGACATTGCACCTTATCACAGCGTTATGAGGAACAAGACACCGACATCCGCGACGAGAGTTGATGACATGAATGCATGGCTATAACATAACAGAGTGGAAGATACTCTCAGTATCGCCCTGGTGAAAGACCACCATCCAGAATTAAAACGTTGCTTGAAATGGCTTTTAGCCGTGTTTGGTGACCAGATCTAAATAGCCAGGTATTTCTCCACCTTTCTCTCCCCTTCTCCTTCCCGTCCCCAATACCTTCAGCCTCACAACATTCCCCAATTGGGGATGCCATAGTCTCACTGCCTCCAGACGGTTGGGAGCAGTTGGGACTCTTGTGCGGTATTCATATAAAACCATTTAAAACCTTTTGAACGATCATAGCGCCCTCAATTTTTGACTACTTTTAAATGTCAGACTATATATTATCTATAATGCAAAAGCAATCATTTTATGTTTTTTCTTTCAATAAAATATAAAAATAAATAAAAACACCATATAAATAGAAAACATAAAAAACCGTATTTCCTGATTTTTTATCGAACGTCCACAAGACGAGAGAAAAGAAGTTCTCCCATAACTGTAATAATTCATTTTTTCTCTGCATTACAGTACTCCCTTTCCAAGAAAAGAGGCAGTAATATTTGTCTACCTTTAAAAAAAAAAAAAAAGTGAAAAAACAATACATTCAATGAAGAATAACCTATAAAAATATAAATACATAATATTAATAATTAAACCATATCCAACGATAATAACGGTACCCAAAACAAACAAAAAAATTGTCATCATTTTCTTACTTTATTTATATTGTAAATAATAGTAACTGTGTCAATATTAAAAATTATTAGAAAATTGGCAGTAAGAATGTAGTTAGTGCCTTATTTCTAAGAAAGTTTACGCCATCATTGAAACATTTTAAGGTAGAAGGCATTTATTGATTTAAATATTATAATTCACTAATATTATATCTGTTTCATGTATTATCCTATTTTTTAAGCAATTTTACATCCTAATATTTGACAAAAATAACAAATAGTAAACAAAAACAATTAGATGAAATACAAAAAATTTTAAACTACAATTATCCAAAACTTTGCAAAATGTGAATACTGCCTTCTTCCTTGGAAGGGCAGTGCAAGTTTTTTTCATAGGTGGGAAGGTAGTGTAGGTACCTAATTAAATTTAAATAATATAATAATTAAATTGAATACACATTTTGACAAAGAAATAAATAGATAAAAAGGTGTTATGTACCTATACTGAAATATATAACTCCTATAACCTATAACTCCAAAAGATCAGGTCGATCGGTCTCATAGAGCCCAAGAAAACTGCCTTTATGATCCAATCCCAACGCTTACACTTTTTTTCGAAAATGCCACTTTTGACAGATTTTTTCATTCAATCGTGTTAATGCCATTAAATAAAAAAAAAGAATCCAAAATATCAGGTCGATCGGTTTCATGGTGCCTGAGAAAACTACCTTTATGATCCGACCCCAACGCTTGAATTTAATTCATAGAATTGTTTTTTTTTTGCAACTGTCGTTTTTGGCAAATTTTGTCATTCAATTTTGTTAAGGTCATCGAAATAAACACAAATCCAAAAGTTCAAGTCGATCGTTCCCTAAAGGCATTCTTAGACAATCCTTTTTTTCGCCCAGTTTCCATGTGAATTGTCTTTTTCTATGGAATCTTCTATAGAATTTTCCATAGAAACAATCATGAGGAATCTGGATGAAAAAAAGTAATGTGTAAGAACATCTTTAGGCGATACTTTTTTCGCCCAGTTTCCATATGGATTGCCTTTTTCTATGGAATTTTCTATAGGATTTTCCAAAAAAAGACAAAAGCAGCCAAATCAAGCTGTTTCTACCCTGTCTGGTGGTCTGTCACCAGGGCGATACTGAGAGTATCAGCCACTGTGAGCATAATTTTATTTTGTTTAATTCAAATTCTATGTGTGAAATCCAATATAAATTCAGTAACATTGTCTCGTCCATGGCAGAATTTAAACCCTGTCCAGACCCAGGGAGCGTATCGCTCTGTCACGGAGGTCATCATCTGATACAGTGGCTCTGTCACTGAAGTTATGAGGTCGAAGGAACGATGGCGGAGAATGAGAAAGGGATAGAGGAATAGGAATACTTGGCTTGTGTTGATCTACTAATGGAGGTAATGAATAAAATTAGTGAACACAGGTAGAAAATATGTAAGTGAATTTATTATTTAAGACTTGTTATAAAATAAACTTGACATTGTGTAAGAACGATTAAATTAAACTCATTTAATTTTATATTAAAAACAATAACCTTGTTTTGAACAACTGCTTAATTTTTCTTTTTTATTACATACATTTGTTGCTAAAAAGAAGTTATTGTTTCATTTCATGTTTAATTTTTTTTATGTATTTGCCCATGGGACTTTCACATAGCAAGATAGAACAGAATAAGAACAATATGAATACAACATAAGAACACTGAAGGTTTGATCCATTTCTATACAATGTTGGCTGGGTTGTAGTAATAGTAAACTAATAAATTTACTGGATACATAATGAAAGAAAAAGAACAAATGAAAATACTTAGAAAATGAATAGCAATTTTTATAAAGAGTTAAATTAGTAGGAAATAATATTAATTAATAAAAACACTGAAAAAAGAGTAAATAAGAAGAAAAAAATAGATGAAATAACTAAACTAAGTTTTAAGAGCAGCAGCTTCATAACCTCCACCATGGTGATAAAGTGCAGCGCTCTTCTACCCTTGCCATCCGTAGTGTTCACATCCGATCCATTATCTATTAATCTACAAACCTCGCCCTTATACCCTTCACTGACTGCGTTTAGGAAAACAAAATCATAAAGAGGAACATACATCTTCAATCGTTCCAATCCTGTGAAAACTGGGTTGTTGGAGCCGAAAAAAGTTTTCCTCTCATTCAACCCCGTCTTATGAACTTTCAATGCCTCTGAAAAATTATTCTGTGTGAAATAAAGATTCGTCATAAGAGTTTGAGTAATAATAGTGTCCCCGTGATTGGGTTACAACACATTCTTCTGAATAACTAATATATCTTGAAGGAGTTGCAAAGCTTCATCTAGTTTGTTTCGACTTATAAGAACAATTCCCATACTGATCCTGGCTTGGAGAGTTTCGGGGTGATTCGGTCCTAAAATCATTTTTTTGTCTTCGTAAACAGTTTGAAGCAAAGCTAAGGCTTCACTTGAGCAATCAACATCATGCCAATTTTGTTTTGTTGAGTAAGAGTGTTGGGTTCCCAATGTGTTTTTTAATCTTTTGTAAATGTGTGTGTACAAGTGAAAGGCGTCTTCGTACTTTCCCATGTCGCTGAGCACAACCCCTGCGATGGTTTTAGTCTGCATTAGGTTAATATACTCCTCGCCTAGCACTTCCTGTTGCCTCGGTATAACTTCCTGGAGACTCCTACACCTCCTTGTTCCTTCCATGCATGTGTAATAATAAAGCTAAACTACTCCTGATCCTCAGGGAGTCTGGGTGGTGAAGACCAAATGCTTCTACTCTCTTCCTATATATATCTTCAACAGCAGGCATGGCTTCTATATATTTACACTGTTCGTACAATGCTTGCGTAATCATATATCGGATGTCCAGCATCCCTGGATTCTCCTTTCCAAATAATTCGATTCTCTTATTTAGCAACCATTTAAAACATCCATAGTTTCTCTGAATTTTTCACCCTCAAACATTATATGCACCATGATAGCTTCGAGGAACACCGATCTATAAAACCTGCTTTAACACATTTACGTAAGGGAAATCATTTTTCATAGCAACAACCACAAGTGTTTTGCCATCGGTATAACAAGCCTTCATCACCGCCTTTATGATTTTTACCTTCCGTATTGTATTTTTATCATTAATTACTGTAACATCGCGAGATCGTGCTTTCTTGAAACAGCGAGCAACAATTTCCAGTAAGTATTTGATATCTTTGTGCGTAGCAAAATCCAACACGGAATTGTATTGCTAGATTTAAGGTTGTGTACTGCTCTGTTTTTCAACAAAGATTTAACTTTTCCTACCCTTTCCAACAGCACTGGGATTGACTTTCTTCTTCAACAATACATCACAAACTTCCTGAAAGCCCCTCTAGGAGGCAATGTATAAAAGTGATCCATTGTTAGAACTCTTCACATCTACATATTTAATCAAAGTGCCAACCATCAATTCTGCATTTCTTTTGATGGCATTAAATAATTTTCCAATTGAATATCTCGATTTTTAGTAAAATCTGATGGGGTTCTTCCAAAGTTGTCCGTGGCATCATGCATAGCACCACTATGTAATAAAAACTTGACCATCTCTGTGTGTCCCTCTTGGGCAGAACAATGAATAGGCTGGAAGCCGGTAAAATGAGTGAAATTAATATCAACCTGTTGTCTATCACATATTGAGCCGCATCAAGAAGCTGTCCTGCAGTGGCCCAATGTATCAGGATAGAGTCAGTGGAATCCTGACCTTCAATAGTCATTCCATGCTCTATTAAGAAGGCCAAAATATTTTGGTGGCCCATCATAGCGGCTATGTGGATTGGTTTAAAAAATCCGGCTTTAGCATTTACATGAGCTCCTCTGTCTACCAAGTCTCTTCACTTCAAGATTAGACGTTTGAACCACGTGATGCAGCAACGTCCAGTTCTCAGTAATTCTCTCACGAATCATTAAGGTGTTTGGCATTTGGTTATTGGAGACTACCAGACAACGGCTTTCCATCCATCGAAAATCTGATATCTGTGTTAGTCCAGAAACTTTTCCAGAATATCTGGATTCTTCATTTCAACAGCATATTCCATAAACATACATCGACCAACATGTATTGGACAAACAGATGCATTTCCTCTGACACGAGGATATTGTTCAAGATTAATTCCTCATGAGACTCAGGAGAAGAGTCATTCAGAGAGTTGAGATTGTGCGCAGGAGCTCCACATGGCTGGAGCGAATGGCATAGTATACGGCATCGTGTCCTTCATATTCCTGCTCCACTGAACACCAGTAGGAAACAGCAACAACTACCCCATCAGAGGGGGAGGATATTTCATCCTCCAATAAGAACTTCAATAAGTCAGCCCTGTTGTGCTTGCAAACCAAGGGGAAGGAGGGAGAGTCCACTTCCCCTAGTCGTGTCAGGTCTGCGCGGGACCGGCAGGCCAAGAGAGCTGAGAGTTGACTCGTCTTATCTGCTTTCATTGTCAGTCACACTTCAATCACACTACACTACACTGCCACTGCTTGATGATGCCGCTGCCTTGAACTACCATCCAACATGCACACAACACAATGTAACAATTACGGGCACAAACAGATTATTACTGAAAGCCTCGAGCGACCATATTCGTTATGTGATTTTTTTTATAATCAAAAAAAGGTGCGTCACCGAACTTTGTAGCCTTGTGTGGCCATACTATTATTACCAAGTTTATCTAAAGCCCAAATAGATTAGATAATTTTCTTAGTCAAACATTTCACCCTCCGTTACTCTAAAACTTTGCTGATAAGATTGCACCTATTTGTCTATCACTTGCATGACTATTTCTTTTTCGGTTAGGAAAGATAATATTATCTTAAACATGTGCTTGGTTTCCTGCAGTATTACATCCATGGTAAAACAATCATTTGTTGACATTAGAATAGCCATATAATATTCTTTAGGATTGTTTTATTTAAACAACTGTTTTTAACCCTTTGATGCACAAGATTTGAAACAAAAAAAATGCTTGTGTTGCACAGAATTTCGAAAACTTCGAAAAGTACGTATGTACCATCTATTGGCCGATATAGTACGACGTTGGAGTGGGCGGTACATAATTTAAACCGCTCTGTTTCAAGTGGTTTTAATTTTTCGAAGTGGTATAAATTACATCCCACCATGCAGCAAAAGATAAAAAAGCTAGGTTATTTTTGATACCACTATGCTTCAAGGGGTTTATATAAATATGTTGCGGAAACAAAGCTACTCTCATCAGGATAAACAGAATACACAAAATAATGACAAGTACAGACAAATAATAAGCAAATAGAACAAATTACAAACATAAATAAAAATTAACAATAAGTGACGAAAGTAGATAAGTAATTAATTAAAATAATAAAAATCATTGAAAATTAAAAAAAAATAAAAATAAAACTATTTAATATAAATATAATCAAGAAAATAGCAAGACCAAAAATAAAATATTAATATTGTTACTATTAAAATTTATATTAGTAATATTACAAATAAGTATATATATTTTTTTAAGTGACACCTCACAAGACTATAGCGCTACCCAGTTGAGCAACTTTGTGAGGCAGGTAGGAAGGGATTTGTTAATGCGGGCCTTGAAGAGGCCTAGATTAAATGTAGAAGGAAAGAAAGATGCTGGAAGCTCGTTCCACATATTAGACGATTTACACAAAAACGAGCCTGTGAAACGACCCGTCCTCATGAAGCGAACATTAACTGTGAACGGATGTTCCGCTCGTGTCCGTCCATTTTTATTTATATGGGACATTGATTGACGTTTTTACAAGTCTTTTGGGTTCGATTCCCAGATGCGACTGATACCTTTTTTATTTTCTGTATCTTTTTCTGTTTCACGCTTCATTTGAGATTTGTTAATATTATCTTATTCAATGATAATATAAAATGTACAATTTTTTTTTATCAAAAGCAAAAAGCTATCATAGTAGAGAACAGGGGTAATGAAAAATATTACTCAAAAGTGGGCGGTGAGACAAATAAGTTTGGAAGCTTCTAATCTAAACTGGGGTTCAAAGTAATTAAAGAATACTGACTCTTTTAACAGTAAAAAATGTCAAAGTCATGATTACTTTTGTTGGTTTTGTAAATAAAAATCTCATTTTTCTAACTCCAGGTATAATTGCTGTATTTAAAAACGCTCTGTGTGGAATTTAATAATCTTCTTCTTCTATTATATAAACAAGAATGTCCCGGGCAGGCGGTACAGTTTTATTCTGAGCTCGATGAAATTTTGAGCACTTGACTTTTGAAACAAGAGGAAGGTCACTGTCTACATGAGGTTTTAAAACCCACCCCCCTACCCTTTTCCCATCCCTTAAAGCAAAATTTTGGTACTTCTTGATGAAATTTTGCATAGGGTAGGGGCAAGGATAGGTGTAACACATCATAACCTCGAAACTTTATTCCAAACCATTCATAACCCCGGGCAACACCGGGTACTTCAGCTGGTAATAAATAAAATTCAGTCACAAAATCAGAAAAGAGTAAGCTACTTGTAGTAGGTAGTGATGTCACAAGCTAAAAACACAGATTTGTTTATGTTTTCGCTATAATATTATAACTAGAGAGCGGAGAAAAGCAATTAATTGAATTTTTTTTCAAGATTTACCAATTTTGAATGTTTCTATTAAAAAAAAACGTTTTTTGTTTTTTACTTTTCTGTTCATTGTGTTCTATTTTTAAAAATGTTATGAATGTTTCCTTTATTTTTACCCAATACAGTGTGATCACCTTCTTTATAGATAGGTCTAAATTATTTCAGTGAATCCAACATTTTGCATATTTCTTGCATTATTTTCTAAACCCTTGCATTTTTTCCACTCCTTAATTATAACTATCAGTTTGTTACGTTTCCGCTGTCTTTCTATAGAAATCTATGGTGTCAATTTTTCAATAAACGAGGCAATGCAAAATGAATGGAAGTGGCCTTTTTGGTACATCGAACATTTACCAGAAAAGGTGGAGCTGCACTTATTGTATGCAATAGTACAACACAATTACTCATCACTAGACCGGAAACGTGGTGGTAAAATGGAAAATTCCAGCGCCACTCATTAACACATTGATTGCTAAATACACATCTAGCACGTATTACGACATTTCATTTGGTGCTGAGTACGCGCCTAGCGCGTACGGATTATATACACTGTAAATTATAAAAAAACTTCACATAAATTCGCATGTTATTCGTTTCGCATCCGTTGACTGTTGTGGATGTTTATCAATGTCTGACACATGTACAAAGAAATTGTAAGTATTATTTTAGGAAAAAGTATATTTTTATCAGTTTTATTCTGTATTTAAATTAGACGTAATTTGCAGCATCCAGTAAATTTACTTGAAAATAAGTAGCAATCAATGTTAACGTTAACCTTTGGACCGCTGAGCTTCTATAATCTACAGTTTTTTTTGGCAAACGAATGTAACTTTATTTAGTATGCTCCACAAAAAAAAGTGTGTTTTTTAATTTTATGTAAATTAAATTTAACAATATTATTATTAGTTCTGCAAGGATTTTTAGTTTTTATTATTGTGACAGCTGTTTCGACATTTAACCCTTTGAACCCTATAGGCCGGTAAACCGGCCTGATTTGGCGAGGCAAATACCCTGAAGGAATAATTTTTTTTTTGCTACTGGAAGTCTGCAATTATTATGAACTAAAAAAATAGTTTTCTAATTGACAATTGATTATTGATCGAAATTGCGTTTTTAGTCAAATATTATTTTTTGGTCAAAAATTCCTCAGGAGCTCAGGGATATGGTGCTGGTGGATATGGTGGATATGGTGCAGGGATACAATGAACGCCTTAGGGTTCAAAGGGTTAAGGCCATTTTCAAAACTCTTCTTTCGAGTTCATATTATCTCAAACAATCATACTTTTGATAAAAAATACAGGGATCAATATTCTTCACATTAACAGTAAAGGTAAACGCTTAGATAATTTAGAAGCCTTGGAAATTAAGAAATCCCTCAATAATGACTCTATTATTAATAATCAAATCTTACAGCCCCATTATAAATATGTTTCCTTTCACCCCTCCCTCAATCTCCATCTCTTCCCCCACTCTTTATTAATCCCTAGCCACGCCCCCCACCCCCACTGTGCCACTTATTATGTATGTTCTTCCATAATTTTTAAATATTGTTCAGTATACACTTGCCCTGACAATGGAACGGTTGTTCCGAAACCGGTAGGAGTGTAAAATAAATGTGGTTAAAACAAAGTTTGAGCGTTTCATTTGATCAAATTAAAGGAAATTAGTTTTCATTACCGAGAATACCTAAATGAACCTTTTTTGTGCATAAGAATACATCGGCCTTTCAGTCTGAACGTTATGTGAATTAATTTTTTTTTTTAAATGAGTTTTGGAAACATATTTATTTTCTTATAATTTATTTATTTATTACATTGTATACGCATTTACATATTTTATTTAAATAATTAAATTATAATAGTGGTACAGGTGTAAAATATTTTATAGTGGGTACATCGATAGTATAGAAAACAAAATATTGCAAATTATTAAAATGATTCACAAACAAATTCAATAATAACATTTTCTATGTATTTAATAAAATAATATTTTCAACAAAGGAGAAGAGAATTAATATTTCTACTTAACTTGCTTTAGAGACCTGTCATAGAGCTATACTCCATACGCATAGTGGCAGAACAAACGAACAATGCTCTTCATATTTACAAAACTCAAAAATCGATAATATACAAAATACATTTGAAGAAGAAGCCGGGGACGCCCGAGGAAGACATGGCACGATCAAGTGAATCAAATACTCGAGTCGGGCCATGTCGGAAGTCGGAATAACAGAAGAGAATGTATGAGGCGTTGTATGAATGTGAATGTAGCAAGAAGTGTATGCCAAGATCGAGTTGTTTGGCAGTCCGTCCTCTCTGCCTACGTTAGTTAGTTAGTTAGTTACATTCCGTGAAGTTTAACATATCTACTATATCTGAAAAAATATAACTTTCTGCATGGAGTCTAGGTAGAAGTGAGTTTTTAAATTACTCAGTCCTTAAATTGTTGTTACAGTGAAATAAAAATTGTTGATTGAGTAGTTCTAGTTGAAATAGTTAATTAAACTAAGTAAATCAGGGCTGCCTGTAATACCAATGTGAGCAATAGAAAATAGAAAGAAACATTGGGTTTCAGTTCCACGGTGAACAATATTTTCTCAGTTATTCAATTATATATAACATCTAGGAGATGTGACGATAATAATATATAATTACTTCCTGTACAATTCAAAAAAATAATGCAAGCGGTTCGGAAACTTCATTAGCTTAAAGAAAAATGTATAAAAAAGAAAAATTAATAAAAAAGAAAAATTTGAAAAGTGTGTAAAAAAAGTATAAGATGAACGAGACGATTTATGAATGTGAACGAAGCTATGAGTGAGTGCCAAGATAGAATTGTGTGGCAGTCCATCTTCTCTGCCTACACCAACGGATAAAGTACATGATGGTTAGTTAGTACATTTTCTGATTTTTTTTAAGTTTTATTTTTTTTTAAATATATTTTATATATACATGTGTGTTTACTTTGTGTTTCATTTTGTTATAAAAAGATGTCAGACAAAGACAAGCAGGTTGCCGAACATGTGGGTAGGTAAAAAATTGTGATGGTGAAATTTATACGTACATCTTCTGAAAATGAGGGCACAATGCATTTGCAAATAATTAACTGGGACAATTATCTCAGGCAAATGAACCAAATATATGGCGGAAACTGTTTTCCGTGTTAACTAGGTGTATAAAAGAAAACATAAGGTATAGACTATACTATCTCAGTAAATTATTGCAAATATTCCTAAACTGTAATAAAGTTATTCAAAGGTGAGGGCTTGCTTAAGAATATTATGTGTAACGTAGAATACGGAGATGTGGTGGCTACAGCTTCGAAGCGAAGGCAGATCAGCAATGGGATCAGGAAATGGCGGAATACAACAAAAAAGATGGCGGCAGGATGCCACCAGGTCACCAAGCGGGTGGTGATCGTGTCCGACCAAGTCACGGCAGGTTGCAGGTAGCGTCCCGCAGAATAAAGCAAACAGGATCGACAAATGAGAGTCTCTCCTGAAGAGTCAAGGCCCCATCCTCGAGGATGCAGTTGAAACATCTCTCTTCAGGAACCGCTTAGCGGACATTACACATACACTTCAGAGCTAAGAACACAACACACTTTGTTCCAATACGTGCTCCAAAACGCATGTGTAATGATGGAGACTGGCTTGAGCACTCGCTTATTGTGAACATGTTCCAACAAGAATATTCGCCATGTCAATACAGCGAGCCGAGCCGCTTGCGGGCGAGTACTGAGCATGCTCCGACCACATGTCGGTTTTTTTGCAGATCCCTTTGTATTATTCACCATTCGGCACAACATGTCAGCCACTGCTGGGCGAACATTAATAATTTTGACAGACTTTTAATTCTGAAAACAGACTCTGCCCTTGGTGTGTCCACACGGAGCTACCTTTTAGTCGAGTAGCTAGTGGTAACTAAAATGTATAGTAGAATTTGTAGGCACTGGTCACATATGGACAAAACGCTTTAGTGGTAAGTAGAAGTAGTAGCAATTCAATTGACTGGAATAGAAGTTATTCTATTTTTACAGGCGAGTACCGTTTGGATGCACGTTTGGACAGCATTGCTTTAGTTACCACTAGTTACTACTGGCTCCGTGTGGATACTACAATAGTGCCTTCCGACCCCAACGGCTTGTGTCTACTCCATAGAATTGGGTACATTTATGGCAAATGTCACTTTTGGTAGATTTTCTGTTAAATCGTGAAGGCCATCAAAATAAACACGAATCCAAAATTTCAGGTCGATCTACAGTGCCTGATAAAACAGCATTTTAGTTCTGACTCCAAAGCCTTACGTATACTTCATAGAATTGGGTAATTTTGTCACTTTTGGTAGATTTAGGTATTTTTAAATAAAATCGTGTTACTTTTAAAAATATTACCGGCTTTCAAAATTTACAGAAAAACCTAGTATTATTTTATTTTTATTGTGAAGGACTTATTTAACTTGGAAAATACAGTAAAACTTAAAAAAATGTATTTCTTTATCTTTTTCTTGAGACAGAAAAAAATAATTTCTGTAAATATATATAGCTATTCTGGGAAAACTACTTATGATATATACATACATTTTTTTATAAATACATAAACAAAATTATCTGGAAAGATCATCATTTTGCAAAAAACAAGTCAGTAATTACGAAATTACATTCAGCTGTCGCACGACGCCGCAAACACTCCAGATTTTAGCGATTTCTTGGCCGAAAATCCCGGCTTTCAAAGAGTTAACAGATATTACCAGGGCAGCGACGATATATTCTTCATTCCCATCTGTATAATCCATGTCTAATAAACATATTTACTTATTTTGAGTCGGTTAATTATTTAATGTAATTTTTTTGTGTGCAACGTTAAACCATACTTCGTTTTGTAAGTTTTGGTGCAGCTGTGGCAGGCAAAATTCCTGATTCCGGTGTGTTTGACGGAGTGCTGTTCCAGACATTTCCTGGTGAAGAATGACGATCCGCACTCTTCGCATTTGTGGTTCTTCTCCTGGAGGTGGGCCCGACGAATGTGGGCGCGGAGATGGCTGCCCAGTGTGTATTTGCGCGGACATTGTTGGCATTTGTACGCCTGTCTTTCCCTGCCGTGCTTCTCGGCCATATGCTTAATCCTAGAAATAATTAAACAATATAATTTCCTTTTATGGCATTTTTAAAATTAGAACTCATTAAATTATCAAATTATAAAAAGAACCTTCAAATCTAGACAAGCGATAAAGTACCTATCTATATTACATTTTACAATGATTATTTTTATTCTATACATGAAATGTGCTTCTCTGAAAAACAAAAATTTCTCAGTTTTCATGTGGGCAACTAAAGTTACATTCTGCAAGTTTTTATGGGCAATAACTAGTAATGTAATATGAATGCATAACAGTGGAAGAATTTAAATGTAACAACAATGCTAGATTAAGTGGATTTGCACCCTTAAGCACTCCAGAGACAATCAATATTATTGTCAATACTTGGTCCAGACTGTCCAAACAATGCACAACATGCATTCCCAACTAGCAAATAAATAATTATCCTGTCAAAAGGGCAAAATAAAACATATGAAATCATTTGGATCGGACATTTTCATTAATGTGGAACTATTGTTAGATACTTGTTCGTACTTGTCCAGTTCATTCGTCGCGCCTGGACGAAATACTGATGATAATATTGACATTATTACGGTGATTTCCGACAATATAGATACTGCTAAATAAAATATTCAATTAAATGTCAAAGAAAACCATCACAATTTTACACCCTTTTTATTTTCTTTAAAGGCGAAAATTCCCATGTTACAAATAACCCGACAATATTTTTAAAACTCCTACTACCATCATTATGAGCGGAAAATGCCGGTTGTGTTCAGCAAGAGTTCAAAAATTAAGCAGTCAGCTAGCAGAGGAATTGCACCCACGATGCTGGGGTGGGAACCCAACGCATTTGTCCACTCAGCTACTAACCAGTCTACATATATATACATATTTTTTTAAAGTTTTTAATCCAGCAAGACTGGGTGGGTAGTGCAAACCCAGTCTGCCATATCACATGAAACACATACAATATAAATAGAAAAATGAATACAATAAAATAAATAAATAATAAAATAATAATAATAATAAAAATGAAAAAGGTTAAATAATAATATTAAAAAAAAGAAAAGAAACATATTAAATAAAATAAAAAGTAATTATGAAAAGATAATTACATCAAAATAAAAGAAATAAAATGAAAAACTTAATAGATAATAGTAAAATACAATAAAATAAATAAATTTAATTGAGTAGATCATCTTCAGGGTGGCAGTCGCATCATCTGCATCCATCGCTCATTGAGTGGAGAGCTGAGCCACGCGGATGCAGCCACGACAATGGCGTTGGTTGACTTCCGTGTCCTGCCCCAGAAGCTGGCTAGTCGGTGGCGAAGTAAGGCGGGGAATGAGTGGACCCTCCCTTCAGTGAACATCGTAGAGGCACTGCAGAACCTTGAAAGTTGCAGAAGTTGCCTGTATGCGTTGTTGTAGCACACCCTCAGCTTGTCCCATTGCGCTGCTGAGTATTGCGACCACAGCTCAGATGTGCATAGGGCAGTGCAGTATGTCTTAAAAAGCAGTTTCCTGACATCATCGCTACAGTGGTAGAACCGCCTTCAGAGCATTCGGCGCGTATATTGATGGCCCTTCTTTGTCGTTCCATATCTTCCATATCGTTCATGTCTTCTGTAAGGATATGCCCCAGGTATCTGACCTGCGAGGCCACAAGCAGTATATTTCCTTCTAGCCAGGTTGGTGGGATATTTAGTGGCTCATTCTTGTGTTTAAATACAACTATAAGTGATTTTTTGGAGTTGTACAGCAAGTTATGTGAGTTTGCGTACTCTTCACATATTCGCACAAGTCGTCTCATCGCATTAATCGATGGTGCGAGCAGCACCATGTCATCGGCGTAGTTGATATTATTACTCCTTTCTCCGCAGATATGGCAACCAATCCGTGAGTCGTTAAGCTCTTGTAGGAGGTCATCAATGTATATATTAAATAGAGTGGGAGACATACTACCCCCTTGCCTGACTCCGCTTTTAAGGAATAGGGGTTTAGAAGAAGCTCCTGCCCATTGGATGAGATTTTTCTGTTGCCCATACCAAGTAGCCAGCATATTGACTGCTGTTGGTGGCACACCACGTTTTATGAGTTTTACCCATAATAATTGGTGCGACACACAATCGAAAGCCTTGCTAAGATCTAGAAAACACCCATAAACGGTTGTTTTTCTTTTTTTGTAGTAGGCTATTGTTTGTTTGACTTCATATATGGCCATATCAGTTGATGAAGCACTCTTGAAGCCGAATTGGTTATCCAGGGTAGAAAGTTTCTCTTTTATAAGCATGAGTAAGATTTTTTCAAAGAGTCTTGAAATCATTGTCGCCAAGGAGATCGGTCGGTAATTTCCCAATATCGATGCATCCAGTTTATTGGATTTCAAGATTGGTATGATGATAGTTTGACTCATATCCATCGGCAAATGTGTGTGTCTTAGGAGGCTCGAGTAAGGCGGCTAGGATAGTATAGATCTGATCGCCTGCATACCTTATATGTTCAATACCTATGACATCGTATCCTGGAGTTTTACCTAGAGCGGTTTGCTTAATAGCGCCTATTTCATACGTTTTTTTATATAATTCTAATTATATCATTTTTGGGGATCCATGTTGTAGAAGGGAAGAAACAGATATATCTTGTGGGTACCCAGAAGATAGGTACCGAGATAAACTATGTTAACTACATTAACATAATATTCAATTTTTTCAAGTATTAACTCAAACTCCTAACTCCAGTTCTGAATTGAACAGTCGTTGGCACAAACTATCCAATTATCACTCCCTAATGTGGTGCTGATTTTAGGAAGTAATTCATAAATATGGTGGCTGAGTAATGACTAATAACTAAAGACCTGAAAAATTTGAGTTTTTTTTTAGAAAAGTGGTGTTATTTTTCAGTGAATTTCACATTGGCAAAATTCACATTATTTTGTTGAAATTTGCATTATTTTTTTGTGAAATAAGCGTTATTCTTGGGAAAATCAGGTAATTTTTCAGCAAAAATGATGGTATTTTGCAATAAAAGTGATGTTACATTACCTTTTTGGTATTTTACAACAAAAGCGGTGCATATATATATTGTTATATTAAAAAAATATATATATATTATGTTGTGTTTTTTTAATATTGTAGAATCGAAAAAAGATTGCGGCGTTTTCGACATGAAGTGAGCTCCATTCCATTTTATGGCTATTCAAGCTTGTCAAAACCACAGACAAACAAATATTTAGAATGTAAAATATTTTATTTAAAAATATTAGAATATCACGTGACAAATATGAAAATTTTCAATTTTTTACCTGAAAATTGAGGAATTCGCCATATGCAAATGCGAAAATCTCAGGTCTCTACCAATAACCAAACATAGATTATTATTCTCAGTACTAGACTAGACTAGAGTAATAAAAGAGATTTACCTCGCACTATGTGTGTTCAACGTTTCTCCACACATATTGCATTTAAATAGAGCCTTGATCCCTTTATGTGTAACTTTGACATGTTTAGCCAGGTTGTTTTTGTTTGTAAATGATTTGTCACACTTTTCACACTGGTGACGCACGTCCGTGTGAATTTTGATGTGAAGCTCCAAACTCTTCCTCGTGGCGCAAATCTTACCACAAATTTCACAGATGTAGTTGGGATAGTGTTCTGGCATGTGCTTTAGAAGCTCCCTGAAAAATAAAGCCATTTAAAAAAAAAACCTTCATAGATGGTAAATGTTATTATACAGCATCATTTCCTTTGTGATTACATCTGTCCGTCCGTACGAGTGTG